>BSBN01001649.1:0-600000 GCA_027924645.1 Cunninghamia lanceolata
AAGAGATAGAGAGATAGCTAGATAGAGAGAGAGAGAGAGGAGATAGAGGGGAGAGATAGGGAGATAGAGAGTGAGCAAGATGTCCAGAGAGATAGGTAGAAGGATTGGGAGGTAGAGGGATGATAGAGATAGGGAGATAAGGGGGAGATAGGGAGATAGAGGTTTAGGGTTTAGGGATAGGGGTTAGGGGCATTATTTAGGGTTTTGGGGAGAGAGAGAGAGGGTTGCTTGAGGTTAGGAGGTTGGGGTTTAGGGAAATTATTTAGGGTTTAGGGGTTTAGGGCTACTCAGGAGACATAGGGAGAGATATTGAGAGGTAGAGGAATGATAGAGATAGGGAGATAGTGAGATAGAGGTTTAGGGTTGCTTGGGTTAGTGTTTAGGGTTTTGGGGTTTGGGGTTTAGGATTTAGGGGGTTTATGGTTTCTCAAGTTGACGGTTTAGGGGTTAGGGCTTAGGGGCATTATTTAGAGTTTATAGTTTAGGGGTTAGGGGTTAGGGTTCATTTAGGAAAACTAGGACATTTAGCTATCCCCACCATTACCAATCACACTTTCTAGCAATCCCACATAAGACACCTTACCCATCACTTCACCTAGGTCATCACCAATTAAATCACCTCATTACTCCATTAAACCATACCCATACCACCCCTTTCTCACTCCACAACCTGTATTAATGTATGATTAAACCTAACCCCTAACCCCTAAACCCTAAACCTGAGAAATCATAAACCCCTAAATCCTAAACACTAAACCCAAGAAACCCTAAACCCTCTATCTCTCTATCTCCCTATCTCACTATCTCCCCATCACTATCATTCCTCTACCTCTCAATCTCTCTCCCTATGCTTTGGCCATGTCCCTCACTCTATATCTCCCTATTGGTCCTCTCTCTCTAAACATTAAACCCTAAACCTCTAAACCTTAACCCCTAAACCTTAACCCCCTAACCCCTAACCCCTAAACCCTAAATGCGAGCAACACTAAACCCTATCTCCTATCTCTCCCTTTATCTCCCTATCTCTATCATCCCTCTACCTCTCAATCCTTCTCCCCTATTTCTCTAGACATCTCACTCACTCTCTATCTCCCTATCTCTCCCCTTTGTCTCCTCTATCTCTCCCTATCTATCTCCTCTCTCTTTCTATCTAGCTATCTCCAAAACTAAGAAACCCTAAACCTAGGTACACCCTAAATCCAATCAACTCTAAACCTCTATCTCCCTATCTCTCCCCTATCTCCCTATCTCTATCATCCCTCTACCTCTCTTGATCTCTCTCCCTATGTCCCTGGCCATATGCCTTACTATCTCCTTATCTCTCTCCTCAGTCTCCTCTCTCTATCTCCCTATCATTCCTCTCTCTCTATAAAACCCTAAATCCAAAACCCTAAACCTCTAAACCTAACCCCTACCCTTTAAACAATTTAAATCCTAAACCCTAAATAATGCCTCTAAACCCTAACCCCTAACCCCTAAACCTAAGAAACCCTAAACCCCTAAACCCTAAACCCAAGTAACCCTAAACCACTATCTCCCTATCTCCCTATCACCTTTGTCCCTCTACCTTTCAATCTCTCTCCCTATGTCTCTGGCCATGTCCCTCACTCTTTATCTCCCTATCTCTCCCCTCAGACTCCTCTATATCTCCCTATCATTCCTCTCTCTCCCTATAAACCCTAAATCCAAAACCTAAACCTCTAAACCTAACTCCTAACCCCTAAACAATAAATACCAAACCCTAACCCCTAACCCCTAAACCTGAGAAACCCTAAACTGATAAACCCTAAACCACAAACCCCTAAAACCTAAACCCAAGTAACCATAAACCACTATCTCCCTATCTCCCTATCACCTTTGTCCCTCTACCCCTCAATCTCTCTCCCTATGTCTCTTGCCATGTCCCTCACTCTTTATCTCCCTATCTCTCCCCTCAGACTCCTCTATATCTCCTTGTAATTATTGTATGACAGATTTGTGTATTATATCTCCTATATATAAGGTGCTTGAGATGGAGGTTGTGTGTAGGAGTCTTATAATTGTTGAGTTGCCTTTGGATCTATGGTTGGTGATACTCCTGTGAAAGCTTTCTCTACAATTATATTGTAATCTTGTTAATATTTCTGGATAATATATTGGACTACTTTTGGAGTGTCGAGTTTTTCTCTTGAAAGGGTTTTCTCCACGTAAATCACTATGTTGTGGTATGATTGCTATTATTGTTTATTTCTATATAATTTACGTAATTGTTGTAAATATTTGAAAAGTTTTTCATAACTCTCCTCTCAAGATTAGTGTAGGAAGTTGTTCCACTACATTAGCTTCCTTACAAGAAGTATCAGAGCTTGACTGCCTTTTGGTTTCAATTGTGGGTTGTTGGGTTTTTGAACTAATCTAGTTTTGAGTGTGAGCTTGTGCAAGAGATACTTTATGATCTTGTTGCATGAATTTTTAGATGGAAAGCACATCAAGGAGAATAGAGGTAGAGAAATTTTTTGGTAAAAGTTTTGAGATGTGGAAGATGAAGATGGAAGAACTATTAATTGATCAAGATCTATGGGATATTGTTGATGAGCATGTTCCAAGGCCTACAAATGCTACTTTAGCTGCTCAATATGATGTTATGGATCATAATCTAAGGGCCTAATCAGATTGTGTCTACCAGACTCTATTTTAATCAATGTCCATGAAGAGTCCTCTATGAAAAAACTATAGAAGAAACTTCATGAGATATATCAAGCCAAATCTTTAGTTAAAATGGAAGAGGGTGGACAAATTTCAAACCACCTGGAAGAATTCAATATGTTAGTGGCTCAATTGACATCAATTGACTTGTAAAAATAGATGAGGAGGAGAGATGTCAGATCCTACTTTGTTCTTTGCCTGATTCATGGGATTCTCTTGTAGTACTTTTGTTGTTTTGAAAGTTAAAGATGTTGTGGTTCTTTGCTTTCTGAAGAGACGAGGAGGAAGGTATCCATCAATGCCAAAGAGGCCTTGAATGTTTGTGGAATACCTAAAAAAAAGGCAAGAAGAGTGAGAAGTGTGACAAATCCAAATCTAAGGGGAGATCCAAATATCCTAGAAAGTCCAAAGTTATTTGTTGGAATTGTGATAAGCCTCGACACTTCTGTAAGGAGTGCAAAGAAGAAAAGAAAAAAGAAAAAGAAGAAATTTGATTCTGATTCTGAGTCTGAGAAGGAAGATGGTGATGCGTTCATTGCAGCTTTGGCCACTCATGTAGGTAATGATGCATGGTTAATTGACTCAAGTGCATATTTCTATATGAACACTAATAGAGATTATTTTTTTGAGCATGAAGAATTTAATGAAGGTAAGGTGTACTTGGGTGATGATTCTCATTTAAATATTATTGGTCATGGTAAATTTAAAATCAAATTTCCCTAAAGGTGAAGTAAAAATGATTAATAGTGTGTTGTATATCCCTGAGTAAGTATGAAATTTATTATCTGTGAGAAAACTAATAGATGCAGGTGTGTAGGTAGTCTTTTCTGATGAAGGATGCAAGATGGTTAAAGGTGCTATGGTGATCATTAGAGGTGTCCATATTTGGCACATTGTATAATCTTGATGCATACACTATTGAATGCAATAGTACTTCAATGAAAAGCAAGTATGTGACTAATATTATCCTATTTTGCCTTCAGGCCAAATAGCCCAAATATCCATGATATTTCTAAGAGTTTTCCCTTTTGAAGTGCAAGGAAAAAAAGCCCCCCAAAAAGCTTAGTCCAAAATCCTAACTGTTTTCCCTATATTTTCTATCTTTTCAGAGTTTTAGAGTTTGAGGTTTTCCTCTTCGCTATGCCTTTCCCATCAGCTCTGAAAGCTCTACCTTGGTTAAATGTAAATTCATCTAAGTGTTTTAGGCACCGGAGTGGGAGCTCTCTCTTCATCCATTTTTGAAGGCGGAAGGCAAAAGGCCCAATGGCTGAGGTTCGTCGATTTCAAAGGTTTCTAAGTATTATGAATCTCAGAGGCCAAGGTTGTGGTGTTTTCTTTCCATTTTCTAGGTAATAGGCGAAAGGCCCAAGGACTGAGGTTCATCGAGCTTATAAATTTGTTTGTGTTGCGGATCTTGAGGGTCAGGAATTTCTTCATCCTCAACCCAAAAGAAGGTTGAATGGAGAAGGTTCGAGGCCCAATCCCTGACCATTCCTTCTAAGGCAAAATAAGACAAAGAGGCCTTGGTCAACTAACTCAGCAGTTTGTAAACAGGTAGGTTCACCGATTGGTAAGTACGTCGATCAGTCGATTCACTGACTGGTGAACTCACTGATAGGGAAGGAAGCAACAAAGAGAAACGTGCCTAAGTCAAGGAACATTTCAACAATAGAGAATTTTGTCAACTAAAGGTGAAAGCAAGGCAAAGACAGAAAAAGACAAGGAGAAATCAGTGGATCAGAGAAATCACAACTCACTAATCAGTTTGCAATTTCTCAAGTTCGCCAATAAGGCCATTTGTCAACAAGAAGGCCTGATTACCGAAGTTTACCAAACTTCTAAAACATCTAAGTCACTCAGACTTCGGCAAGAAGGATTTTTCTTCTCCCTCTTTTCTTTTGGAAGGTAAAAGGCATAAGGTTCGAGGCTCGATCCCTAACAAACTTCATAATTTCTTCTAAGTATTTTGGAGCCGGGGGATCGAGCATTTCTTCTTTTCAAAAGTACGATGCATAGTGGAGGCCCGATCTTAGAAGCCTGATGGTTTCCCTATTGCCCCTTTCAAACTTTGGAGATTGGGGTTTCCTTCTTCACCTTTCAAAGACCTGATCAGAGGAAGCCTGATTGATTAGGGCCCAACCTGTTTTGCCTTCCTAGCTCTATCTACTACTCCTGATGCAACGAGACTGCTCAGTGACCTTTCTAGCCACCATTAATGCTTCTTCAGAGCCTGATTACTTGCGAAAAATGGATTTCTCACCCCCCTATGCCACTATAGCTCCAAGGCTGTGGGCAGACACCCTTCTTCAACAAATTTCCAGTACAGAGCCATGTGGGCACACTCCAAGGATACATAAATGAATTCAATGCAACATGGGTGACTGGTTATCCTTGTTGACCACTCTTTCTCACGTCCATGGCTGCTATAGTGATCAGAAAAGCTATATATACATGTGAAAAAGATGATTTTTTATTGTTTTGGTTAGCTGCTCTAGGTCATTTTCATAGGTAGCAGCTTCATTTGCAGGCTCAAACCTTGTTATTTTCTCTAGAACTAAGTGAATTTGATGGACTATGTTCTTTTCTAAGCCTCTCATGTCTCTGTATCAGTTCAACAATGAAGGAGATCCTATCATTTTGTGTCAATTTCACTTGTAATGAGTCTTCTTCTCTTTGTAATGGCTATTTAGCCTCTATGATCAATATAAACTAATGTTTTGCCTATCTCATGGTTCTTGCACTCTGTTTATTTTATAATTGTAATTTGTGTATTGTGGATAAAAAGGTCATTTTCATACTTTCATCTCTTTGCCTTAACCTCCATTTGAACCTACATGAGTCTGTGAGTCCCCTTCAGCATTTGAGATCATTACTGTGCTAGGTTAGTTGTAGTTAAACACCCTAAATCTTGGTGCATCACCTTTTAATTCTAGTTTCTCCTCCTTCCCCTTTCCCTTGGTGACTGTTAGCATTAGATTTAACTTTTTTCTCTAAGCCTTAAGCTCAGAAAGAGGAACCAGCCTTCTCTGGAGGTCTGACCTCATATGTAAGGTCCCATACAATGAGATCAGTCCCATTGTGTCATTGGAATGCTTGAATAGGCTTCAAGAAGGGTGCAATTCCAAGTGATAACAATTTCTAGCATGCCCAGTGGAACCCTCTACTCTAAGTAAGAGCTAAACTGAGAAGATTTGGTGTTATTCTTAATTCACGTGCGACTATGAAAGCATTCAACAAGCACCACAGCAACTCTATTGAATAAATCTACTAGTGCAGCCAATTTGAGCTCTTAAAGATCCATCAAAGATCAAAGTTTGGTGATGCTCTTGGTCTTTTCCAACCTTCAAGATTCTCAAACCACCTAGTGACTCTCTTCCAATATGTTCACAGTCTTCAAAAGCAAGCCTATTAACCCTTATTTTCAAAGAACATTTTGATGCATCTCTTCTTTTTGATGCTCTAGTTGATGGAGATTGATTGTCAGTGATGTCAAAAAGGTGTTGAGTTCTCAGTTTGATTGATGTTTATGACAGGAGGCAGTTGTTCATGAGTTGGTATTGGTCTGAGTCATGTGAGTTACAATGGTCCTTGATATCTTCAGAGGCACAAAATGATTGAAGTTGTAGTTGACCATATCATCAGGAGATCGTTCATGGTATTACTCATTGTGTTGCACGGTGTTATATGAGGTTCTTGTTGCATATTGACACAAACATGATCTCCTTTATGATGCTTGAGGACCACAGGATCATCAAAGGATCAAAGACATCAAAGGTGTTATTCTTCATATGTTTCATGTTTAAGGTGTAGGATCTTCATTCATTATATTTCATAACATGATGCTCATGATTTAGGAAGTTGTCGTATTAGAGAGCTTGTTGTCACTCAAAGGTTGTTAGTCAAATTATTCTTGGGTTGATACTTATGACAGAGCTACTTATGTCAAATCAATATGGTTCTTATGAAATGTTCATTCATAAGTATGATGAAATGACTTTCTTGATGGCAGAGTTGGTGATCATTGGTGTTATGGTCATAGAAGTTGTATTTCATGATGCTAAGATAGTCACAAAGGTAGAATTTGGAGTTCATGGTCTTTATGTTGATTCACAAGACCCTCATGATAATGAGTCTGTAAAGTTGGTTTAGGCTATTTGATGACAGTCTCTATGATCTCTATTTAGTGGCACACATCTCTGCTCCATCATTGAATTTTGTTTAAGGACTCATGGTTCATTAAAGGTTTAAAACCTTAAAGTCTAAAATCCTAAGTATAAAACCTCTCAAAATTGGTTCTCCAAGTCATTGCTTCACTTTAAAAGGTCCTACCTATTATTTTTTCCTCTGCCAGACAGTCAGGATTTTCATTTGTTGAAAATTGTTATTAGGACTTGTCATCTTTTAATATCAATATTCTAATGATCTATAACCTAAATCCTATGCTATATATCCCATAAACCTAACCTTCACTGCCCCTCTTTATTGGAATGCACTTTATTTATAACTGCATGTTGACCTTTTATCGCAGGTGATGTCACTTAAATGTGACCTTCCAAAGGGTTTAGGGGTCATGTGCAACCAGCCACCTTGTTCTACATTACCGATACCTTCGGTCTCCTCCATGAGCGCACGGGCGCTAAAATGTAATCAAAGGTTTATAATTAAACTTTGTTGAGCACAAGTTTGAAGATCAACGATCAAAATTTGAATTAAAGACCCTATTTTTGTGCTTCTTAATTGACGTGCGTGTGAACGTCAGAACTACTGAACTGTAGTGAGTTACTTTTTAAAAGCTATTTATAGTCAGTTTCGATAAGACAGTTTGTGGGTGTTTTTAATGCTAAATGTCTTAAGAAGTTTCTTTTATTATTTTGTGGGCCTCTCGAGACATTGAGGAGAAAAAGGAGAAAGTTAATTGTTTTTTTTTAAAATGGGCATATTAATAAATTATTTTTTAAGAGGGAAGATGAAAGATTGAAGAATATTGAAGGAAAGTTATATTATTTTCTATCAAGGGAATCTTTGAAGACTTTATTTGCAAATTGAAGAATATTTTTAAGGAAGAAATTTAGTTTGAAATGGAGAAGATGAATATGCAAAGGAGAGGAATATCAAGGGATTTTTTGTTTATAATTTTATTACAAGTGCTTTTCGATTGCAGGGATGATATATGATGCAAAAGATATGTTTGGTAGAAGATGAATGGTCATACAAAGAAGAGGGATATGATTTTATTTTTACACATTCTTCATGAATGGAAATGGTCATACAGAGAAGAAAAATGATCTTATTTTTGCAAGAGTATTGAAAGGAGAAAGGAGAGGAATATGAAAGGATATTCTTATTTTTTTATAATGAATTTGTAGGTGCATTGTGTATTGATTTTTGAAGGTCTGAGATATGCAGGATTGAAGACATTTTTGTGTGGTTTTTGAAGAAGAAAATGCAAGAGAATCAGGTTATTCAGAAAGTGATTGAATGAGATGAATGAGATATATTTTGAAGGTGATTTGATGAGATGATTTAAATATTTGAATCTTTATGTGAGTGATGAATCACAGGATATGTAATGGTGCAAATTAGATTGACTTGCAATCATTTATTTCACACTAGACATTATGTTTTGATAATGGTGATTGTATTTTCCAGTGAGGCAGATTTATGCCAGTGAGGCCTTGTATGCCAGTAAGGCATGGTTAATTGTCAGTGAGACAACTATTGTTGTAATCAGTGAGATTCAAATAAGCCAATGAGGCAAATTTTTAGAGTGGTTTTTTATCCCTATGAGGGTTTCCCACTCATCAAAACCTATGTCATGTCTTCTCCTTGTGGTTGATCATGTTGCACCTATTTGATCATCTTTATTTAAGTTTTGCATATCATGATGACTATGTTTTTTTAGTGAATTCCTTTTCCCAACATTTTTGAGTCAAATTTTGAAATGTTAAAAATTATACAACACTGATTCACCCCCCTCTCAGTGTTGTTCTATACTCCAACAAGTGGTATCAGAGCCAGACCCTAGCAAGAAGTTTAACCAACTTAAGGGTTCCTGGTAGTGGAGTACAATGGGTAAGAAGAATAGAAATAAGGTCTCAAATAAAGAAAAGGAAAATGTCAAGTCTCATTCTAGTCAAAAGACACCATCTATGCCAAATTCAAAGGTCAATAGAAATGTCTCAAAAGTTGAGTCAGGAGTTCCTTTCTTTGATGGTTCAAATTTCTCTGTTTGGTGCATTAGAATGCAAGTTTATCTATCCTCTTTAGGGTATGGTGTATCGATGTCTGTTGAGAATGGATATTTTATTTCCTCTCAATCACCTAATACTGCAAATAACAAAGAGGCTTATGAATGTAATCATACAGCAAAGAAGGACATTTTGTCTAGTTTATCTAATGAAATCTCTTGTAAAGTTATGCATTGTGAAACAGCATAGGATGTGTGGAAAGAATTGATAAGAATCTATCAAGGTGATGTACTTGAAGGAGAGGACATCTTGTTATCTGAGAAGAGTGACAATGATGAAATTCATTCACATTAAGGAGATGAGGTACAATCTGATTCAGAAGAAGAAGATCACATTATGAGTGATTATAATTAGGACTATGATGAACAAGAAGGTGAAGTTGACATAGAAGGAGAACTCATATGTGCTCTAAGTAAAATCAAGAAGTACAAAAAGGAGAACCAAATATTAGAGTTGCAGCTACAACAAGAAAAAGAATCCAAATGTTGGCAAGAGACACTATATGGATTCATGGTTGTTGTCATTGATGGCAACAAAGGTCATCCCACATATCCGCAAGTCATAATGTGTCTCTACCGGAAGTCAGAATAAAGAATGTTGTGGTCCGGTGAAGAAGAACAGAGCATGTGGCAAGGTCCGACAGATTGGTCCGGATCTCTCAGAGGAAGTGTCTTGGTGCAGTGCGGATTTGGGGAAGTCAAGAGGACTACCTTGAGTGGTATATTCCAAGGATTTAGCCTCCGTTGATGGACAAGGAAAAAGATATGAATGGTTGAGTACCGGATTCCTGAGAGACAGTGAAAACAGAGGAAGAACTGACTGACAGAGTATCAGACTGCTTTCCGGATGTGTTACTGTTGATGACAGAGGTTGTGAAGGCATGAATCATGTTTGGCCGACATGATTAATGATATCTACAAGTATATGCTTGATCCGCATTGCTTGGTGAGGAAGGATTCAGCTGACAGAACAAAAGTTTGTAAGAAACTAGACTGTTCCGGATGCCGACTAGAAAGGTGATGAAATTACTTGTGCGGATATATATAGAGGATGGATTTAGTTGTGAAGCAAGTGTTGTTGTGGAGATATATGCGAATAAGTCCAGATAAGAGCAGAGGTAGCAAAAAGGATCCGGTATGTGAAAGATAGCAGAATAAAGAACAGAGGAAAGATGAAGTGCAGCAGATCAGTGTACTGAGCCTAACCGGAACTGAACTCCAGCATATGCAGATGCTTCCAATCAGTTCAAGACTGTGATTCTCATCACTTTGTAGACAGTGTGTCTTCTTGTAGGCAGTGGGCCTCTTGTGAGCAATGTGCTCGGGCAGTGAGCCCTAATTGGCAAGTGCCATTTTTGTAATTTCCTATTCTTCTAACAGAGAATAATTTTGGGTTAATCACCCCGTGGTTTTCTCCCTTAACAGGGTTTCCACGTCAAAAACACTGTGTCATGTGTTTCTTATTTCATGGTTAATGTTTTTGTGTTTGATTTTATGCTGCATCAATTAAGAGGAAAGTTCAATAAGGGAAATAATTAGGATAACTGATTCACCCCCCCTCTCAGTTATCAACAATTGGTATCAGAGCTAAGTTCCTCCTAATAGAGCCTAACAGCTTGAGGAAGATCTGGGATTTCAAATGGATGCATATGGTTTAAGGGAGCAACTCAAGACTGCTCTTGAGGATCTTGAACAGTCAAATTCTGAAGTCAGTGAATTAAAGGAAAGACTCAAACAGGCTGATGAATTCATGAGAGAATTAAAAGACAAATTAAGTCTCTCTATGAAAAAGAGAAAGGAGCTGCTTCAACAGTTGGCAAGACAAAGTGAAGAAAGCAATACAAATGAAGAATTGACTGAGCAAACCAAGTTATGTGAAAAGTTATCAAAAGAAGTCATTATGTTAAGACATGAAATGGAATCAGGAACTATAAAGTTTACTCAAGAGATTGAAGAAAAAAGAAAGGCTGAAGACAATCTAAGACAATCTCTTAAAGAAAAATCAGAAGAATGCCATCAGATGGACAGGATTATCAGACATCTTGAATCTGATCTTGAAGATGCCAAAGATAATGAAGGAAAACTTGAGGATCAAATTGCCTCTCTCAAAAGAGACCTTCAAACAGCAAATGAATATAAAGAGAAATTCAAGATAAGTTCTGCTCAACTTGAAGTTCTTCTTGGAAGTCAAAAGAGGACAGATGACAAGTATGGTTTGGGATATGAGAAAGGAGAAAGCTCTGGATCCGGTCAGAAGAATCTTGGATCAGAAAATCCAAGGAGCAGGCCTAGAAGACCTCCGGTAAGACAGCCAAATGCTCAAAGATATCCATCCTTCAATGGATACTGCCACAGCTGCAACCACTTTGGTCACAAAGCTAATCAGTGCAGAATGAGAATGAATCAGATTAATTCATCCTTCTCCGGACAGTGCTTCAACTGCAAAAGGTATGGACACAAATCCCATGAATGCAGAATTATGCAAGTAAACAAATCATTCAAAGGTAGATGCTTCACATGCAATAGAGTAGGTCATATGGCTAATCAATGCAGATCAAGAGGATATCAGTCAAATATGCAAAGAAATGTTATTTGCCAAATCTACAATAGGTCCGGTCATAATGCTAAAGTCTGCAGAAACAAGAATCAGGACAAAAGAGGTCCGGTGTATAATCAGATTCAAGACAAGGGTAAACAAAAGATGAATGCGGATGAGGTTAGGAATCAAATGAGCAAGATTTGGGTGAAGAAAAGTTCAGAGAATGTAGAGGTTGGATCCGCACCAGACTCTGGTGCTGATAGTTCTTCCGGAAATTAAAAAGTGAGCTCAGGCTCAGGGGGAGACTCAAAGAAAATCTTGTTCCCCCAGCCAAACAAGTGGTGCCGAATGTGGCACAAGATGCGGATCAAAGGGTTTGTATATATGAGTCTTGAGATACTTCAGTCAAGTTTTTAGAGGTCCGCATGGAGTTATGAAGAAGCTGTGATTGATCAAATAAGACCTGTTCAGGGAGATGCTCCGGTATGATAAAGGATTACAAAAAGGTCCAGAAAGATCCGGAAATGCACTATCTTGTTCTGCGGATTGGACAGAGTGTTTGGGATGTTCTTGTAATATGTTACCTCAATTTATTCATGATTGAAAGATCCGGATGATATCCACAGATCAGGACTAATCCGGGATACTCCAAGCTATCCAGACAAGGCAAACCGGAATGATGTAGGTGAAGCATTTATTGCAGACAGATATTAGGGTTCGCGGAGCAATTTAAGGGATTTCTCAAAGGTCATTTGCTCATTCTGCACTCGAGAAGAAGCGAAAAGTGGAGCTCTGCAACAAGGTTCATCAAGCACACCAAGGATCTCCTGCCGAAGTTATTGCATAAAGAAATCAATCCAACCACTCCGTGCAAACCGAAGGCGCATAAGGTATTCTCCGTTTTTCATTACCTCACTACAAATCTTTGAAGAATGGCTACTCCAATCATAGTTAAGATCTCTGATAGACCTCGCCCCTCATTCAAGAAACATCCCTACAAATCATTGGAGGTAGATCCACTAGGAGCCTTCTCTAGTGTTCCTCACGGAGTTTTACATACCGAAGATATTAGGGTTTACATACATGCAAGCATTGAGGAATTTGGGGAATTCAAATTAAGAGACCTCTATCACAAGCAACTGATAGACAATGCTTTTGAGCTTAAACCAGAGTATAAGGATATCCAGAAGAAACAATTTGAGCAATTTATTCATTTCCCCTGCTTTGAAGAAGATGAATGGGTCCGGTATGTACTGAGCAGGATGCATGACAACTTTCTATGGTTAGATAGACCCTGCAAGATCACAAAAGAGGCAATTAGAGCAGTAACTGGTCTATACTCTTCCGGAGGGGTACCTATCCTCAAATCTGTCAAGAACAACATTGTAACTGAGGCCACCGGATCAAAATTTGATAAGAGGGCAATGACCATTGAAGATATTTTGGATCCGGATATCAAATATGCATCAATGATAATAGGATACAAGATCTATCACTCCAGCAGGGAGAATTCTGTATCCGGAACTGCAGTATACACTGCCTATGAAATGCTAAGAAAGAATGCAGAATATGATCTCTGCGAACTACTGCTAAGCCAATTAATGGAAAATATACAGAAAATCAAGAAGGATAAGAAGAATTCCTTTAAGTATGGTACTCTTATTGTATGTCTATTCTTCTACTTCATGAATGAGCTACCCGGAACAAGTGGATGGGTATGGCAGAATGACAAACCTGTTGCAGTCCAGATAAGAGACTATTTGCATGGACTTGGGGATGAAAAAGCGAGAAATACAGCTCTATGGGGATACTTCAAAAATTTTCAGAGCATGATGCAAGCAAGAGAGAGAATTCCCCAGTCTCTTGTTGAAAAATACAAAGACTCAGTGTGCTTTATGGTTGACACTGATCAGTGCCTAATGGAGGCAGTAGAGCCAAGGACTGTCTGGATCATGCCCATGGGGTATGAAGTGGATGAACAGATAGTGGAGCTGCATGTTCAACACATGCTAAGTCAGCCCAAAGATCCTAAGGCAGAAAGGTTTGGAACCTTTGAGGAGCTAAGTGTAAAAATACATGTAGAACTCAGGGAACCTGAGATTAAAAGGAAGGTGAGAAAAGAAGTAGAGCACATTGCTCAAGGCCTAGGCATCTCAAAGGAGGCACTTGATGCCAGCCGGGAAAAGAGGAGGAAGGCTGAGGAAGAAGAGAAAAGTAAAGAAAGTGCTCCGGTTGAAGCTCCCACCCAGACCAGATCATCAAAGAGACCTGCACCTCCCACAACCAAAAGTTCAAAACCGGAAGTCCAGGCATCCGGTAAGAGATCCAAGACAAAAGCCACAAGGGCTTATGGAAGCCAAAAGGATGAAGAGGAAACAGAGTCAGATGAGGGAGTAAAAGAAATAAAGAAACAGAAGAAGAAAGGATCCGGTAAGCCCTCCACAAGCCAAGACAAGGATGAAATGGCAGAAGGATCTGTTGAAAAGCCCACTCTGTCTCTAAAGAGCATAATCAAGTCGGTCACGGTGGATGGAAACCTTCAACCAATGACTGAATCATATGATGACTTCAGTGAGGCCGACCAAAAGACTCTGCAGGAGGCCACAGTAAAATATCTTAACATATATAATAAGGCTTTCATTGAAATAATATCTCTTATTCCTAAAAGCCTAGAAAAGGAATTGGAAGTAAGAAAGAATAATGCTCATGCTAAAGATCTTGAGATCCGGGAGCAGATAGCTATTCAGCTATATCCTCAAATTGATCCCAAGACAATGAACATTATCTTCAAGGACTGCAAAGATGAGTTCAGAAGCAAAGCCAGGATGAATCAACTCATGCTTGGTGAGACTGACAAAGTGGCCCAAGAAACAGAAGAGATCCTCCGGAAGGCCTTCAAAAGGTTCAATCTTCCTGTTGTAGAGGATTTAGGTACAGAAACAGCTGAGGACTTGGGACCCTCTGCTCCAGAAGAAGTGGCCCATGAACAAGCTAGCATCTCTCCTCCGGTTTCCCCTACAGTCTCCGGATCCAAAGAAGAAGAGCAATTACAGGAGAAGGAAGCAGTGGTGAAAGACAAAGAGGTTGACAGTTCTAAGACTGCAGAAGAAAAGAAACATCTGTCTCCGGCAAGAGACACTGCACAAACTGTTCAACAATTTTTGAGCAAAGAAACTCTAGAGATTGATGAACCGGAGCTTCTAAAAGGCCCATTTGATTTTGACTCTCTCTCTCCGGTACAAACAATGAAGATAGCTTCATTTGCAAATGCCAAGGCAAATGAAAAGCTCCTGAAGTCTCATATGGAAGACTGTGAGTTGATAGAGGCTGCTTCCGGAGTACTTGTAAAGATCATGCCATCAATCCAGATAGATCCGACAGCCTCCACTTCCGGTAATCTAAAAACCTTAGTCAGCAGTATTGATACACATTTTGATTCTCTAGAAAAATCAGCTGAAGAAAAGGTCCGGAAGGAATTTTTGGATAAGAGATTTTCAGAAATATTAGAATTAATCTCTAAAGATAGGAAGATTGTAAGCATTGGAATAAAGAGCTTAGAGAATGCTCTTAAGGATGGCGGTGACATCTATAAATTTTGTATATCCTGGTCAAAGGCAACAGCAGCATTTGACAAGAAAATAAAAGAGGAACAGGATAAGCTACAAAGCTTATCTCAAAGTTTCGATCCTCTCTCTTCCTCTATAATAAATCAAGAATGTCAAACTATTGCAGTCTTGAATGAAATAAAGAATCTTGAGAAGGAAAGAAAGAACATCACTAACCGGATGGGAGAACTTAGAAGGATTATAATCCCTAAGTTGGAAACTATGCATGAGGCCATCAGTGATGCTCAGACCACCGCCCAAACAAAAGATCTGACAGATCTCAAGCGGGCAGAAGCGTTTGCATTTTTGTTGAGTGGTCACATTTCAATTTTGGACAGAATGAAGCAAAGCTGGGCTACAGAAATGATCCAATTGCAGACATCCTTTGCAGACATTCTTCAGTATATGTGAGTATGAAAATATGCGGCTATGTATAGAAAATTTTTGAAAATTTTGGTGTGCGGACCCTACCCTTTGCCATTGATGTCAAAGGGGGAGTGAGGAGCAGTGAAAAATGAGGAATCCAACTAAGGGGGAGTTCCGGAAATTGTATATAAAGACAGAGCATCAGCAAAGGGGGAGCATAGTGAAAACACTTAGTCATTTTTCACTAAGTGCTGCCATCAATGCCAAAGGGGGAGATTGTTGGCAAGAGACACTATATGGATTCATGGTTGTTGTCATTGATGGCAACAAAGGTCATCCCACATATCCGCAAGTCATAATGTGTCTCTACCGGAAGTCAGAATAAAGAATGTTGTGGTCCGGTGAAGAAGAACAGAGCATGTGGCAAGGTCCGACAGATTGGTCCGGATCTCTCAGAGGAAGTGTCTTGGTGCAGTGCGGATTTGGGGAAGTCAAGAGGACTACCTTGAGTGGTATATTCCAAGGATTTAGCCTCCGGTGATGGACAAGGAAAAAGATATGAATGGTTGAGTACCGGATTCCTGAGAGACAGTGAAAACAGAGGAAGAACTGACTGACAGAGTATCAGACTGCTTTCCGGATGTGTTACTGTTGATGACAGAGGTTGTGAAGGCATGAATCATGTTTGGCCGACATGATTAATGATATCTACAAGTATATGCTTGATCCGCATTGCTTGGTGAGGAAGGATTCAGCCGACAGAACAAAAGTTTGTAAGAAACTAGACTGTTCCGGATGCCGACTAGAAAGGTGATGAAATTACTTGTGCGGATATATATAGAGGATGGATTTAGTTGTGAAGCAAGTGTTGTTGTGGAGATATATGCGAATAAGTCCAGATAAGAGCAGAGGTAGCAAAAAGGATCTGGTATGTGAAAGATAGCAGAATAAAGAACAGAGGAAAGATGAAGTGCAGCAGATCAGTGTACTGAGCCTAACCGGAACTGAACTCCAGCATATGCAGATGCTTCCAATCAGTTCAAGACTGTGATTCTCATCACTTTGTAGACAGTGTGTCTTCTTGTAGGCAGTGGGCCTCTTGTGAGCAGTGTGCTCGGGCAGTGAGCCCTAATTGGCAAGTGCCATTTTTGTAATTTCCTATTCTTCTAACAGAGAATAATTTTGGGTTAATCACCCCATGGTTTTCTCCCTTAACAGGGTTTCCACGTCAAAAACACTGTGTCATGTGTTTCTTATTTCATGGTTAATGTTTTTGTGTTTGATTTTATGCTGCATCAATTAAGAGGAAAGTTCAATAAGGGAAATAATTAGGATAACTGATTCACCCCCCCTCTCAGTTATCAACACCAAAGACAAAGCACTTTCAGACCTTGAAAGAGTATCTTCTGATCTTGAAGAGGCAAGAAGTCAAATTGTAAATTTAATGACACAAATTGATGAATTAGACAAATTAATTATCAATCTAAAGACACGGATTGAAGAAGCCAAGAGAATAACAGATGTTACTAAGTTTGAATATGAAATCAAATCAATTGAATGCCTAAAACTAAAGGATGAAATTGTCAACTTGAGAAAAGATATTGAAAATCTCAAGACTATATCAAAGAGAAGTCAAGAGTTTGAAGAGAGCACCACCAAGTTATATGAGATTCTAGGTAAACAAAAACAACATAGGGATGCTACTGGACTTGGCTATGAAAAGGAATAGTCTTCTAAAGTTAGAGAAACTCCAAGAAAGAAAATAGATTTGGAATATCTTGTTGGTGCTCCTGAAGGCAAAAAGAAGATTGAAGCTAAAATAAAAACCAAAGATGAGTTTGTAAAAATGCACAATCAAAGAAGAAATTTTAGAAGAACTGCTCCAGTAATACAAGCATATATGTACAGGTATAATTATTCATTTTTTGGTTATTGTTATACCTGTAATCATTTTGGACACAAAGTAGTTGATTGCAGAAGGAATACTAATCTTGTATGTTTCAAGTACAACTCTCCTGGTCACAAAGCATATAGTTGCAGAATGTATGGAAGAATAGCATCCCCTGGTTTGAAAATTTTGAAAAGGAAAGAGGCTGAAAAGGTTTGGAAGAAGAAACTTGAATAGAAGAAAGAACTTGTAAAAGTTTGGAGAATGAAACAAAGTCAAGAAAAGACAGATCCTAAACTTGTGCATTTTGCACAAGTCACATCATCAATTACATAACATATGGCATGAAGTTAGGGGGAGTTGTCCATGTCCTATCAATTATCCCCAAGAAGTTTCAGGAGGAGATTATTTGGTGTTTGTCAATATGTTGATCTTGTTTTGTTTATTATGTTTTTGGATTCATGCCTGATAATATTTGCTAAGATGCTATTCATATCAGTCTTGTGAAATGAAGTTCATAATGGTGTTGATAACTATGTTGTTCTTCAGTGTATGTCAGTGATACAAGTGATTAGTGGTTCATGATGTCATAATGCAAACAAGATGTTGATAAGATTTTCAAGGGTTCAATGCACAAAGAGTTTGATGATGTTGAGTGACCTGGTTTATAAGTGATCCTATTTATATCTTGTTCATATCATGTTGATACTTACAAAGGTTGAGTTGTCATGATGTTGCAATTCAAAGTGTTCTTGATATGTTAGTGAGTATGTGAAGTGTTGGTTGTCATAGCAACGATTTGTTCAATTCTAGTTAAGGTGTACTCAAAGAGCTCTTATCAGATGTTAGCATATGTTGGTTAAGGATGTTGAAAATGGAAGAAGTCAATTCATAGCGCTTGTCTCTGCATTTGTTTTTGCAAAATGTTGTTACAGGAAGAACTTGATGGTGCAATTAGTTTGTTGATGTGCAGACTTGATGGGCTGATTTGAATAATAAAGTCAAAAGGTAGCAGTTCTTGCTGATTGCAGTATGTTTCAGATGTGATTTTGTATATATCAGATTTGACATTGTGTTGTAAAAAGTATCTTGTACAAGAACAGGAGGATGGTCACAGATGGTCTTCATTCTTTATCATGTCAAGATGTGTATGCAGAAGTAGATTGGTTGTAGGTTGATTGTCCATCTTGTTGTCACTATCATGGAAGTCTTGGCAAGATCATTTCTTGTGTGGTCATTATGTCATCATGAGTTGTGAATAGTGTGATGAATTGTCTTCATGCTATTATTATCAGAATGTTGCTTGTTGAGCCTGCATTGTTGTTCATCATAGGTGTTGAAGTGTTTATAACTTTTTTACATGAAGTTCAAGTTCATATGTGTCATGTCAAAGGCTTGATTTATCTAAATCCTAAGAGTCATTTTATGCCATCATAATTATACATCATACTTTATGCTTTGGGAGATCTTGGAGATTTGTCTTTTAGGTCAAAAATGGTTGATGACAGTGAAAGAATTGTTTGTTATGAAAAATTTGTTTTGCAACCACAAGTGATGTCATCAGGAGTTTGTATTTGTTAGCAGAGATATGTCAGCTTTTATCTTGTCAAAAGAAGTGTTCAGAAGATTTTAATGATGTCAGTTTTCATCTTCATATTCATATTGGTGTAGTGACAAGAAGTGATATTGTGCTGAGATAGATATACATGCTTCATACTAGAAGGACAGTGCTCTTTTGTGCATATTTTTTGATATAACAGATCTTATTTTATGTATGTAGAGAATGGTACAGTCTATGGGCAGTTTATAATAGTGGGTTGATGCTTTGTTTGGTGTGTCTCACATGATGTTGTCCTCAAGTCCTGTTCTTTAGGATGTATGTTTTCAAATGTGTGCTTCATGGTGACTTGTTGCTCTCAAGATGACGAGTTGCTTTCAGGTATTGTCAACATGGTTTGCCATATGCTTGCTTTAGGATTGTTATTCTTGTCATCATAGATCATCACAGGTTCAAAAGGGAAGATAACGGGATAACAGGAGTTTATGTCTTCATTATTATACCATGCTTCAAAATCTTCATAATGCAATGTGATTGTAAATGTTATGATCAAACTTTAACATCTTTTAGTAGAGTTAAATGACAGGGGGGTATCTTATCCTTTGTCGTTCGATGACAAAAAGGGGGAGAGAGAGAAAATGAATCATGTAGTTTTTCCATCAATGACAAAGGGGGAGATTGATGGAGATTGATTGTCATTGATGTCAAAAAGGTGTTGAGTTCTCAGTTTGATTGATGTCATCAGGATCAGTGTAGTCAGATATGCAAATGTGATCATCATGTTTATGACAGGAGGCAATTGTTCATGAGTTGGTATTGGTCTAATTCATGTGAGTTACAATGGTCCTTGATGTCTTCAGAGGCACAAAATGATTGAAGTTGTAGTTGACCATATCATCAGGAGATCGTTCATGGTATTACTCATTGTGTTGCATGGTGTTATATGAGGTGCTTGTTACATATTGACACAAACTTGATCTCCTTTATGATGCTTGAGGACCACGGGATCATCAAAGGTGTTATTCTTCATATGTTTCATGTTTCAGGTGTAGGATCTTCATTCATTATATTTCATAACATGATGCTCATGATTCAGGAAGTTGTCATATCAGAGAGCTTGTTGTCACTCAAAGGTTATTAGTCAAATTATTCTTGGGTTGATACTTATGACAGAGCTACTTATGTCAAATCAATATGGTTCTTATGAAATGTTCATTCATAAGTATGATGAAATGACTTTCTTGATGGCAGAGTTGGTGATCATTGGTTTTATGGTCATAGAAGTTGTATTTCATGATGCTAAGATAGTCACAAGGGTGGAATTTGGAGTTCATGGTCTTTATGTTGATTAACAAGACCCTCATGATAATGAGTCTGTAAAGTTGGTTTAGGTTGTTTGATGATAGTCTCTATATGATCTCTATTTAGTGGCATACACCTGTGCTCCATCATGATTGAATTTTGTTTAAGGGCTCATGGTTCATTAAAGGTTTAAAACCTTAAAGTCTAAAATCCTAAGTATAAAACCTCTCAAGATTGGTTCCCAAGTCATTGCTTCACTTTAAAAGGTCCCACCTGTTATTTTTTCCTCTGCCAAACAGTCAGGATTTTCATTTGTTGAAAATTGTTATTAGGACTTCTCATCTTTTAATATCAATATTATAATGATCTAAAACCTAAATCCTATGCTATATATCCCATAAACCTAACCTTCAATGTCTATCTTTATTGGAATGCACATTTTGTTATAACTGCATGTTGACCTTTTATCGTAGGTGATGTCACTTAAATGTGACCTTCTAAAGGGTTTAGAGGTCATGTGCAACCGGCCACCTTGTTCTACATTACCGATACCTTTGGTCTCCTCCATGAGCGCATGGGCACTAAAAGGCAATCAAAGGTTTATAATTAAACTTTGTTGAGCGTGAATTTGAAGATCAATGATCAACATTTGAATTAAAGACCTTGCTTTTGTGCTTCTTAATTGACATGCTTGTGAACGTCAGAACTACTGAACTGTAGTGATTTTCTTTTTAAAAGCTATTTATAGTCAGTTTCAATAAGACAGTTTGTGGGTGTTCTTAATTCTAAATGTCTTAAGAAGTTTCTTCTATTATTTTGTGGGCCTCTCGAGACATTGAAGAGAAAAAGGAGAAAGTTAATTACAAGTTTTTTCTAAAATGGGCAGATTAATAAATTATTTTTTAAGAGGGAAGATGAATTGAAGATTATTAAAGGAAAGTTATATTATTTTCTATCAAGGGAATCTTTGAAGACTTTATTTGCAGATTATGTTTTGCAAATTGAAGAATATTTTTAAGGAAGAAATTCAGTTTGAAATGGAGAAGATGAATATGCAAAGGAGAGGAATATCAAGGGATTTTTTGTTTATAATTTTATTGCAAGTGCTTTGTGATTGTAGGAATGATATATGACGCAGAAGATATGTTTGGCAAAAGATGAATGGTCATAAAAAGAAGAGGGATATGATTTTATTTTTATAGATTCTTCATGAATGGAAATGGTCATACAGAGAAGAAAAATGATCTTATTTTTGCAGGAGTATTGAAAGGAGAAAGGAGAGGAATATGAAAGGATATTCTTATTTTTTTATAATGAATTTGCAGGTGCATTGTGTATTGATTTTTGAAGGTCTGAGATATGCAGGATTGAAGACATTTTTTGTGTGGTTTTTGAAGAAGAAAATGTAGGAGAATCAGGTTATTTAGAAAGTGATTGAATGAGATATATTTTGCAAGTGATTTGATGAGGTGATTTGATGAGATGATTTAATTATTTGAATCTTTGTGTGAGTGATGAATCACAGGATATGTAATGGTGCAAATTAGATTGACTTGCAATCATTTCTTTCACACTAGACTTTATATTTTGATAATGGTGATTATATTTGCCAGTGAGGCAGATTTATGCCAATGAGGCCTTGTATGCTAGTGAGGCATGGTTAATTGTCAGTGAGACAACTATTGTTGTAATCAATGAGATTCAAATAAGCCGGTGAGGCAAATTTTCAAAGTGTTTTTTTAATCTTTATGAGGGTTTTCCACTCATCAAAACCTATGTCATGTCTTCTCCTTATGGTTGATCATGTTGCATCTATTTGATCATCTTTATTTAAGTTTTTCATATGATGATGACTATGTTTTTTCAATGAATTCCTTTGCACAACATTTTTTACTCAAATTTTGAAATGTTAAAAATTATACAACACTGATTCACCCCCATCTCAGTGTTTTTCTATACTCCAACACTAGTATGTCAAGCTATTATGGAAATCATTGCCTTTTCCCTCTATCAGGAATGGGCTTCCATATACCCATCATAAAGTTCACACCACTATCATGGCTCTGCCAAGAAACAGGACCTTTGTGGCCTTCAATGGTGGAAGTCCTCTATACCTTCCCAATATGATGGCATCCTAGTTTTATCTCTAAGGGCTATTCCCCTTTTCACTGGTGAAAATTCCACTACCCCTATCGAGCACATCCAAGACATTGCTAATGTATGATCAATTCACAATGTTTCCCAAAACAATGTCATGGTAAGACTCCTTGCCTCTTCCTTGAAAGGAAAAGCTCTCGAGTGGTACAAGTGATTACTTGCAAATTCAATTCATGAATGGGATGAGTTAGGATATAGGCTCTGTTAGTATTTTGAAGATAATTGTGATCATTTGTCCCTAATAAAGCAATTGGCCACTATCAAAAGGGCTCCTTATGAACCCATGGTGGATTTTAATTTCAAGTTTCAAAAGACTTGGTATTGAATCCCACCATTGGTGGGACCTTCCCCTAATGTTTCCTTCTTGTATTATTTGAGATCCTTGAACAGTGATATCATTGTCATGATTCAGCCTCTAGGAGGGGATGTGCTACCTAATGCCTATGAGGTAGCTATTAAGGTAGAGAATTGTTTGATTCTGGCCAAAAAGATAACTCCTAGGCCTCCAATTCTATTATTCCTAGAATCTCCAGTCATTCAACCAATTATGGCACCAATTCCTATAGCCAATGGTCCATGCCAAGCTCCTAATCAGCCCTATCAACCTAGAGGCCAACCTTGTCAAGGGAACAGTCAAAGGTAAAATCAAATGAGCTATGTTAGGCCCCTAAACTCCATAAACTCAGTTGCTGCAAGTACATCAAGAGTGCTTTTTCCAATTCAGAACAACCTAGCTTAGGGTTATGAGTGGCACTATCCATGCAATCAACCTTGTAGCCAAAACACAGGCTAAAGTGTAGAATTTAATCAAGCCTCGATGGTCCATAATCTATCAGCAATTCCAAAACAGCAGATTGGACCTAGTGTGGGAGGACAAAGGCAAATGTAAGCTAAATTAGTTTTTGAATTGGCAAGAGCATGAGGGCAATCATGTCTCAGGGGAGGAAGCATCTGAAGCAAAGGATTTGCAGTAGCATGAGGGCGGTGAGAATGATGGCAAGTTGTTGCAAGTTGAGGCAAAAAATGATAGGGAGGTTTCAGCTTATGAAGGAAAGCATATAAGCATCCCTATACTAAAGAGTGTAGAGGACTTGGAGGAGGCTTGTTTTTGGGATGAACTTGATGTTTTTTGCTCAAATCTGGATAGTAAATCAACTCCTCTTAGTGAGACAGATCATGAGTAGTTTGAGAAGATTGAGGAGGCAGTCATTCCTCCAATTGATATACAAGATTAAGAGCTTTTAGACTAGCATGAGAAAATAGAAACAGAGCATAGGCATGAGATCAAATCTATTGATTTGCATGTCATCTCAAAGGGATGTTCTATAAGGCATTTGGCCCAACTAGAAACATATGAGAAAGAGTCTCCACCTGTCATTGTTACTTCAAAGCATGAGGTTGAGCATCAAAAAGGGCTAGATCAACCCATTTATCCACTTCCAGGTAGCTATATTTCCAATCAGTGTAGGTGGATAGGTGATTTTTTCTTTGTCCTTGGGGAAGCATTTCACCACTTTATTGTATGTCCATCCCTTACCCACCTCCTTTTAACTATCCACAAACATGTGAAGCATTGTAAATTGTTGAGAAAGGGTGATTATTTTGATAAACTAGTTAATGGCTTTGTTTAAAGTTATTTCCTTGTTGTTAGTTCAGGTTTAGATTAGTTTCATTTTTGTTTTAGGTTTCCTTTCAATAAGTACTCTTGCATAGGCTGCATTCTCATTAGCAGGTTGTTTGCCTTGTTTTTTTGTGTGTTTTGTGTTATTTGTTTCCTAGAGGTAGTGTTCAATTTTATGTTGGTCTAGCCAACCCCTGTTCTTGTTTCTATGCTCCCTTTTGACTCTGTATCCAGTGGATTGATAAGGCCTCTGGATCCTAGTGTTTAGCAAGAAAACACCCCTACATAGTCGCCAAAATGTTGTTCTATTTTGTCTTCAGGCTAAATAGCCCAAAGATCCATGAGATTTCTAAGTGTTTTCCCTTTTGAAGTGCAAGGAAAAAAAGCCTCCCAAATGGCTAAGCCAAAATTCTAAGTGTTTTCCTTGTATTTTATACCTTTTCAGAGTTTTAGAGTTCAAGGTTTTCCTCTTCACTATGACTTTCCCATTGGCTCTGAAAGCTCCACCTTGGCTACTTGAAAATTCACCTAAGTGTTTCAAGAACTGGAGTGAGAGCTCTCTCTTTCTCCTTCTTTTTCAAAGGTGGAAGGTGGAAGGCCTGACGGTCAATGTCTAGGCTGGGGTTGCGGTCTTTTTCTTTCCATTTGGCAAGCGATAGGCAAAAGGCCCAACGACCAAGGTCCGCTGAGATCATAAATTTGTCTAAGAGTTGCGAATCTCAAGAGTTGGGAGTTTCTTCTTCCTCAACCCAAAAGAAGGTTGAATGGAGAAGGCTTGAGGCCTGATCTCTGACCATTCCTTTTAAGGCAAAGAATCCTTGGTCAGCTAACTTGGCAGTTCATGAATGGGGAAGTTCATTGATCAATAAGTTCATCGATCGGTCAGTTCACTGACTGGCGAACTCACCAATAGGGAAGGAAGTAACAAGAGAAAAGTGGCTAAGTTAAGGAACATTTTGGAAAGAGATAATTTCACTGACTAAAGGTGAAAGCAAGGAAAAGATAGAAAAAGACAAGGAAAAATTGGTGGATCAGTGAAATCACAACTCGTCGATCAATTCGCAATTTCTCAAGTTCACCGATAAGGTGATTTGTCGACAAGAAGGCCTGATCATCGAAGTCTGCCGCACTTCTAAAATGTCTAAGTCACTCATACTTTGGAAAGCGGGAGTTTACTTCTTCGTCTTTTCTTTTGGAAGGCAGAAGGCATAAGGTTGAAGACATGATCCCCGACAAACTTCATAATTTCTTCTAAGTATTTCAAAGCTAGGGATCGAGTGTTTCTTCTTTTCAAAAGTAGGATCCATGGTGAAGGCCTGATCTTCAAAGCCCAATGGTTTCCCTATTGCCCCTTTCAGACTTTGGAGATTGGGGTTTCCTTCTTCACCTTTCAAAGGCCTGATAGATGAAGCCCGATCAAAGGAAGCCTGATTGACTAGGGCCATATCCAAAGATTGTAAATTCAAAGAGTTTTACAGAGAATACATTATTTCACTGGTTAGGGTTAGCTGTCAAATTCACTTTTTGCACGTTAAATCTTTGAAATCTCTTCTTAGACACTCTTCTCCTTGTTCTCTTCAAATGCAAAGTGATTCAAATGTTGAGTAAATGACCTTTTATGCTCTGCAAAACCTAATTCTCCATTGTAATAAATGCTTTGCCCTAATACATCTGGTTACTCTATTTCTAAACATAGTCAATCTTTAATTGCTCCGCAATCAATCGCTTTAGCTTCTTTTCTTCCAGAAATTGCTTCAATAGATCTATAATAGGCTTCTTTAACTTCATTCATCATGCCAGATTCAAGCACCCACTTACTAGTAGGGGAATTAGATTTTCAATGCAGCTCCCCCTGAGCCAGAGCTCCTATTTCAATTCCTGGAGGAATTAACAGCACTAGATTCTGGTGCAGACCCACCACCATCATTCACTTCACCTTTCTTTACCCATGTTTTGTTCATTTCATTTTGGATCTCATTCACATTTACTTTACCCTTGCGTTTACTGGATCTCGTTCTACTATTCCTGACATGACAAGATTGCTTAGTGACCTTCCTAGCCTCCATTAATGTTTCTTCAAAGCCTAATTGCTTGTGGAAAATAGATTTCTCACCCCCTATGCCACTGTAGCTCCTTTACATTGAATTTCTTGTACCCAAGGCATGGGCAAACACTCTTCTTCAGTGGATTTCCAGGGCAAAGCCATGTGGGCGTGCTCTAAGGGCATAGAAATGAACTCAATGCAGCATGGACGATTGGTTTTCCTTTTTTACCACTCTTTCCCACGTCCATGGATGCTATAGTGATCAAAAAAGCTATATATACATGTGAAAAAGATGTTTTTTGGGTGTTTTGGTTGGCTACTTTGGGTTATTTTCATAGGCAAAGGATTCATTTGTAGGGTCAGACCTTGTGATTTTCTCCAAAACTGGGTGGATTTGATGGACTATGTGTTGAATGCACAAGACAACTGAGAGGGGGGTGAATCAGTTGTAACAAAACTTCAAACCCTTACAAACATTCAGATTTGTATTAACCTTTAAACATGTTATGATGATTAAAAATGAAAAGAAAATAACTAAAACTAAATCATAACAACACCACACACAAGAGAACACCAGATTTTACGTGGGAAACCCTAAAAGGGAAAAACCACAGTGAGGATTAGCTCACAATATAATGTAGTAGAAATACGAAATTACAAAGGCTCACTACCAGAGGGCTCACTATCCAAAAGAGAGAATGCTCACTGCAAGTGGACTCACTGTACACTAAGAAAGAAAGAAAGAAGAGAAGAATGGCTCACTGTCAAGCTTTGAACTAATATAGTTGCATCTAACCTATGCATGAAGTTCAATTCCAATGAAGCTCAATATCCATCAAAACACCAACAACATCTTTGCAGCAACACTAAAAATAGTAGACACCTTGTGCTCACTACATTCAATAGCCTAACACATGAAAGCTCTTGCTGCCCATGATCAAATTTGTATCACAAACATCATCTCCCTTGCGCACCCTCTATCCATGAATTTTTGACACTTATTTATACCATCATCAATCATGAAAGACATTCTCCAAGGTTGGAAACATAACTTAACCCATTAAATTTAAATTAGGTCTGGACCTAAACATTTCCATGGAGGAAGGGAAGAATGAAGACCACATCACACCTTAGCAAGGACCTAAATCCACTCTTACATGATTTATCATCTTTTACAATCAGCGAAGCACAACTGCAATTAGTGTAAACAACCAAGTCAGCCAAACTTGTGTAAACACTATGAACTATTAAGCACACACTTCCTCAAGGGTAAACACACCTCACATATTTTACACAAGGCTTTAACACAATCTAGAACCAACCATGAACATCTTGAAGTCACTTGAAAACCAACAAATTTAACCACAACAACTTTCACCTGAAGAAAGTTCACAATCTGCTTACAAACAACATTGTCAAACTCTGCTACACAAGTCATTTCTTTTCAGAGCATCAAATCACAAACCTTCTAGATTGAAGATAGATAAGGACCTTATAAGCACACATCCAAAACTACAACACCTAAAACCACTCAGCAGAGAAATGCAGAGCAAAACACTTTCTCCCAGAAACACTGTCAAACATTATTCTCAAACTAGCGAACACAACTTCCACTACAAAATGATCCGGAGCACTAAATTCTAGATTTATCATCTTCAAACACTTCTAAACAACATATCTAAACTGCATACTCAGATCTCCAACACAAGAGAAATACGGAGCAAAAACTCGAACAACACTCTGTAATCCAAAAGACTTCGTCAACACATTGTTTCCATAATTAATCAAATTTTCTCAAAAGAACTTGGAAACCCAACAACAGAAGCATATCCTCAACATCTTTAGTACCTCTATAAAGCAACCAAATCCCTTTTAACAATACAACTTAATCAAACAACAACAACCTCATCAAAAGACACAGTTGACACTAATGACAACACAAGCTTGTTGACATCAATGACAACACCGATTAGCACATACTTGCAACAATCTCCCCCTTTGTCATTGATGGAAACACATGATGTGAAAAACCATCAAGACATAACTCTACACCAATATTCTTTAACTTTTTTACTCTCCCCCTTTCTTTTGCACATCTTACTCTCTCCCTCTGATCACTGATTGTTCTTTCTCCCCCTTTATTTTTCACATGAACTCTCTCCCCCTTTGACATCAATGGAAAAGGGTGTTATTATACTACACATACTTGTATTGTTCACTACTGCTCTGCAACATCTTTTTCTTTCACTACTCTGAATACACCCCCTGACTGCAACAATCATCATAATCACTACCTGCTCCCCCTGAAAGGTAGCCTTCAATTATCAGTCCAAAAAAGAATGAATCTTAAACTCCACACACAAGAGAACACCATATTTTGTGTGGAAATCCCTAAAAGGGAAAAACCACGGTGAGGATTATCTCACAATATAATGTAGTAGCAATACCGAATTACAAAGGCTCACTGCCCAAAAGAGAGAATGATCACTGCAAGTGGACTCACTACCCACTGAGAAAGAAAGAAGAGAAGAATGGCTCATTTCCAGGCTTTGAACTGATATAGTTTCATCTAACCTATGCATGGAGTTTAGTTCCATTGAATCTCAATATTCATCACAACACTAACAACATCTTCGCGGCAACACTAAAAATAGTAGACACCTTCTTATCAATGCATTCGGTAGCCTAACACATGAAATCTCTCATTTCCCATGATCAAATTTGTGTCACAAACATTATCTCCCTTGTGCACCCTCTATCCATAAATCTTTGACACTTATTTATACCATCATCAATCATGAAAAACATTCTCCAAGGTTGGCAACACAACTTAACCCATAAAATTCAAATTAGGTCTAGACCTAAACATTCTCATGGAGGAAGGGAACAAATGCAAACCACATCACACCTTAGCATGGACCTAAATCCACTCTTACATGCTTCATCACACTTTTACAATCAGCGAAGCACAACCACAATTAGTGTAAACAACCAAGTCAGCTAAACTTGTGTAAACACTATGAACTATTAAGCACACGCTTCCTCAAGGGTAAACAAACCTCACATATTTTACACAAGGATTTAACACAATCTAGAACCAACCATGAACATCTTGAAGTCACCTAAAAACTAACAAATTTAACCACAACAACTTTCACCTGAAGAAATTTCACAATCTGCTTACAAACAACACTATCAAACTCTTCTACACAAGACATTGCTTTCCAGAGCATCAAATCACAAACCTTCTAGATTGAAGATAGATAAGGACCTTATAAGCACACATCTAGAACCACAACACCTGAAACCACTCAGCAGAGAAATGTGGAGCAAAACACTTTCTCCCAGACACATTGCAAACACTGTCAAACACTATTCTCAAATGGTGAACACAACTTCCACTGCACAACGATCCAAAGCACCAAATTCTAGATTTATCATCTTCAAACACTTCTAAACAACATATCCAAACTGCATACTCAAATCTCCAACACAAGAGAAATGCAGAGAAAAAACTTGAACAACACTCTATAAGCTAGAAGACTTCTTCAACACACCGTTTCCATAATTAATCAAATTTTCTCAAAAGCACCCGGAAACCCAACAACAAAAGCATATCCTCAACATCTTCATCACCTCTATAAAGCAACCAAATCCATTTTAGTAAGACAACTTAATCAAACAACAGCAACCTCATCAAAAGACACAGTTGACGCCAATGACAACACAAGCTTGTTGACATCAATGACAACACTGATTAGCACATACTTGCAACACTATGTTCTTTTCTGAGCCTCTCACGTCTCTGTATCAATTCAACAATGAAGGAGATCCGATCATTTTGTGTCAATTTCACCTATAATGAATCTGTCTTCTCTTTGTAATGGCTATTTAGCCTCTATGATCAATATAAAATGATATTTTGCCTCTCATTATTCTCGTACTATGTTCATTTGATAGATGTAAGATGTGTATTGTGGATAAAATGGTCCCTTTCATAATTTCATCTCTTCCTTAACCTCTGTTTGAACCTACATGAATCTGTGTGAGTCCCCTTCAACATTTGAGATCATTACTATGCTAAGTCAGTTGTAGTTAAACACCCTAAATCTTGGTGCATCACCTTTTAATTCCAATTTATCCTCCTTACCCTTTTCCTTGGTGACTGTTAGCATTAGATTTAGCTTTTTTCTTTGAACCTTATGCTCAAAAAGAGGAACCAACCTTCTCTGGAGGTTTGATCTGATCTACAAGGTCCCACACCTTGAGATTAGTCCCATTGTGCCATTGGAATGCTTGAATGGGCTTCAAGCAAGGTGCAATTCCAAGTGATAATAGCTACATTGTTGGAAAAAGTGAGGGTTTCTTCTTCAATGGATGGTCATGGATTTTGGGTACCTAAGGGTGCTCTTTCTTCTGAATAAAATTTACCTATAGAGAGGACTATGTTATGTCACTACTGATTAGGCCACATTGGAGAAAAGGTTATAAGGACCTTGAAAAATTAAAACATTGTTTAAGGGTTGACTGATTGTAATCTTGATTTTGATTTCTATGAGTATTGTATTTATAGTAAACAAAACTACGTTTAATTTTACTTGAGTTCTTCATAAATCTTGTGGTGTATTGGATCTTATTCGATCTAATGTGTTTGGTCCTATAGATGTTCCTTCCATTGGAAAATCTACATATTATGTTTCATTTATTGATGATTATAGCAGAAGGACATGGGTATATTTTCTAAATAGTAAATTTAAAGTTTTCAGTCAATTTAAAGAATTTAAAGCAATGGTTGAGTTACAAATTGGAAAGAAAATAAAATGGTTGAGGATTGAAAATGGCGGTGAATTTTTCTCTAATGATTTTGATAGATTCTATAAAGATTGTGGCATTTAGAGATAAAATACAACTCTATATTCTTCACAATAGAATGGAGTTGTAGAAAGAATGAATAGGATATTGATGGAGTTCAGACTAGGAGTATGCTTAGTGGTGCTAGTCTAGAAAAATAGTTTTTATTTGAATCTATTTCCACTACTTGCTACCTAATTAGCAGGTCCCCTACATCATCTCTTATTGATAAAACACCTATGGAAGCATGGCAAGGTCACAATCCTTCATTGAGACATCTCAAATGTTTTGGTTGCGAGGCATATGCACATGTGCCAAAGGAGAAGCATACAAGGTTTGAAAATAAGGTTGTGAAATGTATCTTCATTGGGTACAGTTATCGTGTGAAAGGACACAAGCTTTGGGATCTTGTTGCATAGAAGGTAATATATAGTAGAAGTGTGATTTTAGAGAAACTAAGCTTCTTCCATTACATTGCAGCCAAAACAAAGTGAACAGAAAAATGTGATCAACTTCCTTCTATTCCTAAGAAAGTTAAATTGAAGCCCCTAGATAGACAAGAAGTTGAGGAGAGATCATCTAGCTTTAAATCTTTATAAGAGGAGGAAGAATGTCCAACTCAGCTTGTTCAAAGGTCTACAAGGCATCAGCAACCACTTAAAAGGTATTCACCTAATGACTGGAGATACATGGGACCTAGTACCATTACCTGAAGGATGAAAACTTGTTGGTTGTAAATGGGTGTTCAAGAAAAAGATTGGTTTAGATGGAGGTATTGAGAGTACAAAGCATGGTTGGTTGCAAAAGATTACTCTCAGGTTGAAGGTGTTGATTATGGTAAGATATTTATCCTATTTCTAAAATGACATCCATTATATTCATTCTTTCTATTGCTATTGCTTAATGATCTAAAGGTTGAGAAAATAGATGTGAAAATGGTATTCCTTCATGGTGATTTAGAGGAGGATATTTATATGACATAACTAGAGCACTACATGGTGAAAGGTAAATGTAATTTGGTTTGTAAATTGAAGAAATATTTGTATGACCTCAAACAAAGTCCTAGGATGAGGTACTAGAAACTTGATACATATGTGTTGAGTTTGGGATTTAAACATTATAAATTAGATCATTGTGTTTATTATAATATGATGGTGATCGTTTCCTATTTATTGCATTATATGTTGATGATATGTTATTTATTGGTTAAGGGAGAGGAATGATTTCAGAACTAAAATCTCAACTTGTAGATAAATTTGAAATGCAAGATCTTGGTGTAGCTAAACACATTCTTAGGATGGAAATCAAAAGAGATCTAGAGTGAAAAGAAAACTATGGCTTGGCCAAAGTAAGTATGTCAATTCAATTTTACAATGGTTTAATATGCAAGATTGTAGACCATTATGTATCCCTCTTAGAGTTGGAATGAATTTATCTACGTCCCAATGTCCAACATCCCCATTAGAGATGGAAGACATGAGAAGAGTGCCTTACCATAGTGCAATTGGAAGTTTGATGTATGTTATGGTCTATACTAGACCTAACCTTGCCCAAGTAGTAGGATTTCTATTTAGATATATGTCTAATCCTAGTAGAGTTCATTAGGATGCAGTTAAAAATTCTTCAAATATTTGTAGGGTACCTCAAAGTATTCCTTGTGTTATCATGGTAATTTGATAGGAGATGGGCATTCCCTTGATATTCATGGTTATGTGGATTTAGACTGGGCAGGTGATGTTGATAGTAGATCTACCAATGGTTATGTGTTTACTTTATTTGGTGGTGCAATTAGTTGGATGAGTAAGTGACAAGCTATGTTTTCTTTGTCTACAACTGAAGTTGAGTATATGGTAGCTACTTATGCTTGTAAAAGTCATTCGGCTTAAGAGACTATGTTTAGATGTTGGAATAAAACAAGGTGCAGTGATAGTTTATTATGACAGTCAAAGTGTGATCTGCCTAGCTAAGAACCCAATATTTCATGCTAGGACCAAGAACATTGATGTACAATATCATTTTTTATGAGATATGGTTGAGGATGGCAGGGTGAATCTGGTTAAGATAACACTTTGATGAATGTTGCATATTCATTAATTAAGCTTGTGAGAACAAAGAAGTTCATATGGTGTTCAGATTCTATGGGCCTCTCGGCCCCTAGAAATTAAATCATTGTGTTGATACTCCCTTTTCTCTTGCAAGGAATCTAACAAATGGGAGAATGTTAGAAAAGGTGTCTCAACCTTGCAATTATAGAAAGTGTCATGTTTTAGTTATTAAAAAAATAGAAAAACTCAATTTCTGGGGTATAGAGTTGGTGTTTGGCTAAAATAAAAATTTTAGGTTATTTTCACTACCATTGGTGGTGGTCGATATGTAGATCTCTTAGAGCTTCAATTTTAAAAAAGAAATGAGCCCAATTAGCCTCCCAGATCAAAAGTTGTGGCCTCTGAAAGTTGGGCCTTCCGTATTGAAAAATATAAAAACATGTTCCAGACACAGAAAAGAGTTGTAAGGGGGTGTTACTCATTTTGATGTGTGTTTTGACATATCATAATGCATCTTTGATTGGAGATAATGAAACCCTAATAATTTGGGCACCACTTTTGGGTGGTTTAAGCTCATGGTTTTGTAATTATCGTTTGACAGTTTCATGTATTGTATCTCCTATCTATTAGGTGCTTCAGATGGAAGTTGTGTGTGAGAGTCTTATAGATGTTAAGTTGCCTCCGAATCTCTGGTTGGTGATAATCTTGTGAAATCTTTCTCTACAAGTATATTGTAATCTTGTTAATATTTATGAATAATATATTGGGTTGCTTTTGGCGTGCGGGGTTTTTCTCCTGAAAGGGTTTTCCCCACGTAAATCATTGTGTTTTATGATTTCTATTTATGTTTATTTTTGTATAATTTTTATAATTGTTGTAAAGATCTAAAAAAATTTACATAACCCTCCTCTCAAGATTAGTATAGGAAGACTTTGTTCTACTACCTTAGCTTCCTTACACTATAGTGGGCCTTGGTTGCTAACCTCCTTGCCCCTTCAAACCTTTATATCGCAACTTCATTGATGTATCCATGATTTATGCATCTCCTATTTCTTCTCTACATTTGTTACATCCTGACTTAATTATAGAATCTTCTTAGTCACCTATAACATCTCTAGATGTCTTCTCTATCGATGAATCTCTAGTTGAATTTCTTAGTGTGTATGCCAACATGCCTTCATATCATCACAATAATGGATTTGATTACCATCTCTATGTACAAGCATACTTTTGTGAGTCCATCATGTTATCTAATAATCCTATTCAATCTCCTAACATCGGTATTGACCTTTCAACCATTCCTAATCCTAAGAACTATAGTACCCTCTTAGTTAGGGATACTATCAATGTTCCCATGTATCATCATCATCTTGAAAAGGCTATTCAGATTGGAGAATTATTTTATTGGAAGAGTATCCTTCACATTCCCAGATTTGACATGACTTCCCATACATATTTTCTTTGACATATGAAGATAAGTCTAACATCAACTCCAAGGTTGTGGTCCATAACATAGTGTTATATCCCGACACAACCTATGAAAAATAAATAAATAAATAAATGCATCCCAAGATGGCCCTTATGGTCAATGCTAAGATTGAAAATCTCTTAAAAGATGGTTTTATCCACCCCATTGACTATTCACCTTGGATTTCCAAGATTGTAGTTGTCACTAAACCCAATGGTTGCATTTGCATTTTTATTGACTTTTGTAATCTCAACAAAGCTTCTCTTAAAGATAATTTTCCACTTCCCAACATAGATATGATTATTGACTCAACTGTAAGCTATGCACTTCTTTCTTTTATGGATGGATTCTTGGGTTACAAAAAATATCTTATTAACCCCCTTGACCAATAGAAAATGACTTTTACAATATCATGAGGAACATTTTTTATGTGGTCATGCCCTTTTGCCTAAAGAATTCTAGTGCAACTTACCAATGGGCCATCAACATAATCTTTCATGACTTTATCCATAACATCCTTGGAGATTATGTCGATGACATTTTAGCTAAGTCTATTCTTTGACAATATCATGTACCTAATCTTCATCTTATTTTTTAACATCTTCATCTATATAACATGCACTTGAATCCTCAAAAGTGTCTTTGATGTAGATACTGGAAAACTTCTTGGATTTATTGTATCTCATCATGGCATTGAGATTGACACTAAAAACATAGATGTTATTGTCAACATGCCACCACCTCGAAACATTTCTCAACTTTGTATCCTTCAAGGGAAGATTTAGGCTATTCATCGATTAATTTCCCAATATCTAAGATCGTACCCTTCCCTTCACACATCTTCTTAAAAAGGATGTTTATTTTTATTGGAATGAGGAGTGTTAAAATACCTTTGAAGACATTAAAATCTATTTGGATAATCCTCCTATTCTAATCCTTTCTATTCCTAGATGTCCTCTCATTCTTTACACTATTTCTTTGTCTCATGCCTTGGCTACTCTTTTAGTCCAACATGATGACAAAGGCAAGGAGTGTGCTATTTATTATAGTAGTCATACCTCAAGGCTTAATTATAAAACATGTTACATAACCTTAGAGAAGCAATGTTTATCTTTTGTGTTTTATACACACAAGTTGCTCATTGCCTTCTCCATGTGGAATAACATGTCATCATACAATTTGATCCTCAAAACATTTATTTTCTAAGACTAATTTATTAGGATGCCTAGCTAAATGGGTCGTGCTTTTGACTAACTTTGACTTAATGTTCATTTCTCATAAGGCTATCAAGGGAGAAGTCATAGTTGATTATTTAGTTGACACTCCCTTTCCTTTCTCTTTTCCTAATCCTAATTATTTCCTTAATGACCACATCCTCTCTCTTGATGCTAATCATTCTTGGGAATTATTCTTTGATCCAGTTTGAGATGCCACATGATTCATTAGCCAGTGTCACCTTGGTCCCTCCTTCAGGAACACTGATTCTACTTTATTTTCTTCTAAACTTTCAATGCACTAATAATATCATAAAATATGAAGCCTTTATGTTGAACTATGTGTGACACTTTCTCTTAGTATTAACTCTATTCAAATTTATGGTGATTCTCAATTAATCATAAGACAAGTTACTAGTACTTATCAAGCTAAGAAAGATAAACACTCCTAGTATCGTGACCTTGCCTTATTACTCCTTTATCATTTTTTTTTTCTCTATAAATACTATTCCACACAAAGATAATTGTCATGTAGATGCAATGGCTAGCACTACTTCCCTTGTCCCCCTTGATGATTTGACAGGTAATTATCACTTTATTATACATACACTATTTTTACCTACTATTGTGGATAGTTCTTATTCTAACACCCTCTTTTGTTATACTGTTGATTCAAAGGAATGGTATTCACATATATACAATTATCTAAAATATGGTACACTCCCTAATAATTCTTCTAAAAACACTCACACTCATATACTTAAAGATTTTTTTAGACTATATTCTTCTTTCTAATGTATTATATCGGCGAGGTTATAACAACCTGCATCATTGTTTAATAAAATTTGAAATCCCAATTGCTCTCCAAGAGCCTCATTCAAGTCCCTGTGGAGGTCATTTTTGTGGGACATCATTAGTTCAAAAACTTGTCCATATGGGGTACTATTGGTAGAAGGTGGAACACTTGATTCTTTTTACTTTGTTAAGAAATGTCTGCAATGTCAGCAACACAATAATTTAATTAATGCTCCTACATAAGAGCTCCAATATTAGATATCTCCTTGAACATTTTCTATTTGGGGCTTGTATTTGATTGAAAAAATTATCCACTTTCTTCTCAAGGACACACCTTTATTATCATTTCTATGGATTATTTTACAAAGTGAGTCAAGGCTATTCCCCTTTGCTCTACTATTGTTGAAGTAATATGTAAATTCTTACTAGATAATATAATTTTTTGATTGGACTCCCTTTTTCTTTTACTTTTTATAATGGTTCATCATTTAAGAATAAGGGTGAGTGCAAGATCACGATGGGCCAAACAATACCCCTAACTGGCAATGAAAATTTTAAAAATAGACTTAAGTGACTTCACGTCAAAAATTGAATAAGTTATCTACATAATGTGAAAATAAGATAGTAAGAAAAGTTGTAGGAAATTGAATGTAGTTTATGGGATACTACTTTTTTTTTCATTTTAAAATTAATTTTGTGAATATTGGATATTTCAATGAGGCACTACTTGAATTTTTAGAAAAATGTAAAAAATGTGTCATTCTAGCAAACCTAGCAAACCTAAGTATGAGCAAAAGAAAAGAAAATTCCTCCAAACTTTGGATTTAATTAAATAACACATGAGTGGATGTGACACATATTTTATTAAAAAATTAATAAATAAAAAATTATTTATGATTTTTTTACTGTGACATTTAAAAAAAAAAATTTAAAATTAGCCAACCTAACTTGGTCAAAACTATATGAAATTCAAAACTTTAAATTTAAAAACCTATACCCAATAAAGCCTAGAATGTGACACAAATTTTGGATTTAAAAAAAAAGATAAATAATTTGAATGTTATGAATGTTTTTCATATGTATATCAATCAGGAAATTAGATAATATATGTAGAAAATTAATAATAATTACATATTAAAATTATAATGAGACATATATTATGTTTTAGAATCTTGATAGTTTCCTCTACAACTCCTTTTTTGTTAAATTTAGTTACAAAAATGTCTATCAACTTCAAGGATGAAGTCATGGAAAATTTCAAGATAACACTAAATGACTGATTTTTGAAAGTTTTTTTGCCAAGTTTTAGGACTCCCACTTGCCTAATTATAAGATATTCCCAAGGCATTTTTTAAGGGAATCAAATCCATATTTAAGCTAGAAATATTAACACTTTTTCTATCCAAATCTAAATATGTATAAATGTTAGCACTATTTCATCTAGCAAGACTTTTTTGACACTACCACTATTTGGCCTATCATGATCTCACACTCACCCATAAGGATGTGAAGTAATTCTTCAAAAAAATAATAATATTTTTCTACCCCTTACTATTCTCAGTCTAATTGTCAGGCTAAGGCTTCTAACAAAACCATTGAGAAAATCCTACATAAAACTATTAATAAACATGGCAAGGATTGGCATTCTCAACTCTCTTATGCATTATGTACCTATTGTATGAGTATTCATATGGCTACTAGCACAACTCTATATAATCTTTTTTATAGCGCTAATGCCATCATGGCATTGGAGATAGAGATTCCATCCTTACATGTCTCACTTCAAGGGCTTATTAATGATAATACCTATCATAAGCAACGTTTGTAAGAGCTTGAAATGCTTGATGAGCATCAAATAAATGCATTAGGTCATCTTCAAGCATAACAAAAGACCCTCCATAGAACTTCTAATCAACGTGTTCTACCTTTTTCTTTTTAAATTAGTGACCTAGTCCTCTATGATAACCAATGCAATGTTAATGCCCCAACTGGAAATAAAGGAAAATTCAATCCTAACTAGCTAGGGCCATTCATTCTCATTTTTGTTTATAGTTCTAGGGCCTATGACCTATCTACTATTAATAGAAAATACCTTAATCAACCAATTAATGTTTCTCATATCCATCATTTTTATGCATAGTCTATTCTCCCTTTCATTGCATGTGACATTTGTGCAACATGGTTATCCTTACATTTTTTCCATTGTTCACCATATGTCGTTCTATCATGGGCACAATTTTTATATGATATGATTTTTATTGGTATTTTACATTCTAAAGGAATGTAAGATCCTATTTTTTCTTAATTTAACAAAATGCATATGTGTGGTAGGTGCTTTTCACACCTCACATCTAAGGTGTATATGTTCTTTGGTTCAGAGAGAGAACTCCAGAGGATTTTTCTTGTATCTCGTATTATGTCTTTGATCCTAGTTGCTTCCAATCAAGGTCATGCTAATGCGAGAGAGACCAGCCAAATTTGTTTCAACCTGATCTATGCCCTCATATCCAAGGTGTGGTTAGGGTGTTTAGTGATTGTGTGTAGTAAGGGGTTGGTCTATCACGTTGGCATGGGATCTCTTTTGTAGTTGTTGGGCAAGATATATCACCCACACTGGCTACAAAGGCTTTGTTGATGCCTACTGAAGTGGGCTTCTCATTCAACAACTGTAGGGGTACTTTTTATGTTCTTGGTGATTCTAATTTGTTGTAGCCTAGCAAGGGTTGGTCTAGATTTCATAGCCTTGATGTCATTGAGACTAACTTGAAGAGTAAGTGTATGGTGCCTAAGATGGTTTTGGTCAAAAATGTTAAGTTGGGTGTTGTTGTAGGGAAGCCATGCATGGATATGCCTTTGGTTTTGAATGTGTTTTATGAGTTGATAGTTCTCAAGATTCCTAATTGCATTGTTGAAAGATCTTCTTCCAAGCTCAAGAATTTGCTTATCAAAAAGCTTTTAGGTACTATACCTAATATTGGTATGTTCAAGTCTTTAGCTCAAAGGAAATGGAGGATTTGGGGCTAGTTTGAAATCTCAACCTTGCCCAAGGGCTTCTTCCTTATTTCCTCCACCAATCATGATGATTGTGCTAAGACTATCTCAGCTAGTTTTTGGTTCTTTAGTAGAACTAGTTTGGTCCTAAAAAAATGGTACCATGGCTTTAACCCTAAGGAGGTCATTATGTAGGTTCCTATTTCGATCAAACATCCTAGATTACCATTAGAGTCTTAGGAGGAGGAGGTGTTGGAAGGTATAGCGAACTTCATCGGGAAGCTTGTGGTCATGGATTCAGTGATCAAATCCAGAAAGTGGTTGTTGTTTACCAAGCTTTATGTGAGTACAGACATTGATAAGGTGCTTTTGTCTTCCATCAATTATCTTCCAAACTAGAGAAATGGGTTCAGCAAATTATCTATGAAGAATCTTTGGTGTTATGCCTCAAATGCAACAAAGTAGGTTATTCGTCTACGAGATGTACAATTAATAAAGGGGTGAATAATTTGGGGAGGAAAGTGATCCACCTAGTGCCTCCTCTTCCTTAGTCTGCTAATTAGTTTCCTGTAGCTGGTGGTGGACAAGTTCTCCATTCTATGACCAAGGATCTTTTAATTGGAATTTTTGATTCACCTTCTAAAGGCAAGCCTCATCCTAAAGCTAGTGATTTGGAGAAAGTTGTAAATGATTCAAATGTTGTTGGTCCTATCTCAGACATGAGGCTATGGGAAACTCCATGCCCTTTGTCTCCTGACTCTAGTCTGGATTCAAAGAGTGAGTTCTTGTCTGAAAAGAGAATGTGTCTCAACAAGTTGATGGGTGGGGATCTCGTGAGAGTCTAGAGCACCTTGAAGTAGTTTAACTTCAAGTTGCCTTGACTAGGGTGGTCCTTAGTCTTTTTTTATGGGTGGTTTTCCAGGAGTTGGTTGATTTCAATCCATATTGTGTGTTTTAGTTTGTTTGTTTGTTGGTAATAGCCTTGGTGATGTTTGCTTCTTGATGGCATTTGGTTTGTTCTATTGTGCTTCTTTGTTTTTGATTAAAAGTAAAATAGGTTTTGAAGGGGCCCTGAAACCCTTTACAAGAAGCCAAAAGAATAGCCAAAGCACAAAAACATATTTGAAAGAGCAAACCCCACCACAAACCCAATAAATGGAAGCTAAGATGTCAATCACAATAGGCCTAAGGAAACCAACTACATAACCCCAGGCTTTGATCTATCATTCTGACCACCCTTGATCTAAGTGTGAGAATCACAAGCATGCTTTGGAAGACCTTTCTTGCTTCTTTGAACAAACTTCCATGGACTCAAAACGAGGAGATAGAGGAGGACTATCCTCCACTAAAACTTGAGCCCTTGTGGGGGCTAAAAGAGGAACAAAGTGTGGAACTGAAGCCTCCACTGAAGTAGGAACACTCAACGCAACAACTAATAGCTTGAGATCCATAGGTGTGTTCACCACAATAGGTCCAAGAGATGACCCGTCAGGAGATCCTAAAGTCACTGCAACCCTAGAGGGAAAGAACTCAGTAGGAGCCTCCAAGGACTCATCACCATTTGTCACATCTCAAACGTTGACGTATTCTGAACTTACTATATTAGAGTTGATTAAGGATAATTATGTGTGGATTAAGTAAATGTTATTTTATTTTGATCTGGATTAAATGAATATTATATTATATTATTTTAAAAAATGAAATAAGTGAATGTTAATATATTTTGAAAGGAGGAAATGTATAGAAAATTATTTTATTCTGAAATGATAAAATGTTATTTTATGACGAAATGTAATGCTTCAGCTATTTGGACACTAACCTATTAATGGGAAATCTGAGTTTGCATGAGTTGCAGGTTGTCGAAGACAAGGGTGTGGTTAAGGTAGAAGAGGTTAGCCGGCTAGCAGGGTTAAGATGGAGGGTTTCTCACACACACACAACACTTAGAATCATATATATGCATTAGAATTGCATTGATTAATTATATAGTTTCTCATTTAATTGTGTTATAGTTGGATTATTTAATTGATTGGCATTTAAAATTATATGCTCATAGAAAATAAATAGAAAAGAAATAGTTTTAATTTATTTATTCTTTGATTTTAATTGAAGAATAGAACTATTAATTATTTTATTGTTTTTTTAGATAATTGTGATGCAAATAATAAATCATGTTTGTTTTAAATATTAATAAATTAGAAATAAATTTAGAAAAGAAAGCAAAAGAATTAGAAAAATAAAACAAAACAAAGTAGAAACAACTAGAAAATAGAAAAAGACTAAGATTAGAAACAAGTGGCCATTTTTTATTAATTATGGAGTTCATTCTTTATTTTTTTTAATGCTTCTGTCAGCCCACTTCTCCCACAAAATGCCATTGACCTCTGCATGTCATTTCCTCCAGAAGGAAATTAATAAGGAAGGATATTTTTATCTGTGTGGAAAAATAATAAAGGGGGAAGATCCTCTCATTTGGGGGACATACCGAGGTTTTATTTTGTTCAGTTGGAGAAAATCAAGAAAACACAGAGTAGAAGGTTGCAGACTTGGGAAGCATTCAATGAGCAAAAGATAAGAGGAGAGCTGAGAAGGATTCATCTACAGAGAAGCGTGGTTTAGGTTTTTATACAATCTTTTCACCCAATTTGTGGGAACGAAGTTTGAATGGATGTTTTCTGCAGTTAATATACTTTTCATATTGTTGTTGATTGAAATATTGTGTAAATATTGACAAATTCTTATGAATGCATGTATATTTCCATTGTAAATATTATTATAAAAGATAAATCTCTCTGTGTAGAATCTATTCTGTATATATAAATTTATATATATAATAAAATGCTTGTATATTTATTGATGTTGTATATTCAATATATATATATATATCTTATATTATATATAATGAATATACTTAAATACAGTAGTATTATACCCATATTTTATGTTATATACTGTGATGTATAAATTGCAGACTGATTAATGCTTTCTAAGTTCTAGCAAACAATAAGCATGAATTAAATTTCTTTTAATTTTTAACAGTCTAAAATGAGAAATACAGCCTGATTGTCGTAGATGGGATTTGGGGTTGGGGCCAACCCACCCCACAAGCCTTATGGCCTATGGGGGGAGCCGTCCCCAAACCCTCCCCCTTTTTTTTAATGGCGACTACCATATGGAGGTCACAGCCTCCAATGGAGACTGCGGCACTCCATATGGGGTCGTCAACTTATATATGCCTTTGAATTTTTAATAAACTTTAATGTATATGAATTCACTGATACTCTAAATCTTTTTTAAATATGGCATATCCAATACTGCCAGTACTACTGATAATTTTGTATAATGTAAATTATATATATATATATCTGTGTGTGTGTGTTGCTACCTATAATTCCTTACTGTGTATATGATATCTACAGTTTATAAAATATCTGATGTATATATATAATGAAAACTTTGAATGTGTAAATTGCTATTGTATGAAGAGTTTATCTCTGTAATATATATATATATATATATATATATATATATATATATATATATATATATATATATATATTTTATTGTTGTAAGTTCAATGTATAATTTTCTGTTATCAGCATAGTTAGCTTTCAAAAGTTTTTGTTATTTGGACAATTAAAACCAGCCAAATAGGAGGAGTGTTTATGATTGTAAATTTCCTTATCAAAACAAATCAATCATCTAGAAACATGAAAATGAAATAAACTCAAAATGAAGAAAACCAGTAAATTCTTTTTGTGATTCAATTAGACAATGAAATTAGAGACACAACTCATTCTTAAATTCATTACATAGCACTGGAATAGAAAAACTTAGACAAACATACAAACTAGAATTGAGAATTGGTTGATGTAAATGGTATTTGCTTCCAGCATGGACATTGTAATGATAAATCTTTAAATCTTGGATAAACTATTCTTTGCATTTATTTGGTAAAGTAATGTACTTTCGGGATAGGATGTTGAATGTGGGCTCACAGAGACGGTAGTTTTACTTTTTATAAAACTACTACTTTTGTTATTGCTTGGCCAAGCTACTGTACCATTGAAATAGATGGATTTCTTTTTAAAAGCCTAGATTCATATGTCTCTGCCACATCCTGCTTGCAAGAGCTATGTCATTTCTAGGTTAGGAATGCATACAGGTAACAAGCACGCATTGAGAGATTCCCTCCTACTTATACCGTTCCAGGTTGCTAGGCTCCTCATGCAAGGTCAGTGTTTTCTTCGAGTTAAGAAGAAACCCAGAGAAGTCTAGTACTTTGTGGTTGGGTGGAAAAAGTGCCTTAACTACACTCTTGGCCTCAGCTTGTGGAAGACTAGTGGGGTCACTTCAGTTGAGATCAGAGATTCTATGTTATATGATTCATTATGGATATTTATTTCATTATATTACTCTTGTATGGCTAGCATAGCCAATTTGTAAAATGTAATATTATTTTGAATTGATGTATTGATGCAATATCTTACTTGTAACATTGAAACAGATGTATTGTAACACCCTGATTGGTGTATGTAATTGGAATTGTGACACTTTTTAGTGTATGGAAATTATACTTCATTTTTTTTTATGTAAACTTGCTATTTTATACAATTATGGATTTAAATTGAAAATTATAAATGATTTATTTTCCTCATATAGAAAGAGCATTGATTTTTGTAAATACTATTTTTAGTATGTAAGTTTTTCACACTTTACATTTAGTATCAGAGCCCCCAGGTTCAACACTTGGGCCTCGAGTCTCCTACGCTTAGTAATGCGAACCTATTAATGACCTAAAGTCATAGGTGCATCAAGTGTATTAAGGACCCTAGTTATCGGTTAAAGATTATTTTGATAAGTTGGAATCTTGTCGATTCTTAGATGGTTCAGTTAGAATTGAGTAGAAGATTAGATGTAGTTCGATCATTCTATGTTTAGAGACGTTGTTAACGGATTTAGTCCTCATCGCTTTAGTTGTGTTTGCCATAGGACTCTCTACAAAAATGATGGATTGGAAACCATTTTGGAATTAAAAGGTGAATGATGAGGATGGTTGGATAGTTATACCTGATTTGGGAAGGATAAGATATGGTGACAACATAAGAGTGATGATGTGAATTAATAGAGAAATATATTGAGAAGAGAGAACTCTTTGATAACGTAAAGGTTGGATAAGTTGATAAGAGGAAGAAAGAAAAACACGTGTGAAATAAAGTCAACAATGATGGATAAATTTATTGGTTAAACCTAAGATGGATGTTTTAAAGGTAAGAATGTTTGTATTAGTACTAGGCTTTGGGCAAGTTGATTGTTGAGCAACATCTTATTCTTTCAGGATGTGAATATGGATCTAGTATAATCCATGAGAGCTTTGGAGAATACAAGGTTAAGATGTCTTAAGGATCTACATTAATGATAGAAGTTGATTAGAGAAGTTATCTCGCTCTGTAGGCTTGATTGTTATTAGTATTGATGATTCACATTATTGTTGTCTCTGTACGAGTAATGCACTAGAGTAAGTTATTGATTCTTTTATACGAACAAAGCACTTGAGTAATGATTGCATTCATAATTTGTGTATGAGATGCACCTTTTGTATTCATTGTGTTATATGGATCAAGTGATGATCACTATAATCATGTATGCTATGCATATTTATTATTTTGTGCGAGAGATGCACTTACCATAATTATTATACTTTTACTTGAATGAGTAATGTTCACAGAAAGTAATTCCTTGTGCAAGTGATGCACTACAAGTATGTGTGATATACTTTTCATGAAGGATGCATATGTATTCTTAACCTATGTGAGCTATGCACCTAGGGTTCGTGTATTCATGACTGGTAATTATTCATGCTTTGTGCATTATGTTCAGGAATGAGTAATGTTCTATAACATGACTTGAGTAAGCAAGTGATGCATTAGGAATAAGGAATGCTTATGAGATAGATATGTGTGGAAAATTTTCTAGTTTGAATCGAAAAGTATTGAAGAATTGCAGTATGTATTATTTGAAATGAATTAGGCACTTAATACTATGCAGTGTACTTCTATACAAATGAAACTTAGTTTTACTTTAAGAAGACTTGAAAGGATCTTTTTCACAATTTAGTCATATATTATGTGATGATGATTTGACTTATCTATATGATTTCTCTATGTTATTGAAGATCTTCTTATCACCTTTTCATTAATAACGATGTGCTTCTTCGACTAATTGTTTCAAAATCAGACCAACCTTTCTTGACGATTTTCATTGTGTTTGGTTGTGTGTATATTCTTTCTTGTCAACCGTATTAGTTGGATGGTGATGAAACTTTATAACCTTTGATGAGATGTTGATCTTTTACATTTAGGATTTAACATTGAAATCTAGTTTTATTTTTGAAAACTCCTTGTTGAATAAGTCAATCAAATAATAAACTTTGTCAACCAAGTGTTGACTTCCATTCTCGATGTCAAACCTTGAAGGCTAGTGTTGTAATATTTTCAACTGATTATATTTATGGCAACCTTCTATGTCAAGTTAATAGCAATTGTTGAAGTCTTTCCTTGCTTATCAATTGAAATGAAGTGGCTTCACTTACTTTTGAGATTTGACTCTCCATGATTTAAAAGTTTGAATGTCTACCTTTGAGATTTGATTCTCTTTTGACTTCAGAGTCTTGTTGTTTATGTTGATACAAAATATATCTATTGAAATATTCCTTTTGATTTAGTGATGAAAATTATGATGATCCTTTTTTACTTTCAATGAACTATTTTTCAATCATCTTGATTTAGTTCTACTTAATCAATGAATTAGTATCAAGATCATGATGACCTACTTGACATCCAGTCTTCTTGGTTTAGTGTTGTAATCAAGTTAAATTTCTTATGAACTAGTGTTGTGATCTTTTGTGAGTGATGATCTTCAATGATTTAGTGTTGAGAACTTGTTGATCTTCATACTTCAATGTTGATCTTCGATGATCTTCTTATCTTTTGTGTTGCTGATCATGTTGATGATCTTGTTGTAATTTATTGATTGGAAAACATTTTAAAATGTAGTGTTAATATTTCCTTGAATTTTAATGATTAAAACTTTTTCTTTTTGTTTAGTGTTGTTTATTTGTCAATGATGATAACAAGTAGTATGGGATGCTTGTTTTTCATCATAATGGTAATTGTTCAGATGTCTCATGCAAGTAGGCATGTTGACAAAATGAACATATTGTTTTCTTTCTATATGAGTGACTTTGTGCGATTTAGTATGTAGTTATACCTCTTGAGTAAGTATGTTGGATAGAAATCATTGGTATGTAAATGTCTTAGGTTGTGATAAGACTTGTTTGAATCTTTGTATGTAGAAATAACAAGAAACATTGATGTCTAACATCTAGAACCATGCTTAACAAAAATAGAATAATAGAGATCCTAAAACAATGAGTATGTAAACTTGTATGCATGTGATCATTAAAAACTAGATTTGGAATAATTATAGCTTCGTTTATGTAATAAAAGATGTGGTGTTCGATGTATAGATCAATGAAGAATACCTTGAGTAGGTAGAAATTTTGCATAACTTGAGTTATGATTAATATATCTTCTTAAGTGTTGACAACACTAGGGTATAATTCTATGATACCTGGTTAAATAAATACTTCTGTGTTTTATGTTCTTAAAGGACAACTATGAAAAACTTTAGAAATGATAGTGGGGTAGAACTAGAATGTTAAGAAGTAGATCTCCTATCTTAATCGGTTTTGCATATAAATGAATCTAGACTTTGAACTTTTATCTCCTTTATTGCGTGATTTTGGGAATTGTACTCATCTAGGTAATACATTTTGTGTGATGAATTTGTAAATAATAATTATCTTTTTGTGCTTGACCTACCTATAAAGGTTCGATGCAATCTTGTTTGCACTAATGAAATAACTTCAAAAAGGTTATTTAATTTTACTAACCACATGTGCAAGTGATGATTGTTAGACAAAAGGACTTGTTGTTTGAGCATCAGTTACTTTTGAAACAATCAACCTCTTGGTTAGGTCGACTAGTTGTAACATTAAGGTAAAACAAGTTGGAAAAAGGTATGCAATTCTTTTATGTTCAATATATTTGAAATTTTAGCATAAACTTTTTTTTTGTATAATTATGACTTTTATGCGGATGTTGAATGTAATAAGACATTGGGACGATGTCTCTTCCAAGTGGGGAAGGATGTCACGTCTCAAACTTTGATGCATTTTGAACTTACTATATTAGAGTTGATTAAGGATAATTATGTGTGGATTAAGTAAATGTTATTTTATTTTGATCTGGATTAAATGAATATTATATTATATTATTTTGAAAAATGAAATAAGTGAATGTTAATATATTTTGAAAGGAGGAAATGTATGAAAAATTATTTTATTCTGAAATGATAAAATGTTATTTTATGACGAAATGTAATGCTTCGGCAATTTGGACACTAACCTATTAATGGGAAATCTGAGTTTGCATGAGTTGCAGGTTGTCGAAGACAAGGGTGTGGTTAAGGTAGAAGAGATTAGCAGCCTAGCAGGGTTAAGATGGAGGGATTTCTCACACACACACAACACTTAGAATCATATAGATGCATTAGAATTGCATTAATTAATTATATAGTTTCTCATTTAATTTTGTTATAGTTAGATTATTTAATTGATTGGCATTTAAAATTATATGCTCATAGAAAAGAAATAGAAAAGAAATAGTTTTAATTTATTTATTCTTTGATTTTAATAAAGAATAGAACTATTAATTATTTTATTATTTTTTTAGATAATTGTGATGCAAATAATAAATCATGTTTGTTTTAAATATTAATAAATTAGAAATAAATTTAGAAAAGAAAACAAAACAAAATAGAAACAACTAGAAAATAGAAAAAGACTAAGATTAGAAACAAGTGACCATTTTTAATTAATTATGGAGTTCATTCTTTATTTTTTTTAATGGTTCTGTCAGCCCACTTCTCTCACAAAATGGCATTGACCTCTGCATGTCATTTCCTCCAGAAGGAAATTAATAAGGGAGGATATTTTATCTATGTGGAAAAATAATAAAGGGGGAAGATCCTCTCATTTGGGGGACATACAGAGGTTTTATTTTGTTTAGTCAGAGAAAATTAGAAAAACACAGAGTAGAAGGTTGCAGACTTGGGAAGCATTCGATGAGAAAAAGATAGGAGAGCTGAGAAGGATTCATCTACAGAGAAGCGTGGTTTAGGTTTTTATACAATCTTTTCACCCAATTTGTGGGATCGAAGTTTGAATGGATGTTTTCTACAGTTAATATACTTTTAATATTGTTGTTGATTGAAATACTGTGTAAATATTGACAAATTCTTATGAATGCATATATATTTCCATTGTAAATATTATTATAAAAGATAAATCTCTCTGTGTCGAATCTATTCTGTATATATAAATTTATATATATAATAAAATGCTTGTATATTTATTGTTGTTGTATATTCAATATATATATCTTATATTATATATATAATGAATAAGGGCATGGTTCAGTGGTTAAGTCGCTCGGTTGTAGTGGCGGCCACCAGAGTTCAAACCCCCACTGGGCCAACGAGCTCGTAGGCTTTACACCTTCACTAGGCCAACAAGCTCGCAAGTTTGAAGTGTTCTTGCTAGGGGATGAAGTCCCCTATGTTGTGGCCTCACCGGTTCATTGTTCTGGGAAAAAGCATTCATGTGGAGTCACAGGGCGTGTCACACTAGCATCGCCGGTCACGTTAAAAAGTTTACCAGGCACATAAAATATATATATATACTTAATTACAGTAGTATTACACCCATATTTTATGTTATATATTGTGATGTATAAATTACAGTTAATGCTTTCTGAGTTTCAGCAAACAATAAGCATGAATTAAATTTCTTTTAATTTTTAACAATCTAAAATGAGAATTACAGCCTGATTGTCGTAGATGGGATTTGAGAGTGGGGCCGACCCACCCGGCCTATCGGGGGGAACCGTCCACAAACCCTCCCCCTTTTTTTAATGGCGACTACCATATGGAGGTCGCAACCTCCAATGGAGACTGCGACACTCCATATGGGGCCATCGACTTATATATGCCTTTGAATTTTCAATAAACTTAAATGATGTATATGAATTCACTGATACTCTAAATCTTTATTAAATACAACATATCCAATACTGCTAACACTACTGATAATTTTGTATAATGTAAATTTTATATATATATATATATATATATATATATATGTATGTGTGTGTGTGTGTGTGTGTGTATTGCTACCTATAATTCCTTATTGTGTATATGATATCTGTAGTTTATAAAATATTTGATGTATATATATAATGAAAACTTCGAATGTGTAAATTGTTGTTGTATGAAGAGTTTATCTCTGTAATATAAATACCTACTCATATATATATGTGTGTGTGTGTGTGTGTGTGTGTGTGTGTGTGTGTGTGTGTGTGTGTATAGGGATATATACATATAAACTCATATATATACTCTATTGTTGTAAGTTCAATGTATAATTTTCTGTTATTAGCATAGTTAGCTTTCAAAAGTTTTTGTTATTTGGACAACTAAAACCAGCCAAATAGGAGGAGTCTTTATGATTATGAATTTCCTTATCAAAACAAATCAATCATCTAGAAACATAAAAATGAAATGAACTCAAAATGAAGAAAACCAGTAAATTCTTTTTGTGATTCAATTAGACAATGAAATTAGAGACACAACTCATTCTTAAATTCATTACATAGCAATGGAATAGAAAAACTTAGACAAACATGCAAACCAGAATTGAGAATTGGTTGATGTAAATGGCATTTACTTCTAGCATAGACATTGTAATGATAAATCTTTAAATCTTGGATAAACTATTCTTTGCATTTATTTGGTAAAGTAATGTACTTTCAGGATAGGATGTCAAATGTGGACTCACAGAGACGGTAGTTTTACTTTTTCTAAAACTACCACTTTTGTTATTGCTTGGCCAAGCTACTGTACCATTGAAATAGATGGATTTATTTTAAAAAGCCTAGATTCATATGTCTCTGCCACATCCTGCTTGCAAGAGTTATGTCATTTCTAGGTTAGGAATGCATACAGGCAATAGGCATGCATCGAGAGATTCCCTCCTTCTTATACTGTTCATGTTGCTAGGCTCCTCGTACAGGGTCAGTGTTTTCTTTGAGTTAGGAACAAACCCGAGGAAGTCCAGTACTTCGTGGTTGGGTGGAAAAAGCACCTTAACCACACTCTTGGCCTCAGCCTATGGAAGACCAATGGGGTCACTGCATTTGAGATCAGAGATTCTATGTTATATGATTCATTATGGATATTTATTTCATTATATTACTCTTGTATGGCTAGCATAGCCAATTTGTAAAATGTAATATTATTTCATTGATGTATTGATGCAATATCTTACTTGTAACATTGAAACAGATGTATTGTAACACCCTAATTGGTGTATGTAATTAGAATTGTAACACTTTTTATTGTATGGAAATTGTACTTCATTTTTTTATGTAAACTTGCTATTTTATACAATTATGGATTTTTTTTTAATTATAAATGATTTATTTTCCTCATATAGAAAGAGCGTTGCTTTTTGTAAATAGTATTTTTAGTATGTAAGTTTTTCGCACTTTACACCATTCATCAGAGGTTGGGAAGTATTGATAGTCAAGTGATCATCAAGAGCATTCTTCCACCAAGTAGTCACACCCTTTTGACGAGAGTGGGGACAAGTGGAGGCCATGTGACCCGTAGCAATACATTGTCTACATATAAAGGGAAGACCCTCATAATCTAACTATTGCATCCAAGTCCTTTCCCCCACCTTCAAAACCACTTCTCCATGAAGGGGTTTGGAGATATCAATGTCAACCAAGATTCAGGGACATGTAGTGTGACCCATGAAAGAGGTCATGGAGTCAACCTTCAAGAAGTGACCAATCACATAACCAATGTCCTCATAGCATGAATCTTCCCAAAAATGAAGTAGGAGATTTGGAAGTCTCACCCATATTGGTCTGATGTTGAGTTGTTCAGTGAGTGGGTTGAAAGAATTGGACCATGGTTTGATGGAGAGGGAATGCACACCACACAACCAGACCCTACCATTGAGCACAATATCTCAATCCTCTAGGGTCTCAAAAATGACAACAAAGAAACCCCTTGCATAGGGGAAGAGCTCAATCTTTCCCTCCATAAGAGGTTTCCATGAATCCATGACCCATTTGTGTAGATCAGGTAGGGATGGCCATAAGTTATTAAACCTTTGAACAACCCCCAATCACTGGTAGTATTCTTCATTTTCCTCTACATCTTGGACACACACCACCACCATGGGAGGATGAGCACATGGTAGGGGATATAGTAAGTCATTCTATGATGGACGGGCATGAGCTTGCAAGCCTATTGCTGTTGTGAAAGACCTTGCATTCCCTTTTTTGAAGGAGGAAACAACACATTTCACCTCTAGAAAAAGAGCTTGAAAAGAGCCATGTTCTCCCATTAGTGCTCGAAACCCTCAGCACCCTGGAGAAATAGTAGGAAGAGCCAAGAAAGAAGCCAACCCATGGCCAAGGTCATACCCAACACCACACCCTCTAGAAGATAAACCCAGCTGACAATCTAGTGAACCAAATAGCAGACAAGAGCCAAAAATAGTGCTAGGGAAAAGCGATCCATGACGCTCTAACCCAAAACCAACAATTTGGCTAGTGTGGGCGGGAATGGTGGTCGTAGAGGGCATTTTCAAAAATTCCACAACTGAAAAACCTAATGAAATATAGTTTAATCTATTGTGCTTCTTTGTTGTTCTTGTTTTGTTTAGTGTAAAAGGGTTGAGGCCCTTTCAAAACCCTCACTTTACCCTTTATCAAAAAATTATAAATAAAAAGAAGAAAACAAAATGTTAAAAGTCAAGAAAATGTATTAGAAAACTATTTAAGAGAGTAAATAAAACCAAACCCTAAAATGTATTATTAGACAACTTTTAGAACGCATATAGGCTCCACTATTATATAATAATGTATCTTATTTTATTAATTAAAACTAAAACTTATCATTAAAAGTATCCTTTCTTTGGTATCTCATATAAAATGGGTATAAATGTAAATGTAATTTATTAGGAGCTAATATTAAATAAATATTTATAACCAAACCCTACACTACCTAGAATCATTTTCAAAAGTTTGATGCACCTTCCCAAAAGCTTGGAGTGTATGCTCATTGTTTTATATAAGAATTATTTGAACCACTTTACATAATTTATATAAATACATTGCTTACATTTTACCGGATAATTTATGATGTATTGTGAATAGCAAAAATGTATTCGATGTTATGTTTATTTTATACAATGAATATATAGATACATTCCAAGAAATTTAATCTGGAGATTTTTTTTTAATTGAAATTTATTTTAATGACAAGAATGTGTGAATGTGTGTGTGATTTTATTTATTTAAGAGTTATTTTATTTCACTTTACAACTATTTAAAAAATATATTTTATAAGAGCTATTTTTATTTATTTAGAGTTATTTTATTGCATTTTATTTATTTAGAGTTATTTTATTTTACTTTAGAAATTGTTTTATTTTTATTTAATTAAGAATTATTTTAGTTACTACAAAGTTATTTTATTTTACTTTAGAACTACTTAAAAATTATTTTATTTTCCCTCTGTTCATGGGGAGAGTGACGCAAACATCACCTTAAAATGGAGAGAAGAGGAAAAATGGATGCCACCACCCAGTGGATGGGCAAAGATGAATTTTGATGCGGTAATCAGAGGGAACCCTGGCAAGTTCGAGGCCAAGTGCATAATAAGAGACTCGAAGGGATATCTAATCACACAGGGTCAATAAAACTATTAGGTGGCATAAATAATGATGCAGAGGCTCGGGTATTGGTATTTGGCTTACAACCATGCCTCACACATGGTATCTAAAACATCAAGATTGAAGGCGACTCAATGAGTATTATCAATTTAGTTCGCAAGTGATATGTGGTGAGTTGGAAAATCACCAATATATTACTTCAGGTCTGGCCACTCTTCAACTTATCACATTCATACTCTATATGACATGTAGATAGTGTTAGTTTTATAGAACAGAAATGCATAAGCAAAAATTACAACACATAGAATAATGAACACAGTATTTTACCCTGGGAAAACCCTCCTACTCGAGGGAGAAAAAACCCAGCAAGATATTCTCTTATAAATCAGAAATATAAGTGTAGAAATGGCACTCACAATCAGGCCCTAGAAGGGCTGGATCTCATACAATAATTCTGTCCTTGAAGATAGTGTGATTTCCTTGGATATAATAATAATATTCCTTCTCCTTGAGTCTGTTGCGAACCTGTTGCTGAAGAAGATTGAATTGAATTGTTGATGCTCAAATGAGATGAAATCACCTCTCATATATACAAGGATAGGCGACCTCTTCACTAGGTCGGCCCCCTTAGAGAATAAAAGATATAAAAAATATTATTCTCTACAAGAAGGCTGACCTACCTTAAACAAGGGGAAAATAGCTTCCGAAGCTATAAAACACTAAGAGATAGAGAGGCCAACAATGTGGCTAATTTTCTTACAAATTACGCATTTGACATGAACGTAGACAAAAATATTGGAGTTAAAAGTGAGGAGTGGATAAATTTAAGTTCATATTTAGATCCTAACATTTGTGTCAAATGTGAGTCCACATCACAATAATTATCAAACGTTCAAAGTACCTACATTTATGCTCTGAAGTGCTCAACCCAGGGATAATCGAGTTGTAAGATTTGGCATGAACCAACTGAAGATATTAAGGGAGACCACCTTATTTGATATTATGAGGAAGTATGACACAGAATTTATATATATACCTCTAGCGATCTCTTCCTCATTTTTAGTTTGGTATTCCCATTTCATTTTCCATCATGGACATGAGTGTAAGGCTAGTTTTTTAGCGGAGCCAAATGGCTTTCTTGGGAAGCATAATAGAATTGAGATTGAAAAGAGTGTTCAAAACCAAGTCTTAACCGATCTTTTATGCTATACAGTGGGTTCTAGGTGACAAATTCATGAGTACTTACCACTGCTACCAGGTTAATTCAAACATTACTTCCATGTTCATGGAAGTCATGTTGGACCTAGGTGAAGACATAGAGACTATTCGGGCATTAGAAAAGGCTATGATGAAGTGCATTCTAGGTAGCCTAAATGATCTTCTATATGTGGTGATTCCTAGTTTGGGGATTCTTGTGATAGATGAAGCTACCTCGGCCTCTGGTTCTTCTACCACGGTATGGAAACCATACATATACATAGACCATCCTATTTGGGAGAAGCAGCAAAAGCGCAAGATGAAGCGGGTAGTGGACTTCCTTAAACAAGCAATGACAATTATGAGGAACCAGGAATTGAATGGATGATTTCACTGTTCATCAATAGCTCAAAGGAAGATGAAGGGGAATTTCATGGCTTCTACTATACTATGGTTGGTTTAGCAGCATAAGAAATATATATTAAGTACGTTTATCTCCTATTAGTTGGATAATCGATAGTAGCATGTATTAGGAAATCTCCATGTAAATATCATTGCAGATTTTGTCTATATGGGCATTTTGTTGTTCACCCATAGCTACCATAGCCCTGGTATTTTGACACTCTCCAAGATGAATCTATGTTTATTTTATTAAAATTTAATATATACAGGAGCTCAGTCTCTTAACCTCACTTACCTACCAAAAAAAAATATTTTATTTTATTTACCTTGTTTAATTTCTTTACTTAAGAGTTATTTTATTTTACTTTAGAACTATTTAAGAATTATTTTATTTTATTTATAATGTTTACTTTGTTTTTATTTGAAGAGTTATTTTTATTTAATGAAGAGTTATTTTATTTATTTAGGAGTTATTTTATAATTTTAATTTTTTTTTTAAATATATGTATACGTAATAATGATTAATTATGATATGATTATAAAATTTTGCATAGATTGATTGATATACTATATTAACTATTAATATTTTCTACTTTGTGTTATAGCATGTAATGTTCCCTCTTTGAAATTAAACCTACAATTCATAATTGGTTTGCAACGATCAATCTATAATTATCCTTGTTATTTTAATGCTTATGTGGTTGTTATAATGTGGTTACAGTCTAGCCATACCAATCATCAATTCCTATTGTACATATTCAAACTGTTGGTGAAAAAAGGGAATTAAGTCTTAATTAGTTTGGTGGGACTTGTATTACATATTTGTTTCTTTAAAAGAGACAATTTCTGACACAAAAATCTGAATTGCTTGGGCTAATTTTGTTTTATAATATTTATCAATTTTGAGAGTTCTTTAACTTCTGTACATAATCTCAATAGAAATACACATTATAAACAATATAATTGATGATCACAACATATTGAGGGATTAATACCATCTCAACCTAAGACAAGTCTTTTGAAATCAAGGAAGGGTTAACTAATAGTTAAAAATAAACTTATAATTAAAGTTTATCAAGGGACATTTAAAGAAGTTATAACTCTTGGAGGGAAAAAGTTATTTAAGAGAGGCCAAGCAAGGAGAAGGCGTCATGGAGAATACATTTTATTATCTGATTATATTACTCCTTATGGAGTATGGAACTACAATTCAATTAACTTGAGGCCAAAACCCCTCTAAGTTTGGAATTGGAGGATGAAAACCCACAATTCTTGAGAGTGATTTCACATGGAGATAACCTTTGTGCAAATTTGATAATCTCAGTTTTAATTAAAGTATCCTAACAACTAGTAGTGGGTCATGACAATTTAAGGATAGTTATTAGGCAAAAAAAGGTGCTTCGCTAAGAAATAAATCACTGCAGTATTGGGACTAATTACCAATCATAAGAAAGGGTTATTTCGATCATTTATGTGCCATATTCTAAGCAATATTTTTGAGCATTAAAACAAATATACAATATAAACTATTAGCATTAATTATGAATTGATCTCATCAAATAAAATAAGAATTTCATGTTTATCTATTAATTAAGAAAAATTATTATAATTGTGTGCTAGGGTATGATATATTCAAAAACAATTAAGTGAGATATTACATAGCATAGCATAATTGGTGAAATCTTTAATCTCAATGTAAGGAGGTCATAGGTTCAAAAATACAAAATGCATTTTTTTAATTATGGATTGACTTTAAATACTTAGTACGTGTCAATGGTTAGAAATGCATTTTAAAGTTAGTGGGCCTATAGTTTGTGAATATATAAGATAAGAAATACAGATTAATCTACACATTATTACATTATATTTTAGGAAACAAAAATTATTTACCCTGCTAACCTACATCTTGTAAACAAATTAAAAAATGTACTTAAAAATGGAACTAGTTGCGGCCATCTCTAGTTAAAATAGGACCTAATAAATTAACCAATAAAATCATCTAGAATAGATGGAACATTGCAACTTGGAGAAAAACTATAAACAAATAATCCTATAAAATGGAGAATGAAATATAATGATGCATGATTGTTGCATGTGTTTTCCTTGAACTATGTGAAATCAGTTAATCGGTTGGATAAGGAAGTGATACTATGCTTTTTGTTAGCAAAACCAACATCTAGATTTGTTACCTAAGTTAACCTGGGTTACATTGTAAGCCTATAATTCACATGTTCCAGGATCATTTTCACATTTTAAAGTTGGGACAATATGATGCTATTGTTGGAATGAGTTGGTTGGGATGAAATGATGCTTTAATAGAATGTGAAATTAAATAGTTTCTCTCAAACTCAAACATGTAAACATGTCATTTTTTTAGCAAGGGAAGAGACAACCTCTAAAAATCAAAACCATTTTTAGATTACCAATTTATACTAATGATTTTCCATTAAATACATAATCTAGCAAAATCAAATATCAATAGATGCTCACACATCCTACTAATTTTATGGCACATACACATATTGGTAGTGATTTTACAAATTTGTAGCATAATATGCTTCCTCTTCTTATGTGCCTAGGTATACATTTGTGGGCATTAATATTTCCTCTCCTTGTATACCTCCAATTATTTCATTTTTTGAAGAGGTGCCCTCGTTGTTCTAACAAAATCTTCAGTCACAAATTTAATTGAACAAATCTTCATCCCTAAATTAAATTGTTATTCAATTAACAAAAGGAAAGATTTAGACCTACTATTTCTTATGAGGTGTTTTTGTGGGTGGTAATGGTTTGGTGTTCTCTTGTTTCTTAAGATTCCTTGGTACCATCTTTGTTTTACTAAAATTCTCTATGTGACAAGTTTAGGTATTATAGATCATATATTATCAATTGCTTTCATTTTCTCCATTTTTAAACTTATTAAAATAATATTATCGAGATATGAATATATATAGCTACAATTAAGTACCTACTAAAGTGGACATAACATTATTAAGGCTCTAGCAACACAAATACCTCTAAATACAACTTGTGGGGTCTCTAAATGGTATCAACATCGCTCCCATATCCTCTACAAACATTAGCATCTAATTCAAATTTTTCTCGCCTGGTGCATTCGATGGTGCTTGTGTGGATTTGGGGGTCATGTCTCCCATGGTCATGGTGTCTACACGCTTGCTTGCAGTCATTTCTCTACCACTCCATGGCGATGACTCTATTTTACCTACCCTTCACGCGTTGTATAATGGTGTTGGCCTAGTCTCAAGGGCCGATAATGGAAACAATGTTGGTGGCATGAAGCATGTTGTTTCTTGTGGTTCATTCGATGGTTCTACTCCTACGCAAGGTTTGGCTCATGGCTCCTCCTATGTGGCCATTGCTAGGAAGGGGGCTCCATCTCACCCTCCACGTGACAAAACTTGGTCCTTCCCCTATACTCAATCCTCCCCTGTCATCGTGTGTGGATAGGATGTCATTGAAAATGAACACTTTTATGCTTCCCATGGCTTGGTTTGTAGATTTACCAACTTGTGGCCCTCTCTCCCCTATTTACACATATGGGCTTTGGATTCATGGTAGCCTCTTATTGAGGGAAGAATCAAGTTATACCCCTATGCTAGGGGTTTTTTACTGCAACATTCGAATCTACACATGATAGGGATTTGATTTTGGATTGATGGTTGTGGATATGGGGCGAGCATTCCCTTTCACTCAAGCCATGGTCTACCTCTTTCAACCTACTTTTGGAACTGCTCAATATCATGCCTATTTGGGTCAAACTTCCACATCTCCCTCTTCAGTTCTGGGAAGATTCCTATTATGAGTCCATTGGCAATACTATTGGTCATTTTTTAAGGTTAATTCAACCACTACCCTCATGGGCCACCCTACTTTTTCCCATATTCTAGTGGATATCGATACATCCAAGGCTCTTTCTGGGGATGTTGTTTTGATGATGGACAAGCCTTAGACTCAGTCGCTTGATTATGAAGATCCCCCCTTCTGATACAGATGATGCTTTGTCATTGAACACATGGCTTTTGATTTCCCTTCTTGTCATCATAAGACAAGCCCGACTACGTTGTGGTGGAATGCTCACGTCGACCACTTTCAACTATTGGTGATTCTGACTTTCAAGATGACAAGCCTTCTTCTCCAATTCCCTTGTTATGAATCTCATGCCTAAGGTGTTTGCCCCTAGGGGTGGTGCGGATTTGGCAATTTCCTTTATTCCTATTAAGAGCTCTTCTTCAAAACCAATTCTAGTTGCTCCCTCATTGATCGCTCTTTTCTATTGGGACCCCTACTCCAACTATGTCTATTGATTATGTACGACTTCCACCTTTCGCAGTTAGATATTCTCCCTCCTTGCAGGAAGTGGCTTTGGATGAGGCTACAGTAGAGGATTCCCCTCTCCTCTCTCCTCGTTTAGAGGATTCAAATAGGATGATTGTTTGTCATAGGAAGAGGGGTCTTCCCAAATCTATGTCTAACTCTCACCCCCACGGCAAGGGTGTGCAGAATGCCCATTCCAAGTCTGCTATTGTGTAGGATGGCCCATTATGTTTTGTGAGTTTTTGTTCCCTAGAGCAGCTTGGTTGTAGCTTTGTAAGGTTCATGATCCTGACAAAACTTGAGGATGTTGTACAAGGTTTATGGTCCCTTTAAAACCAACTTATCTTAATCAAAACATGATTAACTCTAAATACAAGGTAGTAAATTGATTTCCAATTCTTATTAATATTTTCCACCTAGTAAATCTCCCTTCCACTAAATTCATTAGCCCTTCATACGGCAATGAGGGCCAACTAACTTTGTGATACTTGCTTAAGGACCATTGTTTGAATCCAATGTGGGATTGGGGTTATAGAGTAAATCAATAAAAGCTTGGCAAGTGACAAGGCCATGTGTTTCATTAGCATGGAAACTTGTTTGTGGGAAGTGTTATGCTTCTTGTTGATTGTTTTCAAGCCTTAAATTTTTTCAATTAAAAATGAATGATAAGCTATCTTTCATTGTTACATGGAAAAGGCACTAAGACAAAGCACCCCAATCATTGGGATAGAAGTTTTTGGGCCAACAAGAGGACTTGAGCCAAAGAAAAGATACAACATATTATCTTTTTCAAGAATCAAAAAATGTTGTTAACTCATGTATTCCTAGGTCGAATGATCTCCGATTCACTTATAGTATAGAACACCCTATAAGCATGAAAAAACTAACTAATGGCTAAATTATAGTCTAACTAAAATACCCCTTATTATCATAACAAGTGTAGCATGCATTTGGGAACGCTTGACAAAAGCATGGGTTGATGAGGGGGAATAAAACAAGTTGGAAACATATTTTGAATGGGGTAATATGTTAGGAGTGAGTTGAAAATAGGCATAAAATTTCAGACAAGATCAAATCTTTAAACTTGAATTTTTATTATGAAGAATAATTTTGGAGTAATTAGTGATGTATCAATGTCTAATCCTTTGGGGAAAATATGCTTAGGGTGTTTGGGAAGAATTTTTAAATTTTGGGGTAGGGGTATCGGGTGTGAACCACCATGGAAGCCCTTGCATGCTAATTTGCTAGCCTCAAAATATAATAATCACAAATCTCAATTGGAAACCTAATGGACAAGTAGGACTCAAGATGATTTTGAAGGTTTCACATCATTTGAAAAAAGTGAAGCATCAAAAAAAGGGAAGGAGAAGATAGGAGATGCCCCTAATTGATCGCTATAATGGAGGAGGAAGGTTGATTGAATGGAGGAGGAAGGCTCATGTATAGCATATGCACAAAATGTTGAGTGTGGGAAGCATAATGCTTGTCACTTATATAGATCCTTCGCTATTGAGAAATGAGTTTGTTGTTGAACACTAGGCTACTAAGAGGGGGTGAATTAGTATCTTAACAACTTCAAGTCCTCTAGAGAATATTAAAACTTAAGTATTACAACATTAACATAAACATGAAAGATCAACACAATGCACATCAACACATGACACCAAATATACGTGGAAAACCCAAGAAGGGAAAAACCACGGTGAGGATTAACTCACAATATATGAAACTCAAAATTACAACTTTGTTTTAGGGCTACAACCCAAGGAAGCTACTACTCCTTGAAAACCTTGTTTTAGGGTCACTCCAAGGAAGCAACTACTCTCTAAACTGAGAACAAACTCAAAAATGATTACAATATGACAACCCTACTGCCTGAAAACTGACATTGAAGCTCACACCTTTGATGATTGCAATTATGTTTCTTCTGATGATTGGATCAATTAGGCACACTCTTCACTTTCCTTCTGTCACAATGATATCTTCAAGATGAATCAAGACAGCCCTTATTGCTTCTACTCTTTCTCCTTTAGTCACACATCATAAATGTTCATATCCTACTCTTTACACACTCATATTCCCATTTCCGCAATCATACTCTACCTAGATTAACTAGGTTCACAATATCTACATGATATTACATTGATTTCATTACAAGTCAGCCAATACAACAAGAATATTACATTTTACAAGTCAGCCAGAGATCACAACATGAAACATGAATAGGGCAAGCCCTATCATGAATAACATGCTACTCCAAAAGAAAACACATGCCTTGCGGATCCCAATACATGCTTAGTCAAGTCCTAAACACTCTTCACAACAACATCCTTCAAAGAATAGCATTTGTGCATCACACTTATTTGAAATAGATCGCCCTTAAAAACATATGAAGCTTGTAGCACGCCGATCATTTCAAGTTGGCGGTACACTAAGAAGATAATTGCTTGAGGATCACCAAATCACTTGATACTTCACAACAGCATGCATTGAACCTCCCTGAACATGTTCACAAAACCGCATTGACAAAACTTCATACCCAGAGAAATACAGAGCATTCCAATAAGTCTTCATCACCATTTTACTCTGCCAAAGTACATACCAAAGCTCTACCACTCATAACTTTCATTGTGGAAGGCATATAGACTTTATTTCTTGGATATAATATCTTCACAGTATACTAAATTTAGATTCTAAACCACATGACCATATTTGCAAATGCAGAGGAATGCGGAGCATTTTCCCAAGCAGTCTCCCAGGTAACTTCTTCTAGCAAAAGACTTCATCAACTTTTGGAGACCAGTGCTTTTAATTCCCATCTTAATATATCTTATTGATGCTTCTAATTCCCATCTTAATATATCTTCTTGATGCTTCTAATTCCCATCTTAATATAACTTCATACTCAAGTCTACATTGACCGAGGCATGACATCCAACCATGAACTTCAGCAACCACATTACATCCAACATTAGCAACATATCAAACAGTCCAAACTAAGTGTTGACAAGAGTGTTATAATCACAACAGTGACAACCCAACCTCATTACATCCAACATGACATCCAACCATGAGCTCCAACATCAGCAATATATCAGACAGTCCAAACTAAGTGTTGACACCAATGAAAACCACATCACAACCTTAGGTATCATATGTGCAACATTTGTAGCCTTTCAAACAAGGACAATCATAAGTATATGTCGCAACAAATGGCTAATGAAGGAGGAAGTTTAGTTTGAGCAAAGCAAGAATAGAAGGCAAAAGTAGAGGTATTTAATCTTCCAGAGGCTATTTTCTTTTTCTTCTCCTAGATTTTTCTCTTAAACAAAAAAATATATTATTAAGGAAAAACTAGCACTTTAACAAATGAGAAATTCTAGTGATGCCATGGAAGGTTGGTTTTAGTAGCTCCCTACATCTCTCTTTGGTATATTCTATGTGGGTTCATTTTTAATGGCTACTGCTAGAGCTTTGGAATTAAAAGTGTTTAAATTTAATAGTGGGGAGTCTAGGGGAAGTAAAAGAAATAGATCAAAATACTTTGAATAAAGCTCATACAATATATATAAGAATAAGATTCTTTGATTATATGAGCCTAAAGACATTAGATAAAAAAATGGTGAATGGAACAACAGGCAGTGCGGGAGTAGGTTATGGAGTGGGAGCGAATGCGGGAGTTTGGGCTTCAGAGTTGGAGTGCTTAATCCCTTTGGAGCAGATAGAAGATGGGCGGCTAATGAAGAATGGTGTGGAAAATAGGGATTGAATGGGAGACATGAAATGCAAAAGAAAGGGGTTACAAACTATCAAACCAATTGGAATGGGAAGCCTAGGTATGAATCAAAGCAGGGGCACCCTCCAGAGGCTCAAGAGAACACAGTGGGCTTTTATGGCAAGGGCAATGAGAAAGGGAGGACTTTCAATTGGCAAGGAAAACATCAACTAGAGTTTCAAAGAGCAGTTCCTCCATATGCAACTGACGCGAATACCATGCCCTTGGACAATAAGAGAAGTTCAAAAGTGTTTGTCTCTCCTGCTAGGAAGGGTAATTAAGGATGGAGATCAGAGTTGAGGTGGGATAACAATCACATCAAGAGTAAAGATGAGTCTGCTAGTAGACCTAATAGCAAAACCATGGTGATTCTAGTTGGCATCATGCGACCAATTATACAATGCCTAGAACTACTTAGATTATTGATCAAATGGTATGGAAGAGACCTTAATTGGGATAGGTTGGTCAATTGGTGGAGGGATCAATGGGGTAAGGAGTTGCAAGTAAAACCTTTAGCAAACGGTTACTTCACAGTAATCTATTTGACTCAAAAGATGAGAGAAGAAATTGAAAACAATATATGGATAATGGAAGGGTGCCACTTCTATATTCACATATGGGAGCCTAGGTTTGATCCATACCAACACAATATGGAGCAAGTTCAGGACTGGTTTAAACTCGTGAATTTACCAGTAGAATTTTGGGAACCGAAAGTTTTAGAGGAAATTGGTAACCAGCTGGGTAACTACATTTATGCGAAAGAAAGGTCAAATCCCAATGGCATTGGAACTTATGTCAGGATTTGTGTAGAGAACAATCCGAATAGCTCAAACTGGAGAGAACCGAAAATTTTAGAGGAAATTGGTAACCAGCTAGGTAACTACATTTATGCGGAAGAAAGGTCAAATCCCAATGGCATTGGAACTTATGTCAAGATTTGTGTTGAGAACAATCCGAATAGCTCACACTGGAGAGAATCAGAAGTTTTAGAGGAAATTGGTAACCAGCTGGGTAACTACATTTATGTGGAAGAAAGGTCAAATCCCAATGGCATTGGAACTTGTATACGCCTAAAAATGACACAAATCATCCTAAATAAATATTCTAAATATTTATTCCATTCTTCTACCAATTAAATAAATATTCTAAATTTATTTAATCGATTCACTGTTCCATAATTAAATAAATTCAATTTATTTAATTAAAATTCTTCTAAATGTCCTACACAATTAAATAATCATAAATTATTTAATTAATCCAAATTCCTCTATCCTAAGTTCTAAATTCAAAAATCCACCTCACCTTTACACCTCACCTTTTCCACCTCATCAGGTTGCACATGTAATTAAATATATTTAATATTTAATTACCTATTTTTCTCTCACCCACATGGCCTATTTCTTCTCAAATCAAAAGTTAGTTAACTAATCAATCAAATCTGTTAACTAATTAGTCATTTGAGTTCACTGGTCAATCTATTCTGTTGACTCCTCAATCAACCCAATTCACTGGTCAATCAATTCAATCAATCCCATAATCCACTCTTCTAACTGATCAATCAAGTCTGTTAACTGTTCAGTCAATGGAGTTAACTCTCCAATCAATTTTATCACATCCCCTCTTTCATGATGGAGCTGGGACACTTGTCACATTTCCACTTGTTGCACATTCCTCAACCATTCTCAGCCGTTGATCTTCATATCTCCTCTCAACTGTTGATTCTCATTCTTCTGAGTCTATAAATGAAGCTTCATCCCTCCATTCTAATCATCCAGGCTTTTGATATCGTTACTCTGCAGAAATATCACCAGCGCGCCTTTGGCACCCTTTTACCATCCACAAGATTAAGATCACATACTTGCCTTGGAGCTCATCTTCATTGCATATCACCATAGCCATTTACCATCGACTTCCTACAAACAGCTAAAAGAGTGCACTCTCTGAGGGCTCACTTCATCTGCAAAAGGACGGTTGTAATAGGCAAACAACAGAAGCATCGATTTCAGGGAAGGTTTGCTTTGTGTTATTCATTGCTATTTTCGTTCAGTCTTTCTTGTTATCTTCTATTCTGTTGATGTTTGGGTCTTATATAATTCATTTGATTGATCTACGTTTTACCCTTACAGAACTTATGTCAAGAATTTTGGGAACCGAAAGTTTTAGAGGAAATTGGTAACCAGCTGGGTAACTACATTTATGCGAAAGAAAGGTCAAATCCCAATGGCATTGGAACTTATGTCAGGATTTGTGTAGAGAACAATACGAATAGATCACACTAGAGAGAACTGGAAATTATTACGGAATGGGGAGAATGGAGACAGAGCCTATTTTTTGACTCGTGCCCTAATAGCAAGTGGCTATGCGTTTTGGGTTTTAGGAGTAAAATGATGAGGATTGAAGAGTTTGTGTGAACTTGGAGGGACAACACTCTGCTAGTGCAAGGATTGAAATCCCCATAGAAGAAGAAGCAAATATGATGACAAACCAAATAAATGAGGATATACAAGTTAAGGATTTGAAGGAAATGCTTAGTGTGAAAGAACCCAATCAGAGGGCAGAGGAAAAGATAGAGCAAAGGGTTGAATTGGATGTGAAATTATCAGAAGTGTTGGATTTGATCAGAAATAACTTCAAAGAGGAAAACATCGACTCCCTAATTGAAGTAGGAAGAAAACTTTTCAAGCTAGCCAAGGAAGCCAAAAAAGGGGCACTAGAGGATAACTATGATACAGAAGGCTTGGAAGAAGAATGGGAAAGCAGACCAGTTTTGGAGGAGGTAGGTTTGGATATAGAGGATGGGGAACTCACTCCTTCCTCAGTCAAGAAAATGGAATCCTTAACATTACCACAGATGGAGGTTGACAAATTGGGCATCGTACTAAGGGAGACGATTAAGAAAATGTTTGATTGTGGTGATAGCAAGAAAAAAGGTAGGATCCCAAATCAAGAAAAATGGAAATTAGATGGAGAGGTCATTGGGCAGAAGAAAATCAATGAAATGCTCAGGACAAGGAAGGGTGAATCCCTTCCTGAGGAAAAATGAAGTTAATTTCTTGGAACGTTAGGGGCTTGAATGCCCCTAACAAAAAGAGCCTGGTCTGATGCCAATTAGAGGTGTCTCAGGCTAACATCTTTCTGATTCAGGAATCAAAATTAACTCAATCAAAAGTGAAGTGTTTTGTGGTAAGTCGAAGCTCTGGCAAATGATGGCAATAAATGCAGATGGGCCTTCTAGTGGGTTCATAACTATATGGAAGCCATAGAAAGTTCTTTTGGAGGTGACTGCGAGCAAAAATTGGATCACTTGGAAGGTTAGGAGTTTAACTTCAAATTTATGCTTTCTTTTAATTAATGTTTATGGTCCAAAATCTTGCATTCAAAAGAGAGAGGTTTGGAGGGAGTTAGAAACAGTTTGTAGCAATTCAACCTTTGAGTTTTGCATTTTGGGAGGGGATTTCAATGCAATTCTAAGGACAAACGATAAATTAGGGGGAGTGAAAAGAAAATTTTAGTCTCAGATAGATTTTGAAAACTTTATAGAAAGAAATATGCTAATGGAAATTCAAATGAGGAATGGGCATTTTACCTAGACCAATAGACGAAAGGGGTTCTGTAATATAGTAGAGCAGTTGGATAGATTCCTTTTTAAGGGAGATCTAAGAAAATTTCCCTTCTCCCTAGAAAGCAACATAGTGACCTTCTCTAGTTCAGATCATTTTCCTGTTAGCCTATAAATTCTAAATGAGAGAAAACTAATTAAATGCCCTTTCAAATTTGAAAACATCTAGTTCAAAGACTCGGGTTTCTTGGACTTGATCCGGATTTGGTGGGGTGAGGTTCATTCAAGTGGATCCAAAATGTTCAATATGGTCACTAGGTTGAAGTTGATTAAGCAACAATTGAAAATATGAAACAGGAATAGTTTCAAAAACATCTTTGAAGAAAAAAGGAAGATAGAAGAGAGTTTGCAAGCTGTGAATGAAAAAGTAATCAATGATGGTATGAACAATGAAAGCTACGAATTGGAAAAGGAAATTATCAGCAAGTTAGAGGATATTTTGTCAAAAAAAGAAATATTCTGGAGACAGAAGTTGAGAGAGCTCTGGTTAAGTGCAGTTGACAAAAATACAAAAAAAATTCATAATGCTACCAGAGCAAGAAGGGAGATAAACAGAATCACATGCATCAAGTCTTCAGAAAATAGAACTCTTGATAAGCCATAGGAAATCATTTCAGAAACTATAGGTTTCTTTCAAACTCTGTTGAATGATTGGAATGGATCCAGATGGCAAGAATAGCAACAAATATTGTCCAATATCCCTAGATTGGTTACAGAGGCTCAAAATGAGATGCTAATGGACAAGCTTTTTGAAGAAGAGATTACGGAAGCTTTATTTCAACTTCACCCTAACAAAGCACCAGGTCCTAATGGATTCTCTATTGTCTTTTATCAAAAGTGTTGGGATATCATTGGTAGTGAAGTGGTTGAGGTGATTGAGGACTCAAGGAGCTTTGGTAAGGTGTTAAAGGAGATCAACAACACATTCATAGTGCTAATCCCAAAAAAGGAGAAGTCAGAACTACTAGAGGAATTTAGGCCAATTGCACTTTGCAACACAATATATAAGATTCTAGCCAAGGTTGTTGCAAATAGGGTGAAAAAGATTCTCCCGGATATAATTTCATAGGAACAAACTGATTTCATGTCAAGGAGATTGATCTTGGATGTGGTGATTATAGCTCAAGAGGCAATTCATTCAATTCAAAAAGTCAAGAAGTGAAATATGTTGATAAAACTGGACATCAAAAAAGCATACAATGGAATTGATTGGCGTTTCCTCTTCAAAGTTTTAGAAGCTTTCAAGTTTCATAAGGAATGGTTGGACTGGATCTTTAATTGTGTTGCAAGTCTAAGATAACTCAATTCTCATTAACGGATCTCCAGAAGAATATTTTTGGGGCCTCAAGAGGTTTAAGACAGGGGGACCCCCTGTCCCCCTTTCTATTTATCATCATGGCAGAGACTTTGGGGAGGTCTTTGAAAAAAACTTCAAATGATGGAAAGCTATCAGAGATTCAAATAACTAGGGAGTTACTAGCCATCACTCATCAGCAATTTATTGATGACACAATGTTGTTTGGCGATGCCAAGGTGAGAGAAGCTAGGACCTTTAAGGAGATCTTGGATAATTACACGGCAGCCTCTGGGCAAGAAGTAAGTAGAGAAAAATTAGAAGTCTTCTTCTTTTATACTAACCCAAGAAATGAAAATTAGATCTCAAGGGTTCTAAATTTCAAGAAAGGCATTCTCCCGAGCAAGTATTTGGGGCTACCTTTAGTTGCTGGGCTGCAATTAGGAAAACTTTGGGACACGCTAGTCATGAAGGTAGAGAAAAAATTGGCCTTGTGGAAAGGCAAGTGGCTTTTTTGGGCAGGAAGAACTATGATGCTAAAGGTTGTAATTGCTGCCATACCAATCTATATGATGTCATGTCTTCCATTACCAGCTAGTGCAAGTCAGAAAATTAATCAAAGAATGAAAAGATTCTTTTAGCCGAGGAACTCGAAGTAGAAGAAATTCCCCCACATCAGTTGGGATAAGATATGCAAATCAAAAGCTATAGATGGTGTGGGATTGAGAAATCTTCCACTTCAAAATAAAGCTCTTGGAGCAAAACTTGTCTGGAGGATGTATACCAACCAGGACCTTAAATGGGTCAAGATCATGAAAGCAAAGTATTTAGATGAAGGGGCAACAAGCATCTTCACTTCTAAAACTCTCCCAGCTGGCTCTAGAATTTGGATTTTTTTGAGGAACTACCATGATCTAATTTTGGATTACCTGGCCTGAGATATTAGGGATGGAAGAACTACTCTCTTCTGGGAGGATTCTTGGGGCAGTCTTCCCAAGATGGCCAACAGATTGGAACTAGATCTAGTAAAGGTTATAACAAAACAAGTGTGGGGCCCAATCATGTGCGAGAACTATCTTCAAATATCCATGGTCAATGGATGCTACAAGGGGCAGTGGAAAGATGTGTGATCCTTAGGTCTTTCTGATGATGCGGCTGAAGCCTATGAAGCTGCCCTACAAGAAAGAATGGTATTTGTAAGAGAGGGAAGCGACCTTTTAAGGTGGAATGGCTCAAAATCAAGCAACTACAATGCCAAAGATGGTTACAAACTATCGGTGAAAGACTTAGAGGAAGCTTCTCAAATCTCTATCAATCTTTGTTGGAATAAAAACTACCTTCCTAAGGCTGGGATCTTTGCATGGGCAGTGTTGCAAAATAAGGTCCTGACTGCATATAGATTTGTTAAGATGGGCTACTATGGTCCGTCAAGATGTGTATTATGCAAACATGATGAGGAAACAGGTAGCCATCTATTTTTGAATTGTCCCTTCACTCTCAAATGTTGGCAATGGTTATGTGCAAGATTGAATTGGAAGAGTGCCTTCCCCAATGACATCCTTAGTCTCTTTAAGGCATGGCCACTATTAAACAAATCTACGATGTTCTCAAACTTGTGGATGGTAAGTCCTTCCCTATTAGTATGGGAGGTTTGGAAAGAGAGAAACAAAAGATTGTTTCAAGATAAGGAGATGTTTTTTATATCACTAATAAACAAGCTAGAGGCTGCTATTGTGGAGGTTGTAAATAGCAAGGTTAGGGCTCAAAGCTTGAAGAATTTAAACTTTTCAGATTAGTATGCAGCAATGAGGATGCATTGGCATGGCCTTAATATCCCCCCTTTCATAGGAGAAGGTGGAAATAAGTCACTAGAGGAGAGAAGCAAAGTGACTTGGCAACCACCAAAATATGGCTGGCACAAGTTGAATTTTGACGGTGCGGTCAAAGGAAATCCCAGTATCTCAAGGGTCGGCTGCATCATAAGGGATTGTAGAGGCAGAATGCTGGGCATATTGGCAATGCCACTTTCAATTGGCATGAACAATGCAGCAGAAATGCAAGCTTTAATCTTAGGCCTTAATCTATGCCTAGAACTTAAGTTGGAAAAAGTAGTGGTGGAGGGGGGTTCTACTTTGATTATTAATGCTCTAAGGTCAGGTCAAATGCAAAATTGGAAACTTGGGGCGATGCTAGAAATAGCCATAAAGCTTCTAAAAGGCTTAAACCAGAGCATGACAAATCATACGTTTTGTGACAGTAATAAGGAGGCCGATGAGTTGGCAAATAAAGGTGCAGATGGCATTTCAATTAAAGACAAACACTAAGCAACTAGTGCAAGTAAAAGACCAAGGCAACACAATTAAGTTTCGGTCAGCATCAAAGTCCCTACCATTAATGAGTGTAAAATCTCAAACTTCTTTGTCCAAGAAAATTGTATGGGCACTAAATAAGATAAACACATGTTGATTTATGAGCACATTAGTTCGTGTATCTCTGGCCCCTCCAGGATCATCATTCCTTGACACATTTTTTAAAATCATGGTTAGATATTCAATGCCGACATCATTTCAAGTCACCTAAGTATTTGATAATGAATACAATTTACCCAAGGCTAATAGTTATGCAGAAGGCTGATAGAGCTTCAGGAGGTGATAATGAGAGTTAAATACCTTGAAATGGGTATTCTGTAGTGAGATGCATCTCGCATGTGGGAAAGCCGAGCGAGTCAAGCATTTTTTCAATTTAGTAAGGGGCAAGGGTGAAGGGTTTATAATAAAGCGTGCCTTGGACTCTTTCTTCATATAATCAAGCAGTGAATTCTTAGCCTTTGTGCATGGTAGAACTATCCAAATTCATAGTGTGTATGTCCGCTGAATGCATTGTATGTGGAGGAATGGATACGTCTATCCGACTGACTAGTGTTAGGCAGCAAATGGCCTTTTTGGGGGAAGTGATTGATTTGCAGTTGAAACGCATCTTGTTGGAATCAGATTTTCTTTCTGTTCGAGCTGTGAAGCTAATTCTAGGGAAGGATTTTCTTGCAAATGGGGAAAGATACTGTGTGGACTCAGACATTGCTTCCAAATTTCTAGTGGTTTTTTTGGACTTACAATTACCAAAACCGAAGGTGGTGGTGATCATGCGAAAGCTTTTTAAGGAAGAGCTTCTGGGCAGACTAGAGGAAACTATGGAGGCCACTTCTCTGGGATTGGGCATTCCCAAGCCCTGAGACTTAGATTTGCAGAAGGTTCTGGGCAAGGTGGTGAACTTTTTTTCCTTTTCTACTGGACATTAAAGGGGCGGCTCTATTTGTTCATCATGAGAGGTTGTTGTAGGAGTGAATTTCCTGAAGATGCTGCACATTACATCAATTCAGTACTTTGAATGGATTTAGGATTTCGCCAACTTTGTGCAGGAGGCTGGAGATGTGTAATATGGTATGGTTTGTTATGTATCAAGGAGTCTTTTTGTTATAGATGGGCGGGGATTAGGGTGTATTTGTTTATGTTCGGGTTAACATTTATATAGAAGTTAATTACAAAGTATGAAGGACCCTGCATAGTCATTTTGCTCTTTGTAGTGAAGGGTGGTTGGGTTAGTTAGGGTTTTTTGGCATATCTGCTCAGAAACTTTTGTAGCATTGGTAATGGAAGAAAGGATGCCTCCAGGGAATGAATGTAAATTTTATATTATTAATATAAATCATATCTTACGTAGAAAAAAAAAAGCTCATACAATATATGCTAGAGTTCAAATTTGCAAAGATTCGGATCTGCCTCTTCAAAAAAAATAGTATATCTAAAGATAGCGAATGAATTTGTTCTTCAAGAATTGGATTATGAAAGTCTTGCATTTCATTGCTATCGATGTCATAAAATAGGACATGTAACCAAGGAATGTGAGATAACCAATGAAAATGGAAGAATCCCTCCGACAAATATGTTATGGCAAAGAAAAAACTTACCTTGCCTAAGACAACAATATATAAAGGCAAGAACATGTGATTGATTTTTCTTCGAGGATCCTAGACCTCTGACTTGTAAAAGCCTTCTAGAAACTTAAGTCTTTCCCACATTAATTCATAAGGAAGTATCTCAAAGCAAGGAGCAAGAGATGCAAGTCAATAGTAGTCAAGGGCAGTCACAAATTAAGGAGGAGATTATCTCTCTCAATTTGGGGCAATAGAAATATGTTTCCCTGATAAAAGAACTAGTAAGCATAAAAAGTTAAGGAAAATAGAAATATGTTTCCCCGATAAAAGAACTAGTAAGCATAAAAAGTGAAGGAAAAGAAAAAGAAACTGATAATGTGGCTAAAAATAGAAGAGAGGTAGAAAGTCGAAAGTGTTTTTATCAAGAGAAGTAATGGAGGAGATAATAGTGGGAATTCAAGAAAAATTTGTGTTTTATATTGCATTGACAAGTTGAAAGTCCTTGTGAAACGTTAGGGTTATAAATGCCTCTAACAAAAGGAGGTTTTCTAAGAAATTGCTCTTGGAAGCAATCTAGATTTAGTTCTAGTTGAAGAAACAAATTGTTCCAAGCTTGTGTTTGGGGAGATGGCTCTAAAAGTTTGGCCAAGAGGTTTAAGTGTGTTATGGCTCTCAAGTGAGATGGCTATTAATTTTATTTCTACGAATCATTCATGGATATGTTGTTCTTTTCATAGCTTCTCAAAAAATATAGTGGGGAATTTTTTCAATATTTATGGCCCAAAGTCACCTAAGAAAATTCTGAATATGGCAAAAAGGTTAAGAGTCAAATTCAAGTTATTGAAGAGCATGCTTTCTTCCTAGAAGGGGACTTTAATACTTTATAAATTCACAAGATAAATATGGAGAAGCCTACCATAAGACAAAATTGTCTTTAGGTTTCAATAATTTGATTCAAGATTGTAATTTGTATCATTTGGATCCAAAGAATGGTGCATATCCTTGGAATAATAGGAGAAAAGGTTTTACTTGTATAATAGAGCACCTAGATCACTTCCTTTTGTCTCCAAACTAGATGTTAATAAATTGGCAAGTTTCCTCTTAAGATATTACCAGTGGCAGGGTTGGATCATTACCCTATATGGATGGAGGTAAAAGAAGATTCTAATAGGTACAAACACCCATTTCAATTCTAATTTATGTGGTTTGAACATCCTTTTCATGAAACGATGGAATTGTGGTGGAAGGAATGCAAAGTGTCCCATATGTTGGCCATGTATAGGTTGAAACTTAAATTGAAAAAAAAATAAGCACGTTTAAAGCATTGAACAAGGAGGTTTTTTGGAATGTTTTTAAGGAAGAGAATGAAAATATATAGAGCTTCAAGATAATGCATTATTAATACAACAACCACTATGGTAGTTTTGTAACCACCTCTTATTCTAAAAGATATATTAAAAAAGACAAGACAGTACTAAAAGCAAAAGCTAGGGATAAATGGGTAAACATTGGGGATAGAGACACTAAATATTTTCATGCACTATCTCAAGCTAAGAAAATATCTAAGAGAATCACAAAATTAAGGATAAAGAGAGAAATGGTGTTTCCTCTCTGAAGGAAATAAAAGGCTTAGCAATGGAGTTCTCTCATTTACTTCAAGAAGATAATGTATTTCAAGAAGGGTCTAATCACTGTTTATCTTGCATCCCCAACATTGTTTTTGATGTGGAAAGTGAATTATTAATGGCATCATGTTCACTAGATGAAGTTCAAAATGTCTAAATGGATCTCAACAAAGATAATGCTCCATGGCCTAATGGCTTGCCTTCTATTTTTTCCAAGAATTCAGGAATGGTTTAGGGCAAGAGATAGTTGATGCTTTAAATGAATTTAGTGTTAAAGGTTGGATATTAAAAGACTTTAAGTACTAGCTATAATACCCAAATTGAATTTAGTTAATTCCTTTGTAGATTATAGGTCAATAGCTCTATACACAATGATCAATAAAATATTCTCAAAGGTTATGGCTACCAATATGAAACCCATTAAGCTGAAAATAATATACCCAACGTAGTTAGGCTTTGTGGCGAGAAGACAAATCTTGGATTGTATTGTGTTGTGTCATGAAATCCTTCATTCTATGCATAAGTATAAAGCTCCAAATATGGCCATAAAACTTGATATTTTCAAGGCCTATGATAGAGTAAAATGGTCTTTTCAAAAGGATGTTTTGCTTTCATTTGGCTTCAGTAGTAGGTAGGTGCATTGGGTTATGAAATGTGTTTTTGATTAAGGGGTAAAGCAAGTTTTGAAAGAACCTAAAACCTTTTACAAAGGTAAGGCAACAACTGCCATACAAGCCACACAACAACAAAACTACAACCAATCAACCACAAAGAACAACAACCCATAAAACCAATGGGTCAACATTCTACACAATGCCTAACATGTCCTAGCAATATTTAGGAAGACCCTCATAGTCATAGTCAGAGGAGACACGATTGCTTGACCATAAGAGTCTCCTAAATATTTAGGAGGCCCTCAACCTTTGCAATATTTAGGATACCCTCAACCTTTGCCTCAGCCAAAGTCACCTTCCACAAAGAGGGGGAATGTCTAATTTAAGATATCGAATGTTGACTAGAATTTGCATATAGAGTAGGGACAAGGATCTCACCACAACCCACCATGGAGGAATGGGGTTCAACAAAGGAGATACCATAACCTGGTGTTGGCAGCAGACAAAACACAGAAAAGAAGCTACCGCAAGTCACTGTAAAGGAAGTGCAAAGCACAAGGCCAACTTTGCCTAGTAGCAACAAGTATGTTTTGTAAGGGACACATCCCTATTACACTCCAATGTATAAGAATAGTGAGTTAGGAAGTAAGTAAGCGGAGTGAAGGGAAAAGATAGAGCAGAGCAGAGACTCAGACCTACCTTTTGTAATAATGGTTGAATATATGTGTGTGTGTAATGGAGATATAAGGATTACTAAATATTATTTGAATGTTTCATGATGTGTGTGATGTATTATAGGTGATCTAGATTTGCTGCATTATGTTGATTCTTACCACAATGATCTAACTATTCTATCACTGTCTCGACTGGGGTATAAAAGCCTATATAAGAGATCATGGGCTTAGATCTCCAAACTGTGTTCCTAATTATCTTGCCAACATTTGGTTTTGTTGTAGCCTAGTTGGTTAGGATACTTAGCTCTCACCCGAGAGACCCGAGTTCATGTCCTGACAACAAAACAAATCAAACCCTAGCTACATATTGTGCGACAATGGCAACTCTGGTATCGATGGATGTCTCCGACAAGCCGAGGCCTAAATATAAGAAATATCCCTACAAGGTGATGGAGGTCGAGCCAGACGGAGCTTTTTTCATCGTTCCACCGGATGTCTCCGACAAGCCGAGGCCTAAATATAAGAAATATCCCTACAAGGTGATGGAGGTCGAGCCAGACGGAGCTTTTTTCATCGTTCCACTGGATGTCTCCGACAAGCCGAGGCCTAAATATAAGAAATATCCCTACAAGGTGATGGAGGTCGAGCCAGACGGAGCTTTTTTCATCGTTCCACCGGATGTAATATACACAAAAGATGCGTGGAAGTACATACATGCACAAATCTCAAAGATAGACCATACAAAATTCTAAGAGCTCTATAGAACACTCCTGCATCTGGATCAAACACAATACCTACCATAGTACCAAGAGATAGGAAAGCAAATTGGATGTATGGAAGGATTTCCCCGACTTTTCTGCAAAACATTGTTGGGTGAAGATCGTACTAAGCAGGATACACGATGAGTTTATCTATTTGGATAAACACTATAGATAATAAAATAAGCCATACAAACGGTGACAGGGCTGAGTGCAACATAAGAGTTGCCCTCTAAAAAGGTCGTTAAGAACGAGGTCACAGAACTTACCGGAGAAACACACAATGGACGAAGTATCAACGTGAAGGAAATTATAAATTATGTGGTGCAGTATGCAACCATGGGCATTACGTACAAGATTTATTTTGCTAACTGGGAGGACTTCGCAAACGATACAACCATTCACACTGCATACCAGATGGTGGTAGAAAGAAAAGATTTTGATTTGTGCAAGGTGCTCCGTGAGCAGCTAATGAAGAACCTCCAAAAGACAAAGACCTCACAGTACAACTTCCGATATGGTACCCTAATTATATGCCTCACCTTTTATTTCATGAATGCACTTCCAAATTTTTCTAGTAAGGCCTAGCAAACCCATATATCAGTTGCTGCACAAATCAATTATCATGTGAATCAATTTAAAGATAAAACATCATACACTACGGCATATTGGGGTTTTTTCAAAGCCCTGCAGCAATAGATGCAAAACAGGGAAAGAATACCCTATGAAATGGTGAAGAAGTATATAAATGATATAGCTTTCCTAGTAGACAAAGACTTCACACTGATGGAAGCAGTAGAACCAAGGATTTCTTGGATCCCCAAACTCCCCTATGAGATAAGAAAGGAACAAGTAGAATCATATGCCCAAACTCTACTTAAATAGCTGAAAGATACAAATGCAGAAGGATTTGGAACATACAGAGGATTCATGGATAAACAGCTGAAGAAGGATGTGGAGGAAAAGGTTGAGAAGAATAAAGAAAAACTACATGAAAAATGGGGATTCCCATCCAAGGATATACCACAAGCTAGTACTACTAACTTTGAGATCACAATTGTAGCAGGGCCAACCACATCTTCACAAACCCCATCAGTATCTACTTCGCAACCTCCAGAGAAGGATCCATAAATTGAAGAAATATCAGAGATGCTCATACAAATGAGTGCCAAGAAGAAAAAGAAAATAGCTAGGAAGAAACAAGGAGTAAAAAGAAATATCATAGAGGCTATCAAAGAAGAAGAGAAGGAAGAGAATGTACAGGAAGTAAGGAAACCTTTGCAAAAGAGGACAACAAAGAGTACTAGACAGTCCATGGTACACATAGAGGAACCAATGATAGAAGAAACAGAACATGAAGAGGAAACTATCATGGATGTAGATACCTTAACAACAATAATAAACAATAGAGGAATATTAAAACAGGTTGTGGCTATGTATACTCAGGTTTGCCCGAAGAACAAAGTAGTGATAATTAGGGCAATATTAAGGCATATATGAACATGTAAGGACACAGTAGACAACATAATTGGAAGTTTCTCGAATGAGTTGGCCAATGTAATAAGAAAAAAAAGGGAAAAAGCAATGGACTTGGAAGAGGAAATAAGGAAACAGACACAAGAACAAGTGTACCCTAACCTCTCTAATGCATAGAAAGAGAAATTAGTACAACTACAGGCAAAAGAGTTGTAGACCAAACAAAGGGTGGATACCCTATGGGTCTAACTGAGGAGGCAAAAGGGAAAATTCAAACAGAGATAGTTGTGGTAACAAAGCAAGTATACGAAACATTAATGGAAGAAGAGCAGAAGAGTCAACAAGAACAAAACCTCAATCCAAAGGTAATCCACCACATAGCCATCAAGAGGAGGGACCACAGCAGCAGCAATCTTCTCCACCCAAGGCCTCTTTGTCTACTGCAACCTCTCCTATATAATCCATCAAGGATTTTCTAGAGCAGCAAAAGCAAATCCAACCTGTACCAACATCACAACTGATGTAGATACCTCTACTAGGATCACAAGTGAATCTAAGAAACATATCCTCAATATAGAAATTTCAATTGGGAGATATTTTCCTCAGCACTGTCAGAGAGAAAATACTCAAACAGCATGTGGAAAGCACAAAGCAATTGGAGGATGCCATAGCTGCAATACAAAGAAAAATGCCACAACTGCAAAAGGATGCATCCCTACCACTACCGCAACAGCTAAAACAATTAGTGGATGGACTACTGAAATACAGTACCAAGCTACAAAGATCAAAAAACAAGTTATAGCAGAGATGGCTAAAAATAGAATGGATGATGCTAGGAAAATGCGTGTTGCAGCACACACACAACTGGAGAGCCAGATCAGAAACTTGCAACAAACAATAAATGATGTAAATATCCTCTACCAGTTTTGTTTACACTGGCCCACAACAACAAAGAACCTCAAAGACCAGATTGATCAATTGGAGGCATACATTCTGCAAGTGGCAGGCACATATGACCCCATACAAGACATGGATGGGTCAGTTAGGGCACAAATAGAGGTAATTCACTAACAACTTCAACAATTGCAGGACTAGAGAGAATAGATAAAAGCACAGATCAAGTAGCCAAGAGAAGTGATAAGTCTAAGATTAGCTCATATGACTAGGAAATTGGGAGAAGCCAAAAAGAACACAGCAAATTCCAATCCATACCAGCATAAATGAAGCAGAAAATATATTAATTCAGACTCAGGACCACATACAAATACTACAACAGGCTAAGTGTCAATGGGATACCACTCTAGCACAACTGAAAGTCATCTATAATATCCTACTAGCCAATTAATACCACATGTCTTGAGGACAAGACAGTTTAAAAAGGGGGGATGATGTTGGTAGCAGACAAAGCACAGAGAAGAAGTTACCACAACTCACTACAAAGGAAGTGCAGAGCACAAGGCCGACTTTGCCTAGTAGCAATAGGTCTATTTTGTAAGGGACGCGTCCCTATTGTACTCCAATGCATAAGAATAGTGAGTTAGGAAGTAAGCGAAGTGAAGGGACAAAATAGAGTAGAGTAGAGACTCAAACCTGCCTTTTGTAATAATGATTGAATATATATATTACTAAGTATTATTGGAATGTTTCATGATGTGTGTGATGTATTATAAGTGATCTAGATTTATCGCATTATGTTAATTCTTACCGTAATGATCTAACTATTCTATCATTGTCTCGACAGGGGTATAAAAGACTATATAAGAGATCCTGGGCTCAAATCTCCAGACTATGTTCCCAATTCTCTTGCCAACACCTGGTCTAAAGAAGTCCCAACAGGTATCACCAAAATTGCCAGAGTCGCACCAACACTATGGGGAGCCACCACAAGAGGAGTCGCCAAGTCCTCATCATTCCCCATCATCATGGAAACGAGAGGAGAAGATCCATCATCCTAAGAGTCAAAATCATCAGAAACATCAACTATCAAGTGATCATGAAGGGCATTTCACCACCATGTAGTCAATCCTACATTCTTGTGATGAGAGCAAGATCAATCAGAGGTAAGGTGTTGAATAGCGAAGCAATGCCTACAACGGAATGGGAGACCCTCATAGTCAAGTGTTTGAGTTTAAGGCCCATCCTCCACCATCAAGGTAACATCCCCATGGAGAGCCCTAGAGATGTCAATGTACACCAAAATACAAACATAGGTAGAGTGACCTACGTCAAAAGTAAATGGATCAACCTTCAAAAAATGCACAATAGTATTGCCAATAGCCTCATAATATGAGTCATCCCAGAAGTGGAGAGGGAGATTGGGTAGTTTAACCCACGCTAGCATGATATGGAGAGATTCTGTGAGAGGGTTGAAAGAAGGAAACCGTGACTTGAGCAAGAAGGAATGCTCGCCCCACATCCATAACCTATCACCAATACCAACTCCTTGTCATCATAAGAAGAGAAGATTGCAATAAAAATCCCCTAGCACGAGAAAAAAGATTGATTTTGCCCTTAATGAGAAGCCTCCAAGACTCCAAAACCCACTTATGCAAGTCAGGAAGAGAAGGCCACAAGCAATTAAATTTGCAAATCAAGGCACATTGAGCAAAATTATTTTCATTGTCTATTATATCCTATCCACAAACCACGACAAGGGAAGATTGTGAACATGACAAGGGCCAAACTTTGTCACGTGGAAGAGGGCAAGAAGAACCAGAAGGAGCTCCCAACCCAACCACAGCCACAAAGGATATTGGCCCACCATTTAGCACCTTCACACCCCCAAAATCCAAAAAATCACAAGTAGGAGAAGTTGTCGTATCAAGAATGATTGATAAACCCACGCTACAACCATCCTCGTCATTGGAATAGGAGGTAGGAGGGCCTCCAACAACAACCAAAGAGGAAGGAACAACATAGGAGCCAAAGAAACTCCATCATCAACAGCAACACCACCACCAGGGATTGTAGGGCGCAGTGAAAATGACCTTTGAATGCAAAGGTAGGGTTCTAGTAGCAAGCATGAGATCCATCCTACCTTCCTTACGAGTTATGGAATGTGTTACTCAGGGATGGTTTCTATATTAATTAATAGTGCTCTAATTCATTTCTTTTCTCATATCAAACACATTAGGCAAGGAGATATGTTGGCCCCATATATTTTTATATTATAGCTGAAATGCTTGGAAGATCCATCAAACAAGTGCTAGCAAGTAGTAAAATTCAAGGTTTTGTAGGTAATCCACAAGTGTAATTTGTTGATGATATCTTTTTATATTTGGATGTTCATCAATTCAAGATGCTAAAGCTTTTTGTAATATCTTCAAGGAATATGCTTGTTTTTCAAGCCAATCACTTAATGCCACAAAATCCAAAATATTTTTCTTTAACACATCTTTAAAAGTTCAAAAGGTCTTATAGTATTTTGGGCATCAATGCTACCAAGCTTCCTTCTAAATATTTGGGGATCCCTCTATTTACATGTAGGATCAATAAAGTTTTGTGGTAGGAAACAATGAATAAAATTCAAAAAATATTGTCTTGGAAAGCTAAATGGCTTAGCTTAGCCTAGTAGGTAGATTAATAGAAATAAAAGCAATTCCTATATACATGTGTGTTCTTGAAATCCCTCGTATAGTAAGCAAGCAAATCTCCACAATTTGTAGGAAATATTTGTGGCAAGCTCTAGGGTAAGCTACAAAAATTCCTCTAATGAAATGCCATGGAGGAGCAGGTCTAAGACATATGTCATTACAAAATATGGCTCTAGGAGCGAAATTAGCTTGGAGGTTTTGTTAAATTTGAAGCAATTATGATGCACATATTAAAGTGGAAATATCTAGCAAGGGCACCATCCCTAGATCTATGTGTGAATGAGGAAGTTAATGTTGGGTCTACTATTTCAAATTTTATGTTAAAAACTAGAGATCTTATTGGTACACAATTAACTTGGAATTTGGGCAATGGTCAAAATACTAATTTCTACATGGATTCATGGTCAAGGCATGCTCCCATAATCTACCAACCTAAGATGGAAGAGGCTCATACCTATCTTCCAAAGGTTATGGGATGTAGAGTGAAGAATTATTGTGAACAATTGATCAATCAAAGGTTTCCACAACATAAACAGAAACCATTTGAGGAATATGGTGGTGAAAAAGATTCTCTAACCAGGTTAGTTGAGTACCTAGCTTCAATACGTTTGCCTACATTATTCAAGGAAGATGAAATTTGTTGGAAGAAAAACAAGGATGGTCAATATAAGGATAAAAGTGGATATAAAATCATTATAAAGTAGTCCAAAGGAGATTGACCGATAGCTTTGATATCGACTACAAACGCACCTTCAAAATATTGTTCCTTTACTTGGCTAGGTGCAAGCAATAAAATTTTAAACTATGATAACCTAATGAAGAGAAACTTCTTTGGTCCATATTGGTGCCCCTTATGTTGTAGAGAGGAGGAACCGGTGAATCACTTGCTCATACATTGTGATTGTCTAGAGGAAATTTGGGCCAAGCTTCTATTCAAACTTAATATGATATGTGTAATGTCAAATTCAATTCTTAAGATGTTATGCAATTGGTCTAATGGTCCCTCCGACCTTCAAGGTTTGTGGCAAGCTACATGTTTATGTGTACCATGGGGAATTTGACTAGAAAGCAATTGGAGGATTTTTAGAGAGAGAATTATCTTTTAAAAGTTGTTGGAATATAATAGATGTGATTATAAAAGCACAAGTAAAGGAAGATATATTAAAAAAGTGGAGCAATTCAAACTTAATATGATATGGGTAAGGTCGAATTCAATTCTTAAGATGTTATGCAATTGGTCTGATGGTCCCTCTAACCTTCAAGGTTTGTGGCAAGCTACGTGTTTGTGTACCTAAAGAATTTGACTAGAGAGAAATCACAGGATTTTTAGAGAGAGATTTATCTTTTAAAAGTTGTTGGAATATAATAGAAGTGACTATAAAAGAACAAGTAAAGGAAGATATATTATATTAAAAAAATTGGAGCAACTCATCTTTTGAGAAGAAATTGCAAGGAACTAAGAATTTGACAATATAGATGCCATTAAAGGGTTGGGAGAAGCAAAGCAAAATCATAAGTTTCTCAAGTGGTTAAAACCGTTGGCAAGAGTAAAACTCATCTTTGATGGTGTTGCAAAAGACAATATGTGTAAGGCTAGGGCAAGGTTTGTGGTGAGATAAAAATGGAAAATCTCATTTAGGAAGCTCTCAATACCTGAGTAATAAAACTAATAACTTTGCAAAATGGACAAAACTTCTATTAGCGATACAAGCCTCTACAAGATCAAGATATAAAGACAGAAATAAGAGGAGATTTGCACATAGCTATAAATACAATCAACAAAGGCTCTTGTCCAAACTATGAGCTTATATCTATACTAAAAGAAATTTTGATTTGGAAAGAGAAGTTAATATCCTACAAAATTTCTTATTGCTATTGGGGGCAAAATAGGGCATTTGACCTATTAGCCAATTTTAGAACTACTCAATCTTTTTTTCTCTCTTCGAAAGTATGGATGAGTACACTGTGAAACTCTTGGTGATATTCTAACAAAATAAAGTGAATAGTTACAAGTAACGTGGCTTATTTTTTGGAAAGCAAGTGGAGGTGGTTGGTAGTCGCATTGTATATGGTGTACTCACATGTTTTTGATTAAGGTAAGCAACATACCAAGGTGTTGAACCCTTTAAACAAGGCCCCTAGGGAAGAACAAATCAGGCCACAAACAGACCAACAACAATAAACTAACAACACACAACCTACTTTAAAACAGAGAAACCTAACAAGGGATCTAAACAACACTAGATCCCAAACAAGCAAATCTAACTCCCTTGCGCCTAGGGCACAAATTAGTAACAGATTTGAGGAGTCCTTTTTTTCTACATTGGACCATTGTCCAAGAAAACTCCGAGTCAAAATCCTCAGAGCGAGGTGAGAGGAGGGGATCCTCACCAGACGCCGCAACCATAGAAACCTTGCGCAAAGAAGCCAATCCAAAAGCGAGCAAAGCGAAGGATAAGACTGGAATTGACGAAGTAGCAATCCAGCCTCGAACAGGGGCCGAAGGTGGTCCTCGCATGTTATGCAATTATGCTTGTATATGTTTTTGAATTCTTCAATATGAGTCACTTGTGCTAAATATTAACATCTATGTTGTAAACAATTATTGAATGGTGTCAATTAGAGAGTCTAGGTTATAAAGTCCTTATGTTTTGGTGTTGGTATTTGTGTTGCAATGGCAAGTGGTTCAAAACCACAAGATCCTTTGAGATGGGGTTCAGTATTAGATAGGAGACTGAAATATTTTTAATTGCAACTCATCAGTAAATATAAGGATGGTGAAGGCTATTTTGAGGCAGGAGGGTTTCACAGATTATGGTTTGCTCCTGTCGTGTGCCATGATATTAGTGGATTTTCAGAGAGAAATTGCAAGAGATGGCCACAAATGTGGAGCTTTGAGACTGCATTTAGCACTGCTGGTTCTAGATGGGTTGGATATGGAAGAAGATCTGCAAGAGTCAAATTGGGGTTGGTGAGAGTCAAAGATGCATAGGGAAAAGCCAAGTATGGGCAATGCAAAAGTGGAGCACTGGTTACAGAAGATAAGGGCAGGCATGGAGTTACGAACTTATGTTGATGTTCTAGAATACTTCATGCAGGATATGAGTATTGTAATGCGGAATATGGTAGTGTTCATACATAGAAGTGTTGTGGAAATAACTAGTGGTTATTCTATGCCATATCTGAATCAGGGTCTGCTAACATAGGCTGTAAACAGGGATTCCATAGTGCATGGTCTAAAATTCCATGGCTTGTCAAAGATGGCAGTGAATCCAGTTGACGCAAAAGTGGAGTTGATGTCGATGTCAGGTTTAGGCATTTACAACAGAGCATATGAACACTAGAACTTTGGTCATATGGGAGGTGGTGCAGGGTTCAGAGATAGTAAAACTGTTCTTTGATAAGTTGATGAAGAGCTTAGGTTCTGTTTACAAAGCGCTCGAAGGTGCTATTGCTATGCCCTGGTAAGGGTTGTTAATCCAGTCTTGCTTTAGTCGTACTTTTGTAATAGTTGGATGGTATGCTCTAGCTGGAAGAAGCCCCATGTATAGATCCCTAAAAATATATTTAAAAAGGATCAAATCTTTAGACTCTAGAATGTGGTGCTGACATCTAGAAAATCTATAATGACAGAAGTTGTAATCTCCTATGAAGTTAATGATGAGTGTGATCATGAAACACTTCTCAGGCCTCAAACATAGAGACCAGAGCTGGCTTGATATGCGTAGAACCTGAGAAAATATGCTTTAGGTGGCTAATGTTATGGCAAATATGAAACATGTTTTTACGTAGCTTATGTTGCAGTTTTCAGTGGCTTACGTTGTATTTTAGGTGACCTATGTTGTGGCATTAGTTCTTGCATCTACAAACATCAGAAATCTGAAATAAACATGTCTAAATCTGAACTAAACATGTATAACTATCGTGCCTGATAAAACTTAAAGCCAATATGCACCTAGAAATCTAAATTAACTGCCATGTCTGAAACCTGAAACCAATAAACACTCAAAAATCTGAATAAACATGGATAATTGCCATGTTTGGTAAAACATGAAACCAATATGCATCCATTTTTTGCTTATTAGTTTGGAATCTTCCTAGAAGCGTAACCTATATATGCAAAAATAAAGGTTACCACGAATAGTTTTTTGCATATCATTTCAAAGAAAGGTTGGAAGCTGTATGTGGATGACGAGAGATACTTGAGGCTTGAGACTTGAAGTATATTTTAGGAAATCTTCATTTAGCCAAGAAATGTAAAGAAATGGCAACACACTACAAAGATAATTTATGATTGTGGAGCTCCCAATAACAACAGAGAATGCCTACTTATGTGGATGCGAACAAAAAAGGTACAAGCAGAGCCATATCTCATATCACTAAAAGTTTATGTGGTTAACTATCCTACACATGATCTAGAGTTAGCTGTCTTGGTAGATGGCTAGGAGATATGGAGGCACTCTCTGCTGGAGGAAATGTTTGAATTAATAACTCATAATTTTCTCCTTTGAAATACTAAATGAAATAAATGTCAATAGCACAAAATTTTCACCATATATAACTTCAACGTAAAGCATGTTCTCAAAATAAAAGTACACTAAGAGCACTCATTAAATGAGACTATAGAGCAACAATTTCAGTTGCCACATCAAATATTAAACTTGAATCCTTTAAACAGAAGGGCCCAATGGTACAGATTACTTTAAACCGAATTGCCAGAATACTGATTACTTTCTGTTGTCTGGAGAACACATTTAACTTCCAAGTAGCTCTGATTTTATACAATTACTCATTAAACAAGCCATACTGTAGATGTGCTATCACAAAACAGAATGGAAAATCCTATTACTGGTTTATTTTTATTACATGCTGATTCTGGTATCAGCATCACAAATAGTACACATGTACACAACAGGACTGTCCATCTGTTACACATTCCAGAATTAAATGGGAGATTACAACCCTAGAAGCAGAATCTGGCTAAATTTGCAATTGATCATGAACCAGAAGCAGAGGTGATCCAATCCAATTCAGATCAGTAACATTTCTAAGAAATCTAGCACAATTTTTGAGACAATTTATTCTAGAATGTAAATGGGAGATTATAACCCTAGAAACAGAAATCCAGATAAAATTGCAATTAATCGCAAACCAGAACAGAGTCAATCGGATCCAGATCAGATTGCCAATTTTTCTAGAACATCTGGCATGATTTTTGAGACAATTTATTCTAGAATGTAAATGGTAGATTACAGCCCTAGAAGCAAAAATCAAGAAAAAATCGTAATTAATTGCAAACCAGAAGATGTGGCAATCTAATCCAGATCAGATCGCCAATTTTACTAGAACATCTAGCGTACTTTTCAAGACACATTTTCTCACAATTTATTTTTTGTTTGTGTCTATAAATACATTTTTTATTTTTCCCTCATTTCATAGTGCAGATTTGGATTTTCTCGGAGCACACATGCACATCAAAAAGGTTCAAACTTGCATTTGAAAAATCCATCACAATTTTCTAGAAGCAGTTATTCCAGTTAAATTCTAAATACAGTTCCTGTGGCCTAGACTCCCAAATTTTTGAAGGAATTGGAGCTTGGTTAAAAGTGGTATTATACTTTTCAAAAATTGCATGTACCATAAAAGCCTCTGCTGCTCCCAGACCCCCCTGTCATTTCAGAAAACAAAAAATAAGAACTGTTTTGGGCTGCGCCATAAATGAGTTTTAATTTTGACTCCGTAGCCCAATGGATACAGGCTTGTTTCGATGTTTTGACACAATGCTCAATCTAAGTACTATTTATCAGTGCTAAAACTCAGAAGCTGTAACAAATTGGCAGCAAAATAATGCAGACAAACTGAAATCATGGAAAATAATCGATCATATCTTTTACAGAGAGGATACAAGACCATAGATATAAACTATAACATAGTTTTGTTTTTTATTATTGATTTTAAAATTTGGAATATATAAACTGCATATTAAAACTATAGATTGGAGATGACTCCGTAATGACGCAAAATTACTGACATGAACATCAAAATACTGCACACTAGGAAACAAATTTGGCCAAAATTTACAATTAAGAACAAACCACCATTCATTGGCAGATGCATGAAAAAAACACCACATGCAAAGGGCCCATCTAAAGACTAGAGATACTAGGAATGAACCATCAGAGTTCCAGCTTCATACAATGCCAATTCATTGCTAGTGTAATGAATATACTCAAATGAGATGGCATAAGGCATTTTGATTTATTTGATCATAAACAGTAAGCATACATATCAACACAAGATAGGATAACATATCAAACGTTTTGTTCATGGAAGCAAGATGCATTTGTACTTCAGGTTTAGAAAATAAATACAAACATTAATGCCAGAGTAGTTTTGCTAAATTTTTACCTCAAGTAATCGTGATGAAGGCAATCAGAAATCCAAGTAGAAATTTTGGTTTAGTTACGCACTGTGTCATGTCCCCTCTGTCCTTCACCTAAAATAAATTATATATTTTATTTAAAAAAGTGTTTTTCAACACTAATAGTTATACTAAAATATAATAATAATATTATTAACAATAAAAAAGATAATTTCAAATTTGAATTAAGGCGCTCATTTTGGGCCCTTGTGTCCTATCCCGGAGAAATACATAAACAGGTTCATTTCCTCATTTCTCAATCATCTGGTTGGAATTTGAAGTTTTGCTGATTGCATGTAGTGCAAGCCTCTTGGGACGAAAACCCCAAGCAGGCACTGCCAGGTGGGACGAAAACCTCACCCTTTTCTTGAGCAATTTCCATTTCTGAGAGTTGCATTGAGCTAAATCAACTATATTGTGTTATCCAGGTCCGCCAAGCATACTTTTTCCTGAGCAAGGAGCTTGCAATATATGCACTGAATCGCTGCTCTAGGAGAGGTCAACGACTAGCCAGAACCTGACGCATTTCCACCAGGACCTCTACCAGGCGGCAGCTATCAGAAGAGGCGGCATTTTGTGTGAAGGGACATGGCGGTGGTTGTCATACCAGATCATGGAGGGATCCGATGCTGTATTAAAAAGTCCCACAGCAATTAGATCCAGGACCACGACACTATCCTCAGCATAAGGAAAGGTAAATTAGGCAGCGTTAAAAGGTGTCTTTGACACGGAGCTTCTGAACTGAGTGCTAAGCTCACGTCTTGAGGTTAGGAATGGGTCACACCATCTAATACATCTCATTGCCCACCCAGCGACTCCCAACACTTCTCCAGATGCGATCAATGTGAGTTATACATGTGTATCATCATTATTGTTGAGGGCAGAGAGCACTAGTTTGGGAATTTGGTGGGATCTGTAGACTGTGCTTATCCAGTTGATGACTTGTAAACACCAAACTGTTGTAACTGGTTTCTTTTTCAATAAATGCTGAGTGTACTTGTGGTTTACAAACACTATTGTTTCCTGTATCATTGTTTGCAAACTCTATGAGTACTCTCCGAGTCGCCGAGTACTCACGAGAATTTTTGCTCCTTGAGTACTCACAAGGTTTACTCTCCAAGTTTTTTTGCCGAGTATTTGGAAAAACTCGGGGAGTTTTCCAAATACTTGACTTGTTGCGTCAGCAATACATCAAAATCGCAGGAAAAAAAAACTCCAAAACTCTATTTTTCTGACGTTATAAGCATTGTTTTTTTGCCTTTTAAAAAATTATGAAAATGATGTGCGCCATGAAGGTCTGTGTGGTTTTGAAGGTCTTCATTTGGGCACCATCCCTCCACCCCACTAGGGGTGTTGCCCCCAACCAAACTCATTTGGTACATTTTCTAGCTGTATTTTGCATAAAATTTATGTTTTTTTCAAAAATTTAAATTTTTTTTAAAAATTTTAAGTGTTTTTTAAGTTGCCGAGTTTTGCCGAGTTTTTGCCGAGTACTCTCCGAGTTGGAGTTTTCAAACTATGTCCTGTATGTTCATTGACTGCTGAAACTAGTATTACCAGACAAGTGCAGCAATAATTGTTTCTGTAAGCATGCTATACTACTGTTGTAACTGTGGACATATGATAATTTCTGTGAAAGGAAAAATTAATTGAAAGACATAATAGTCATTGGGATATTTCACTGTGTGGCTATGTATGTATTATTGCTCATTTTCATTAGTTTCTAAGACTTAAAAACTTCTCCAAGACATTTCACAGGTATGGCTTAAGGCAAAATGGAGGTGCCTTGAAAAGGTTGATTTCCTACAAAAGTCAACCTTGTTTGACTGATATAGCTGTAGGTGAATTGGAAAGGTTTGGTTTCCTCCCAAGCTTAGTCATGGGATCAGAACCCAAGAGTACAAAACTTTACGAATATAATTTAAATTGAAAAAAAAAATCTCTAGTGAGCTTTCCACGTCCAAAACGCCAAATTGGCATCCAAATTGATCACAAAATAACAAAAAACCATTTCCTTTTATCTTTATAGTGGACATTGCATATAAAGTTAACTTTGAGCACTTGATATGAATCCTCAATTCATGAATTTCTTAACCAGATATCATACATCACAATTTCATACTTTTTACTTCCTGTAATTTTGGGAGACAGGTCATTTATCTTGCCTTATCTTTGCCATGATAAAACATTCCATAAACAACAATCACATAAAAAGGAGTCATGAATCCACATTCAATAGCTCTTATGCAGATAAAACTTTGCAAACATTGATTCAACAGCCACAACATCTATTTTGTTGCACCCCATGGCCTATTCAGCTTGATTTTCATACCATAACCCTCTAAATAACCCCTAATTTTGAAAATTGTTGTTTTATTGGGTTATTCCATCTACTTTACAATTATTAGCCCTCGTTCTATGATTAGAAATATTTTAATTTATCCAAATGACAATTTACAAAATATTCCAACCAGTCCATTGATTGTATAATAACACGTAAATGCACATTTGTTTGAAAATATCCCAGACACGGAAATAACATGTAACCATCTCAAGGGCTCGAATGAGTATTTCCATGTCTGCTTTGCATAACGCTCTTCGAGACATCGAGTGTTTGATCATTAAAAAACCTACAACGAAAACTACCGGAAGCCCTGAAAATAAAAAAACTAGATTCAATTTGAAAGCTCTTACTCTAAAAATTAAAACTGGAAACAAAAATTAAAGCCCTTTCAACATAAAATCACCCGGTCATTCGTAAAACAGGGACACTATAAAAAAATATATCCTGATAAATAATCATGATTTGAACCCCTAGCGATGAAATCTTCTAAAGCATCATAAAACCGTCCATAATAATTACAAATATAAATAAACAAAAAATAAATATATATCCTGATAAATAATCATGATCTGAAACCCTAGCGATGAAATATTCTAAAGCATCTTTAAACTGTCCATAATAATTGGCCATAATAATTACAAATATAAATAAACAAAAAAGAATTAAAACCCTCACAGAGAAAATAAAACTCAGCGAGCGCTTGCACAAACAAAGCCCTCTATTGAGAAAGAAATTATAAAGAAGCAAAACTAAAAAATCACCATCCGAAACGTCAATTTAAAACCCCCGCCAGTATTAATTCATCATTACTTCGAAAAACCTAGAATGATCAGGCAGATTAAACCCCAGCGAAAGCCTTACAATTGCTCTGTAAAATTAACAAGGTGCCGTTAAACCTTACAAGATTTCGCATGCCCTAATGCTGGTGTGAGCAGCAATTCCCGCCACTGCTTTGGCCACGGTCACATGGCAAAGAATTATCCCTCTTTTTTCCTCGGCTTTCGTCATTGTCATCGTCACTGTCATCTTCATCGAAGGGCTTTTCCCTGTGAAAAATACAGCATTTTTTAGAGCTTTTCTTGTTCATGAACTCGTTGTCGACGGTGCCTTCCTTCCATGTGACCTTCTTTCGGCGGCGAGGTGCCAAGCGGAGCGTCAAAACCTGCCGAGGCGGCGGTGAAGGCAAAGGCGATTCGCCAAGCGTAAGCGTGGAGGAAACCCTGCTTCCTTCGCCGCCTGCGATTTGCGCCATTGTTATTTCTTCTAAATTCTGGACAAATTATCTGAGGGTTCGATGTTTCTGTGGGATTTTGGAATATGAAATTATCTGCTGGTTCGATGTTTATGTCGAAATTTGGAAGACGGATATTTTAATGGAGAACATCCAGCTGGAAACACGTTTGACTAATAACTTTTTTTAAAAGGTAAAGTGTACGTCATCACTCGTCATACACACAAGAGTTTAACCCGGTCAACTATCTTGTGAAATATCCGTTGCTAAAATTATAAATTTTCATCTTATTCTAGGAATGATTATTGATTACTATTTTCAATGTTTCCTTTTTTTAAAAATTATAAATATATTTGATAGAATGAAAAGTGACAATGAGAAAGATTTTGTATTGTTTTATTAAGCTTATTATTAACTATTAATATAGATATTTTAAATATATCAGGTATGGAGAGATATCACTTTCGAAGTGTTTATATTGGATTTGTGACATAGGTTAGATAGACATCTCCATATTGATATCTCTCAACGTATTCTAAATGGGATGTATTTAAGATCTACATGTTAATTTATTATATTGGATTTGTGACAAAGGTTAGATAGACATCTTCAGATTGATATCTCTCAACGTCTTTTAGTTGGGATGTATTTAAGATCTACATGTTAATTTATTATATTGGATTTGTGACATAGGTTAGATAGACATCTCCAGATTGATATCTCTCAACATCTTTTAGATGGGATGTATTTAAGATCTGCATGTTAATTTATTATATTGGATTTGTGACATAGGTTAGATAGACATCTCTAGATTGATATCTCTCAATGTCTATATAGATGTATATAGACATGTTAATTTATTAGATTTATATATAGATGTATATACAATTGGGCATAATGAATGTTTGACATGTAAATGACTATCAAATTTATATTAAGGGGATTTTGTTATCTACTCACTCCATTACAACCCCTCCTTGCTACCATTGTAGTTACCCCTATTGGCATAACTATTAACACTAATAAAAAGTTTTACGATATGATTAATTAGTGGAATGACGATGATGATAATAATAATAAGAGCAATTTTTGACATCATAAGTAATGAGGTCGAGATCATGTCTTAGGCAAATTTATAAGGGCTCGTGAACAAGTATAACTCTAAAAAATGAAGTACAGTATGGATATTTGTAATGGGGGATTTCTACCTCGAATGATGTTTGACAAATGAAGTGGTACCAAATGTTGGTGTCATTTTGTTGCATTCATTGATTTTACATTGGTTCATTATGCTAAAACTTGGAAATATACTTAATTGTGATTATAGAGGCCATTCGTGGCTGTAGGAAAATAAATTGCACCTATAAGAGTGTAAAATCTAAACTATTTGTACAAATGCAAACTAATATTCCTACTCTTACTTCAAATTAGAACATAAATTAAAGGTAAGCAAAACAATGCAAACATTGAAAGGCATTATACCTTCCATGACTTTTCCAAAGTGATATGTTATTGTTGTGAGTGGTGTGTTGAGTCGTTCTTTGGATCCCCAATGTGACAACATATACCTATAAATTTTCTCCTGTAGAAATGTTTAAGGATGGCTTAAATTTATAGATTTGAGATTAGCGAAATGAAAGGATAGGATTTGATCTTGGATTAGATGGTGAAAATTGATTAGTTTGCATGGGGGAATGAGAAACTTACAAGTGGAAGCATGGGAGAGGTGCAAATGTATAAGACATGGATTGAGAGAGATAAAGGGTTGAGATTACCTTGATTTGAATGAAGGGTGGAGATTGAAGGATCTCACACATGTGTGAGAAGAATCATGGGGATGTGTGATTATAACAAGTGATTAATCTCACATGTGTGAAAATCATACGGGTGTGTGATTATGATGAGTGAGAGATCTCGCACATGTGTGAGAATGGAGGGTGTAGATGTCCTTGGGATAATGGACAATGGAGCTTCAAACTGGATTTCATTTTAGATTGAGAGATGGGTGGCTAGGATTAGGTTAGGCAAATTGATGGCTAGGATTTGAAATTGATTTGCAAATGAATTAAAATTTGTTATTAAAATGGATGTTAGGTAAGGAATAATTTTTTAATTAAAAGAAAAGATGATGTGGATTTTCGATAAGATGACATTGGCTTAGTTAATTAAATAAAATGATTTATTTAATTAGCTAAGTTTAGGACATTAGGTTAGTTAATTAAATAAAATGATGTTAGGACATTAACCTAGTTAATTAAATAAAATGATTTATTTAATTAACTAATATTAGGATGTACTAATTAAATAAAATTTATGTAATTAGCTAGTGATAGCGAAAAGGTCCTAATTAATTTAAAAAATTATTTAATCAATCAGAGCTAGAGGGATTCAAATTAGTTAAAAGATGAATTTACGGTGTCTACATTTTGCTCCTCTTTGAAGTCGTGTTGTGACTAGAAGAAGCAATGGCATTTCAAATAAATATAAAATATATGCTTTTGGTGAGGTTAAGGGAGATGCAAGATGTCCCAATTGGTTGAAAAAATGGAGTTAGTAAATGAATAAGTGATTCCCCCTTAAGAGAGCAAGTGGACAAAAATGGCATAGGTGGTCTCTCAAAAAGAGAGGACAGAAAGAGGAGAAAAGGAGGAAAACTTGATGGAGAATTATGGAAGGGAGGGAAGAAGGATGAATGATCCCCCAAGCATTAGGATATTGGTTTTAGGACAAACTAAAGGTTAGCTTGGATTTGGTTGATTGATGGTTGGGTTTGATACATCAATGCTTGGAGGGATTTTTTATGTGATATGATGAGTGTTGGTGATTGTAGGTACATGCAAGGAATCATTGAAGAGATTCCAAATGTGTTGAGCAACTTATTTTCTATAGCATAAAACAAGATGCACCAAGATATAAAGATCAAGGTGACATGATGTTTTATGCATAAAGGACTTAATCAAAACAAGAAAAACAAGTGAAAGATAAATGACCAACCATGATGCAAATAGGCCAAGGAAAAGCAAAAGGAAATACAAAAAAAAGATATCCCAACAACATGTCCTTAAAACACAACATGGTATGCTGGACCATGGTGGCCTTACTGGAATATGTAGATGGGATGACATATATAAAGACATAAAGACACCAAGACATGAAGACATGAAGACACAAAGACACAAATACAAAAAAGAGGAAGAAGTGGAGGGCCTAAAAGGGACACCAATAAGGATTTACCTCTCGACAAGTAGTATTTTCCCCTAATAATGGTGATGATAACTAACTAGTCCAAGCTAGGATGTTCTTTAAAGGACAAGGTAAAGGGTTGCATCATGAGCATTGGTTTAGGCTACAATGTGTTTTCATGAAGCAAAGATTGATTTATTTTTCTAAAGAGTCATGTCATAGAAGAGTGTATGTACATAACCCCAAAGTGTGTCAAAGGGAATGGTCCAAGAGTTCTTGCTTGAAGCATATATTGGTCTATTGCCCCCAAACCATAAGCCAAAAGCAAAAGGGGAGGATGAAGATGGAATGGATGGGATGGGTGGATGAAGTGGATGAAAGATGCATCTAGGTATGAGTGCTTATAGATAATAAGTATCTAGTTATTCACATATGATGCCTACAAGTGTAGCTTTTCATCATGGTGCTTCCACAAGGCACCATAAAAATAGTTTTCACCAAAGGGAATTTGTTCTCTTTACTTTTATATGTTTTTATTTTGATTATTATTTTTTTACTTTTGATCAAGCATAAAAATGCTTGAGATGCACAGTGTTCAAAGGTTCTTCTAGTTCTTATTCATTAGGCATGTCCAACTTGTAATCTCCTTATCCATATTTATCCATGACCACATAGAGACCCAACCAGTTTGGTTTGAACTTGCCTTTCTTTTCTCTATCCTGATTGGTCTTTTTTTTCTCCTTGAGGACAAGATCACCAACTTGAAATTATCTAGCTTCGATGCATTGATTGAAGTTGTGATGGAGGTGACTTTGATACACTTTTAGATGATTGAGTGCATTGAGTCTATGTTCATCGAAGAGCTCCAACTCATGCAACTATGCAACTTGATATTCTCATCATCAATTAGAGGTTGTATGGAGATTTGTAAGGATGGTAGTGTTGTGATCCTTCACAACACACCCCTAAATTTTAAATTTTGGGGACCCTTGTTTTGAAATTTCAAAAAATTTGCTTTTCCATTTAGCTTGAATAAAATCAACTTTTGCCTTTATCATTCATTCAAGCTACATGATTAAAAGTTAAAGTTAGGTGTCCTAAAGGGGTCATTTTGTCCTGAGGGTGTTATTTGCCATTAAGGAGTTTAATTTTATTTTAATTTTTCCTAAGTTTGAAATTATTTAACATAATGTGCAAATGCCTTCGACTTTGTAAACCCCTTCACTATGCAATTTGCAAACTATTTTGAATCTCAAGAACACAAAGTAGTTCAAATTGTACGCCACCATCAAAATCCTAGAATCTTCGATTTGTTTTATTGCAAGCTGCCCTAGACTCTGAGCTTGGTAGGTATACCATTAATGGAACTCGTGCAGGTGGGAGTAAATGTTTTTTTGGTTTCATTTCAATCAATGAATAAATGTATGTAACATGATTGTTTTGTATTTCTTTAAGAAACAAGCTTCTTTCTCCCAAACCCTCTTAAACTTTTTGATGGGTTTTTGAAACTATTGGTAGATTGGTATTATTAGAATGATTTTTCTTTTCAATGTCATTTTGAGCTTCTCATTGTTCTAGAAATTAATAATATTTCAAGAGAACTCAAACTAGTGACAACCTTAGGATAATTGTTAATTAATAGAATATTGTAGCCCTTGTTAAAAAAAGAGTTTGCATTCTCAAGAACTCTTGAAAATGGTTTCTTATAAATAGTATATGAGATTTGGGAAGATTGAATAATTTTATTTCAAGAAGAGTGTTGTTATAACTCCTCTCATTAGTGGCATGTCAAAATTTATGTCAACAACTAAGAGCTAAAAGGAAGACAATTCCTCATCATGTCTTCTTGTTGATCCTTACCCATTTCTTGTGTTGGGTGTGTCACCACAATAGCCATGAATTAGTTATCTACATATTTTTTTTGCGATCCCTTTCTTTATTAATATATCCTTGGATGGGTGTAGGTCCAAAAGCATTGTTCTCACAATGGTTGACTAATTTTATCTCAATTCTAGTGAATGATTCTTAGAACTTGGGGGCATTCACTTTGCTTGTTCCCCATGTTCTTATATGTGTTTGTGACTTTCTCTTGTTTTCTTGATCCTTGGTCTTTGGTATCCTCATTTAGTATCCAAGGTACTAACAATCTATTTGGTAATCTACCTCTTATTGACTTGAGACTAGTCATCCCAATTTTTAGATAGATACTTACTCACTCAATTTGACATGTAAACCTCCATGTATTGTTGCCTAGTGGTTATCCACACTTGTGGAGGAAATTGATGCAATCTAGAGCCTAAAATAGTTGTTAATACATCGATGACTCTTGGGGTGACAAAATCACAATATTTGATTACTACTTGGTAAGAGATATAACTCAATGCAGTCCATGCTATTATTGGCAATTATTAGGCATCCTTGAGCTTGGAGCCTCCCATAAGTGTTGGGAAGGTATTGTGCACCTTGCATAGAAATAATTCATATTTTGTAAAGTTGTGGTACATCTCAAAATAAGGCACCACATTTTAGGTGAGAGCAATATTTTCCTAGGGGGTGGTTGTGTGTAAAATTGCAAATGCATTTAATGTTAGTGAAAAATTGTGGGAAATGCATTTAATACTTGGGGGCTCATGGTTTAGTAAGCAAATGGTTTATTGGGCTCATTGTAGGAATGCATTTAATGTATGGAGATCATTGTAAATAATTTAATGCTTGGCTCACATGTAACAAGCCAATATTGGGTGATAGGTTTGGAGGGAGAAATCAAGGTGCCTTGGAGAACATGTTCTCTTAGATGCTTGGTCCATTGATTATTAGTACTTGGGGTATTAAATAATGGTGGTAAGAAAACTTAGTAAGCTTTCCCTGACTTATTTCTATCTTACCTATAAATAGAGGGCTTGGATAGGAGGTTATACCTTATACTTGATTCCTCCTTGAGTGTGAGTGTGGATCTCCTAGAAGTGCTTGGAGCTTGGAATTGTATTGTGACTTTCAATTGCTAATAATACATTAGTTTGGAGCTTTGGAGGATGGGTCTTTCTTGAAAGGTTTTTCCTAAGGTATATCATTGTCTCTCTTGTGGGGTTTCTCTATTTTGTTCTTCCATTCTTTCTATTTCCTTTATCTTGTTACCATTCATGAATGTTCATAAAAATTGTGTAGATTAGATATCTTGTGGAACTCTTCTCATAGGATTATTGTTGGAAGTTTTACACATTTCATTTTATCTAGTATCTATTACATCCCCAACTTACAATTAGACTTAATCATTAACTTGGCATGATAATCAGGAGGATTAGTCATAGTTAATTGATTTAATATTGTGGAAATATCTGATTTAACTCTTGATTTTGGAGTAGTTACCGATGTTAATTAGTTTTGAAAATTAAATGATTTATATTACGAGATATGATAATGATGCACTAATCATAATCTTGTGGTCCTGAGTGTGAACAGGAAAAATGAACATCCTTCGAAGAAGGAAGGAGAGTATCATCCTAGAGGAAGGGTTAGACGTTGTGAAAGCAAAAGGTTGACTAGCCATCTGAGTATTGACTTCTATGTCCTTCTTAATCCTTTCATAAGTTGACATGTGTCTTGTCCCTTTGCTTTAGCTTCCATGTTCTTTGTTAGTCGTTATGTCGTTGGAGTTATCACAACAAGTTGTGACAACCAAACAATGTTCTTGGAACATCATCCCTAGTCGAGAGACTAGTGTTAAGAGACAAGGAGGTCTCTTGTTATCCTTTTGTTCTCAGGGATTATTATTTCCCAAGTCATTTGACTATTAGGGATAGTCGATTTCAGAGCAATATTACTCGACCCCGACAATCAACACTTTTGTTGTGACTCAATTTGTATTTTCTATTATATAGTGTTAATCCTTAAGTAAGGATGTAAACCTTTAAATAGGTTGAATTGCAACAATAATATTGTTATTATATTTCTTATCATAATATTCGATTATTATCGAATGCTATTAACTTGTTTTTGGTCAGCCTTGAGAATGATGGAGAGCTTTGAGCTCATCCTTTCTTGCACAATGCCTGGATCGAACCACTTTTTGTGGAAACAGATCGAGTGGAAAGGTAGTTACCTTCCAAAACGGCATGCCAAGAGTCAGTCGGATTACCAAGCTTTGGTGATTCTTTTTGTTAGTAGACTTTGGCTGGGGTTTATGAGCAAGGTGGTGAAAGCTACAGAGGGATAGCACTGGCAGATTTGAAGTTGTGTGCAGCTCAAAGGAGACTAGGACTGGAACGATGTTCCCATTGAAAGCATTGTCTAGGTAATAAGGTGGACAAAATCCTATTTACCTTCAATATATTAAGCCTTGACTGTGTTTAATCTCTATCAGAGATAGTGTGATGTTATTTGGCATACCATATATTTAACTCTAAGGCATGAGGCCTGTGAGGCCGTGCCTTGATATACATGTTAATATTTTCATAGTCGTGGCTCGAGGCTGTTACAGCTGAGCTATCATTGTTTCAATGTATTATTTGATACAGTGGCTCAAGGCCTTAAGGCCGAGCTTACCATGTTATCTTTATGATGAGAATAGGCTTGAAGCCATAATGGCTGAGCTAGCAAGCAAGCAAACTTTCTTTTGAATGACTCACGACTATAGAGTCAAGCATTGAAACCCACAGTAATCTTTGAGACTACACTTTAGGTCGTATGGCCAATTATTGAAACATTGAAACTTTTCTTGGGACTGCATTCCAAGCCGTGTGGCTGAGGCAGTGAAGCATTATATTCTTTCCGGTGGCTAAGCTCGAGGCATAGAAGCCAAGTAGTGACTACACCATGTTTTAATTGTGATATTTGCTTGAGGCCACAAGTCCGAGTCTTCTAAAGATGGATTCTTTTCTATGTCTGTGCTAAAGGTCTTATGACCCAGTTATATTACATTCTACTTTTTACACTTTACAAAAAACTAAAGCTCGAAGTTGTTCTGGTTGAGCTTGTTATCAATGCATGATAAACACACGTCATATAATGACGTAGTTAGAGCTTAATAGCTCTCGAATGGAGTAAAGAGAAACTCCAGAATGATGATAGTTATAAATGAATAATGCAATCACTTGATTGTGATAACAACCGAGAAGGCAATAATACCCATAATACAATCATTCAACTGTGGTGATAGCCGGGAAGGCAATTAAATGTTAGTGTGTTTACAACACCCAAGCTAATACCAAGTCAAGCTTGTCAAGAAAGTCGACTATGAATCATTTATAGGGTTACATAAACTGTCGAAGGTTATATACTTAAACCCTCAATTATGGAAGTGGTGGGACCATATAAGATCATGGTCTCATCACGAAACAGTTAGAATATACTTATATAAGGGTATAGACTTGTTCTATATGAGACTGATTTAAGACTCATTGGTTATTGTTATGAGTTATAATTACTTTACTTACTTAAGTGTAAACTAATAGGATTGGTGATTAACACCTCAAGCTCATAAGGATAAGAAGAGTTATTAATCCTAATGAAACTAACCTACTCTACCAAGGCATGGTATGCCTTGAGTACATGTATTTAATTTCATCATATGTGGTGACTTGCTATTGAAATTGTAAACCATGTGAGACCAAGGTGGTCAAAATGGTCAAATTTGATATGGATTGAAAATGAATAAAGTGACGAGGAGTCACTAGTTCCTCATTTTGAGGATAACCTATTTAACTGTAACCAACCTATGATTGGAGTCGAATGTCCAAGTCTGGACAGTGATTCAAATTGATGCCACTTATATAAGACCTAAAGAACAAGGTCGTTAAGAACTTACTGTAGGACATGACAACTTATAAGTCGAGTTAGGCTGGTGGACATATGACGACGTTCATTGTGCAACGTGTATGTATGTAAAACTTTGGCCAAAGTAATGCATCCTTCTCTACATGCATTGTTGGTCCACAATGTTCCAGATGGCCTAGTGACTCTAGTAGTGTCATACAAGTTAGAGTGGATCTATAGTGTGTGACCGTGAGACATTAGGAAGGACACAACACCAGATACTCAAATGGCTAACCTAATGGGTTCTAATGTCTAACCTTTTTGAGAAGGGTAGGGCCACTTCCAGTTAGGAAGTTGAGCAGGGGACCACAAGTTTGTGGTTGGAGGAAAAGCACCAGGATGATGCTTTCCTTCCCAAGCATGAGACAAGCCGAGGCTTATGAAGACAAATGTCATTGGTTCCAGATACAGTGTTTGCATTTTATGACCACTTGGTCTATTGTAATGTATAAATTGATTTATGATGCCATGGGCATATATTGTATCTGATTAGTGATGATTACTCACTAAAGATTGTAAATGATTACTGTAATGTAAGCTTGTTATATCATGGTTAGATTAACATGCTTATATGGTGAAAAGATTATGTTTCTTGGGTTCAAATTTTATTAACTCATTCATTTTGTTAACTATTAATTTGATTATGATACATATTTAATGTTAAATCTTGTGGATTATGGAAAGTGATGTTACAATATCAAAGCATAGACAACTTGTTAGATCCATGAGGAGTGGAACCTATTTCTATTAATCCTTCTTCAAGTCAATTTTTTTTTGCAATTGATCTTGTTTCTAGGATACAACCATGGAAAGCATGCCTATAATGAAGGTGGAGAAGTTTAATGGATGAAAATTTGAACTTTGGAAACTTAGTATGGATGATTTGTTCATGGATAGAGATCTATGGGTTGTAGTTGCAAATTATAAACCATTTGACATGAAAGATGAAAATTAGTTAGTTTTTTTATCAAAAGGCAAGGAGTCTCATTTTTATGCCTTGTAAATTCAATACTCCTAAGTATTGTAGGAGAACCCACCACCAAGAACCTTTAGGATAAGTTGGGGAATTTGTATCAAATAAAGTACCTTGTGAACAAGATTTTTCTATGAAAGAGGTTGTATTATCTAAATATGCATAATGGTGACTCAATGATAGAGAATTTAAATGCATTCATCACCTTGGTGAGCTAGTTGGCATCTATGGATGTTAAGATGGATGAGGAGCAACAATGCATAACCCTCATGAGTTCTTTGTTTAATACTTAGGACAATCTCATGATGGCAAATAGTAGCATCATCTCAAAGTTGAAGATTTATGAGGTGGTGAGTTCATTACTTTTTGAGGAGATGAGGTAGAAAAGATTAGATTATGTTAAAGATGCCTTGTTAGTAAGAGGTTTTTCCAAGGACAAACAGAAGAACAAGAAAAAGGACAAGTGTGCCAAATCAAAGGTAGGATCTAAGTCCCCTAGTAAATCTAAGCCAACAAGTTAGAACTATGATAAGATGGGGTACTACAAAAGGGAATGCATGGAGAAGAAGGAAAAGAGGGATTCAGATGATATATAGACTAAAGGACCTCCAAGAATGATGGTCGTGATGATTTCTTGTAGGTATTTCTACACATGCACATGAGGGTGCATGACTTTATGACTATGAAGCATGTTTTCATGTGACTTCCAACAAGGAGTGGTTCTTGACTTATGAGAGCTATTATGGTGGTAGTGTGTATTTGGGAGATAACTCTTCTCTTAAAATCATCAAATGAGGTAGAGTCATGCTCATATTTGGAAACAAAAGTACCAAGACCCTCTCTAATGTTTTGCACATTCTAAGTTTCATCAGGAACCTTCTTTCTAAAAGTAAATTGAATGATGTTGGTGTGTAGATGGTCTTCAATAAGGATGGATTTGCAAGATGGTTATGGGGTCATGGTCTTGGATAAGAGAGATTAGTTTGGAACTTTTTTCCTATTGTCACATGGAATGTAATAGTTCAAAGATTCTTGATTCAAGGGACCATAAGTTTCCTACAGAGAAGACCATGTTATGGCATGGGCATACAAGTCATATTGGTGAAAAATCCTAAGGGCCTTGAAAAGTAAGAATTTAGTAGAGACAATAACAAATTGTTCTCTAGATTTTGATTTTTGTGAACATTGCATTTATGCGAACCAAATTTGGGTTATGTTTTCTAAAGGCTCTTTGAGTTCAATTATGATTTTAGATTTGATTCACAGTGATGTATTTGGCCTTGTCGATATACCATCTCTTGGAAAGACTATATTATGTATCTTTATTAATGACTTTAGGAGATCATGGGTGTTTTTTCTTGGGCATGAATCATAGATCTTCTTATAGTTTAAAGAGTTTAAGCCTCTTGTAGAGAATCAAATAGAGAGGAAGATTGAGATTTTGAGGATAGACAATGGTGGGGAATTTTGTTCAACAGAGTTTGATCACTTTTGTAGGAAACATGGTATTGTAAGAAATATGTGACCTTTAGGGAGTTCAAATCTTCTAATATGTCTTCACAAGCTAAAGTTGAGAAAGAAGTGGTGTAGGTGCATCTAAAGATTGTGGAGACTACATCTAAGGTTGAACTATAGATTCAAAATGGACCTGCCAAGGAGGTTAGTTATAAGAGTTTTGATAGTTCAAAAGAAGAAAAATAACCTCAAACCCTACTCTTGGGGAGGTCCACTATGCACTAAATGCAAATTCATAGGTACAAACCCACTTGATTTTAGATGCATTTTTCTTTGTCTACTAACAAGGGTGAACCTAGAATAGTGAAAGAGGTAATGGAGTATGTAGACAACAAGTCCTTAAAAGTAGCCATGGATGAGGAGATGATAGCATTCAAGAAAAACAACACATGGGACTTGCTAGAGATTCCTAAGGATAGGTAACTTGTTTTTTGCAAATGGATTTTCAAGAATAAGTATAGTTCGGAAGGTAAAGTTGAGAAGTACAAAGCAAGGTTAGTGGCTAAGAGTTATTCCTAGGCGAAGGGAATTGATTTTGATGAGATCTTCTCTCCTATTGCAAAGTTGAAACGTATCAAATTCTTAGTATTTATTATTGTTGTGTATGACCTTGAGGTAGAATAGATGGATGTGAAGACAACTTTTTTGCATAGGGATTTGGGGGAGGAGATTTACATGACACAACCAAAACACTTCAAGGTGAAGAGTAAGAAAAAATTGGTTTGCAAGTTAATAAGTATCTTTGTGGTTTGAAATAGCTCCCCAAAATGTGTTATTATAAGTCTAACACTTATGTCATGTAGTTGGGGTGTGTTAGAGAAAAGTCAGATTACTACATTTACTTCAAATAAGATGGTGATCATTTTGTTGTTATTTATTGATAACATATTCTTTAGTAATAGTAAGGATATGATCAAGGCTTTGAAATCTTCACTTTCAATTTAGTTTGGTATGAAAAGCTTGGGGGAAACTAATTTCATCTTAGAGTGGAGATCAAGAGAGATAGAGTGAATAAAAAACTCTGGATCAAGTAGAGGGAGTATGTTAACTCTGTGTTGGAGTAATTTAGGTTAGGATGCAAGATTGCAAACCAATTAGTTTTCCCATTCCTCTAGGAAAAAATCTCTATATTGATCAATGCTCTTCAACACCAAATGAGATAGAGGGTATGAGCCACACCCCCTATGTGAGTGTAGTTGGTAGTCTTATGTATATTATGGCTTGTACCAAACTAGACATTGCCTAAGCATGGGAGCCTTGAATTATTTTATGGCTAATCTACGAAAGGATCTTTGGATTGTAGCTAAGAGGGTCTTCAAGTATCCTAGAGGCACATTAGAGTGTTCAATTTGTTACTTGGGAGGAACGAATTTGAGCAAGACTTTAGATATTTAGGAATTTATAGATTCTTATTGGGTAGGAAATGTGGATAGCAAGAGGTCTACTAGTGGGTATGTGTTTACCTTGTTTGGTAGTGTAATTAGTTGAATGAGAAAATGACAAGTTGTGGTTACTCTTTGAATTACAGAGGTGAATTATATGGAAGCTATTCATGCTTGTAAGGAGACAATTTGCCTCTAGAGATTGTGTTTAGACATTGGATTGAATCAGGATATAATGGTGATCAAGTGTGATAGTCAAAGCGTCATTAACTTGACAAAGAACCCTACTTTTCATGTGAGGATGAATCATGTCGATATGTAGTATCACGTTGTTCATGACATGGTGGAGGATAAGAAGGTCATGGTTGAGAAGGTAGACATGTTGGTGATTGTTGCTAATGTTTTGGCAAACCTTGTAAGTATGGAAAAGTTCATGTGGTGCACGATTACTATGGGGATGTTTCCTCTTAGTAGCTAATCAGTTTTGACTAGGTTTGACCCCTTATGCAATATATAGAACAAGTGGGAGAATGTTGGGAAGGTATTGTACACCTTGCATAGAAATATCTTATATTTTATGTTGGTGACACATTGGGGGAAATGCATTTAGTATCTGGAGGCCAATGGTTTAATGAGCACATGGTTTGTTGAGCTATTAGAGGAATGCATTTAATTTATGGAGGTCATTATAAAATGCATTCAATATTGTAAAACATGCAATGCTTGGCTCACATGGAGTAGGCCAATCTTGGGTGCTAGGTTTAGAGGGATCAATTGAAGTGGAATGGGGAACATGTTATCTCTTGGTCCTAGAGGCAAACTTGGGTGCCCCCTTTGGAGATTCTCCCGATGCATTGATTATTGGTGCTTGGGGCATTAAACTTGGGTGCCCACTTGTTGCTCTCTTGCCTATAAATAGAGGACTTGGGTAGGAGGCTATTCATATCATCATGTGCTTGATTATTCCTTAAGTGTGAGCATGGATCTCTTGGAAGATCTTGTAGCTTGGAATTGTATTCTAACTTATTGCTTGTTGATAATACATTAGTTTAGAGCTTTGGAGTCTAGCTTTTTTTGAAAAGGTTTTTTCCAAGGTATATCAATGTCTCCTTCTTGTGTGATTGCTCTAGTTCATTCTTGCATTTTTGTTATTTATTTTGTGTTGTTACTATTCTGAAATACTACTCAAAATTATGTAGATCAAATATCTTGTGACACTATTCTTATGTGACACTATTCTTATAAGATTATTTTTGAAGTTTTACATATTTCCTTTCAATACGTTGTTATATTTAGATTTTTTATTGACTATCTTAACTCAACGAGATGTGAAGTGTCCAATCACTAATCTTTCCCCATTTGACGAAGCCCATAGTTTTCTTTCCCATTTTGTTTCTTTTCCTATCTCCTATGTTTAGGAGCCCCACAATACCAAGGTATTTATTTATTCAATCATAACATCTTTGTCCCTAACTTTATCCCCATTTTAGGTACCACCAAGTATTAGAGGTAGAGAACAGATCTTGTATCTCTGGCATATGCAATAATCATTTTATCCATCAATAAATCTTCACATGTAAGTGCAATAGGTATGATTTCTTCACTCTTTTATCTTTCTGCTTCCACTAGGCACTTGACAACTTACTTCTCCACGAAAGTAAATTACTCATAGCTTGAGGGAAATTATAATGCTTATTTTATGTTTATGGCTAACACGTAATGATGAAGTTATTCTTTGTAAATTATAATGCTTATTTTATGTTTATGGCTAACCCGTAATGCTTGCCCTCCTTTATTTGCTATTAACAATAGCCTTATTCTTATAATAATTCTTATAATTATATAATATAGTTAGAATTAGGCTTGCCGCTCGGGATGCTACTAGCATACCTATATTTAAAATATATATCTAAAGTACGCCGAGAGATATCCTTCTCAAGGCGCCTATTTCCACCTATGTGTGGTAAATTGATTAAAAAAATAGGTGCCTCGAGAAGGATATCTCTCGGTGTACTTTAGATATATTTTTTAAATATAGGTATGCTAGTAGCATCCCGAGCGGCAAGCCTAATTCTAACTATATTATATAATTATAAGAAGTATTATAATTAATTATAATATAGATTAGATATATTATTATAATATATTATATAATAATTATATATAATATTTATAAAAATTATTATTATTATATTAATAATTAAATTATTTTATTATATTATATATTATATTTAGGATTAGAGTTATGGGTTAAAATTAGGGATAGGGTTAGTGTTAGTATTAGAATTACGACCAAAATTATGGTTAGAATTATGTTAAATAGGGATAGATTTAGAAATACGGTTAGATTGAGGGTTTTGAGGCTTATAAAATAATGCTGAGTGTAATCTTAAAGTTATGGTAAGAATTAGGGTTAGATTAATAATTATAATAATAACCCTAACCCTATTATAATCCTAACATGAATCTTGACCCTAATTCTAACCCTAATCATAATCCTATATGCAACCCTAGTTCTAAATCTATCTATAATTCTAACCATAATTGTATCGCTAATTCTAAACCTAACCCTAACCCTAACACTAATCCTAATTCTAACCCCAACCATGAAATTGTTTCTAACCATAATTTTAATTCTAACACTGATTTAAACCCTAACCCTAATCCTAACCTTAATTCTAACCCTAACACTAATTATCACCCTAACCCTACTTTTGACCCTAATTCTTATTCTAATTCTCATGCCCTTTTTAATTGTAACCCTAAAAATAGTTGTAATTTTAACTCTAACCCTAACTCTAACCCTAACCCTGACCATAATGGAAACCTAAACCCTAACCTTAATACTAACCTTAACTTTGATTGTAACATTAAACATGACTCTAATTCTAATATTAATCCTAATTATAGTCATAACCCTAATTCTAACCCTAACCCTAACCCTAACCCTAATTCTAATATTAATTCTAATTATAGTCATAACCCTAATTCTTACTCTAACCCTAAGCCTAAATTTAACCCTAACCATTACTCTAATTCTATTCTTATCCTTAAGTCTATCACTAACCCGAATTCTATCCCTAACCCTAATTATAAGTCTAATTCTTACCCTAATTCTAATACTAACCTTAACCTTGATTGTAACATTAACCCTAACTCTAATTCTAACATTAATCCTAATTATAGTCATAACCCTAATTCTAACCTTAACCCTAATTCTAACATTAATTCTAATTATAGTCATAACCCTAATTCTTACACTAACCCTAAGCCTAAATTTAACCCTAACCATTACTTTAATTCTATTCTTATCCCTAAGTCTATTACTAACCTGAATTCTATCCCTAACCCTAATTATAAGTCTAGTTCTTACCCTAATTCTAACTCTAACCATAACCCTAACCCTAATTCTAATTGTAACCCTAACCCTAAGCCTAAATTTAACCCTAACCATTACTCTAATTCTATTCCTATCCCTAAGTCTATCACTAACTTGAATTCTATCCCTAACCCTAATTGTAAGTCTAATTCTTACCCTAATTCTAATAGTAACCTTAATTCTAACTCTAACCCTAACCCTAACCCTAACCATAATTCTAACTGTAACTCTAACCCTAACCCTAATTCTAACACTAATCCTAACCTTATTTCTAATTCTAATTTTATCTCTGACCCTATTTCTAAGCCTAACCCAAACATTAATTCTAATTTTAACCCTTATTATAACCCTAACCCTAATTCTAACTCTAGCTCTAACCCTAACACTAATCCTAATGCTAACCCTCACCATAAACTTGATTCTAACCATAAATTTAATTCTAACATTGATTTGAACCCTAGCCCTAATTCTCACCCTAACTCTAACCCTTATTATAATAATAACTCTAACCCTAACCCTAACCCTTATTATAATAATAACCCTAATTTTAATTCTTATTGTAATTATAATTATAATCCCAACATGAATCTTGACCCTAATTCTAACCCTAATCATAAGCCTATATGCAACCCTAGTTCTAACCCTATCTATAATTCTAACCATAATTGTATCCCTAAACCTAAACCTAAACCTAAAGCGAATCCTAATTCTAAGCCCAACCATGAAATTGATTCTAACCATAATTTTAACTCTAACACTGATTTGAACCCTAACACTTACCCTAACCTTAGTTCTAACCCTAACACTAATTATCACCCTAACCCTACTTTTGACCCTTATTCTTATTCTAATTCTCATGCTATTTTTAATTGTAACCCTAAAAATAGCTCTGATGTTAACCCTAACCCTAACTCTAACCCTAATCCTAATTGTAATTGAAACCCTAACCCTAACCCTAACCTTAACCTTATTTCTAACCCTAACCCTAATTCTCACCCTAACCCTAATCCTTATTATAACCCTAACCCTACTTTTGACCCTAATTCTCATTGTAATTGTCACCCTATTTTTAACTGTAACCCTAAACATGGCTCTAATTTTAACCCTAACCCTAACCCTAACTCTAACCCTAACAATGACCATAATTCAAATCCTAAACCTAACCTTAATACTAACCTTAACCCTAATTGTAACATTAACCTTAACTCTAATTCTAAAAATAATCCTAATTATAGTCATAACCCTAATCCTAACCCTAACCCTAACCCTAACCCTAACCCTAACCCTAATTCCAACCTTTGCCCTAATTCTAATTCAAACCCTAACCCTACCCTTAGTTATAACCCTAACCCTAATTCTCACCCTAACCCTAACCCTTATTATAACCCTAATCGTACTTATGACCCTAATTCTCATTTTAATTTTCTCCCTATTTTGACTGTAACCCTAATTGTAATTGTAATTCTAACCCCTATCCTAGCCCTCATTATAACTACAATTCCAACCCTAACTCTAATTTTGACCCTAACACTAACCCTAATTTAACCCTAACCATAACCATAATTCTGACCCTAACCCTAATTCTAATTCTAACTCTAACCCTAACCCTAACCCTAATTCTAACCCTAACCCTAAAGTTTATTCTAACCCTAAACATAGCTTTAATTTTTACCCTAACCTTAACCCTAACTCTAATCCTACCCCTGACCATAATTCAACCCCTAACGCTAACCTTAATACTAACCTTAACCCTAATTGTAACCCTAACCCTAATTTAACCCTAACCCTAACCATAATTCTAACCCTAACCCTAATTCTAACTCTAACCCTAACCCAAACCCTAACCCTAATTATAATACTAACCCTAACCCTATTTCTAACTCTAATTTTAGCCTTAACCCTAATTTTTAAGCTAACCCTAACCTTAATTAAAATAGTGCATTCCATACTCTACTTTGCTCTATTTTAATAAAATGAATTTCTAACCCTAACCCTAATTCTCACCCTAACCCTAATCCTTATTATAACCCTAACCCTACTTTTGACCCTAATTCTCATTATAATTGTCACCCTAAACATGGCTCTAATTTTAACCCTAACCCTAACCCTAACTCTAACCCTAACAATGACCATAATTCAAATCCTAAACCTAACCTTAATACTAACCTTAACCCTAATTGTAACATTAACCTTAACTCTAATTCTAAAAATAATCCTAATTATAGTCGTAACCCTAACCCTAACCATAATTCAAACCCTAACCCAAATTTTAACCTTCACCCTAATTCTAATTCAAACCCTAACCCTACCCTTAGTTATAACCCTAACCCTAACTCTCACCCTAACCCTAACCCTTATTATAACCCTAATCGTACTTATGACCCTAATTCTCATTTTAATTTTCTCCCTATTTTGACTGTAACCCTAATTGTAATTGTAATTCTAACCCCTATCCTAGCCCTCATTATAACTACAATTCCAACCCTAACTCTAATTTTGACCCTAACCCTAACCCTAATTCTAACATTAACCCTAATTATATTCGTAACCCTAACCCTAACCCTAATTTAACCCTAACCATAACCATAATTCTGACCCTAACCCTAATTCTAATTCTAACTCTAACCCTAACCCTAACCCTAATTCTAACCTTAACCCTAAAGCTTATTCTAACCCTAAACATAGCTTTAATTTTTACCCTAACCCTAACCCTAACTCTAATCCTACCCCTGACCATAATTCAACCCCTAACCCTAACCTTAATACTAACCTTAACCCTAATTGTAACCCTAACCCTAACTCTAATTCTAACATTAACCCTAATTATAGTTGTAACCCTAACCCTAATTTAACCCTAACCCTAACCCTAATTCTAACCCTAACCCTAATTCTAATTCTAACTCTAACCCTAACCCTAACCCTAATTATAACACTAACCCTAACCCTATTTCTAACTCTAATTTTAGCCTTAACCCTAATTTTCAAGCTAACCCTAACCTTAATTAAAATAGTGCATTCCATACTCTACTTTGCTCTATTTTAATAAAAAGAAATACCAATTAATATATTATATCAACCCAAAATGAATTTAGATACTCATTTCATTTGCACTTAATGGTGACTTACCCCTAATATTGTTTGCATTAAATAAAATAATAATTACCTTTTTAAAATTATTTGCATACATTAATTTAAATATAATACACTCCTAAATTAATTTAAATAAACCAATAATCTCATTTGATTCCACTTATATTTATTCTACAACTAAATTAATTACTTAATTTAATTTTAATTTAAATAATTTAATTACAATTAAATAACTTTCTCACTTAAATGTAATTTTGAAAAAAAAAACTTATTAAAAAGAAATAATAAAAATACCACTAAAATAATAAATTAAAATTTAAAGGCAACCTTTCTAAAAAAAAACACTACTAAATAAATAAATTGGTAACTAAATTCATGGAATAAGAATATGAAGCTAAATTTAAGGAAAAGAAATAGAATTAGTTAAGAAGCATATAAAACATATCTCCTAGTCAATTCCTTTTCATTTTTCTCAATTTCTTTTATGTTTCATTTATCTCTGCACGCACAATGGAAGAAAAGCTTCTGGAACAATGTTGAAATGCCCTCTTCTCACCTCCTTACCCCATTTTCAGAGTTATATTTTATTGTCACTTCTTATTTATGTGTTTATTAATTTACATTATTTTTTGTTTTGAAACCCTACCTTTGAATTATCTTGTTTTGTGTTAAGATCACAGATATGAAGCTTTCAAGTGTTGAATGATGTAAAAATGGTCTACAAAGATAAATTCACATGTTTTTTTATATATACAACTATGTGCATGGTGATACGCCAGAGGAGGAAGAAGAAGATTTAAATATGTATGTCTTCAAATAACAATATTATGAAATCTCTCTTGTTTCTTTTGTAAGGAATGGATCAATACAAAATCAAAATTTAACATTGATATTTATTTCTTGTTTTAAAAACAAAATTGTTTACTACATATTTGATTTGATTTGATTTGATTTTTTTAAACTGTACCTCAAAGAAACAATTTTTTTTGTTTTAAACTTTATCACATGCAATTTCCAATATCTTAAATATAATTACTATTTTATATAAAATTAAACAATAAATAAGAAAATTTAAAAAGTTCTTAAATTTAAAATAAAATTTTAAAATAAAAAGTTAAATAAGTTAACATGAAATTTAAGTCTTAGTAATTTCAAATCCTAATTTTTTTTAACACACAATATGATTACATTCCTTTTAAAAAAATCAATTTTAAACAATAGTTACTATAATTAAGTCAAGTTGGCTGCATTATAGGAATCCATATTAATGTTTCCTTTTTTATTTTGATATGCTTTCTTTTATTTTTAACCATTATTGTTTCCCTTTTTATTTTAAAGTTTTCCTTGATTTAATATATATATATAATTCTTTTTTAATTTTTTCTATTTATAAAAAATTATCAATTTTTATTTGCTGTTTTTTATATTTAATAATTTTTTATTTCCTTTTGTTAGGATTATGATGTGGTTTTGGCATGTTTTCTTTTATTTTTAGCCGTTGTTTTTATTTTGACTTTTTTTAATATTGTATAACTTAATAATTTTCTTAAAAATTAAATCTTAACTTATTGTGCATAATTATTTTTATTAAATTAAATTCAAATTAAAACAACTACTATTATTACTGAACTATATTTTCTTTAATATTGTATAATTGTTTTTATTAAATTAAATTCAAATTAAAACAACTATTATTACTGACCTATTTTTTTAATAAAATGAAAAACAACTATTATTACTTAGCTATTTTTTTAATAAAATGAAAGGTTTTGTGCATTTGCTATTTTTTAATTTATTTTTTTATTTGCTATCGTTCTTGTCCATGTATAGAGGCCTTACTGCCATACCATCTATCATTGCAGCCACATTTATAATTATTAGACATAGAATCTTATATTTAAAAAAAAAAAAAATTAGAATCCTATAAAATTACACGGAATCTTTGCGCTCTTCAACTCCACCCACTGTGACTATAGAAACACCTCTCAGCATAACTAGTTTTGTAGAAAACTTATAGTGTTTCCTTAAGATGCATTGTGGTTTTTTCGATGTTTCTTGTGCCCTTCCTTTGGGTCTTGGGTCATGGTTAAACACTATTTTCCTTGATTTTAAGATACCGGTCCTTATTTTTTAGGATTATATTTCCTAGGTGTATTGCACACGTGACCTTATTTGAAAATTCATTTCAATTACAAATGATCTTTATCTCACAATATTGCTCGATCTCTTTGCATACACACGACTCTTACATTAGATATTTTGATAATTTCAACAATCATTTTAAGTTCTTTTGTCTTTGTTATCATATACATTATGTGAATCACTATACTTTCATTAACTCTTCTAGGCTTTATCAATGGGGCATGGCTAAATAGTTTTTCTATATATATTCTTCAAATCGTCAACGCCTTTCTCCCCACATACTGCCACATAACCTCAACATTATTGAAAATTGGAGACTCGTCAATACAAGCCTCTCCTGGAGTGGATCTTAAGATCCCCTACATTAGTAGGATGGAAGTTCTTCATGATATGTATTGTTACCTTTTGCATATTGAGTGTTTGGGCTCATACATTGTCTCTAGCATATTAGATTTACATTAGGGATCTCCATTTTTATATTGCATTTGTATTGTTTATGTAAGAATCGAGAAATTATGAGTACTGTAACATCTCGCTACGTAACCCCGAAGGGTAAGAGTCAAAAGGGGACAAGATAATAATTTTTTTTTAATAAGTGGACAACATACACATATTCAGTTGCCAATTCGACGGATTGATAGCATTCATTTTAAACACCAAAGCAAATGTTCCTAATCCCATCTGATAAAAACATGAATCCATAAGCATAAAATACAGGCGGATCCGATAACCACACCGGAATCCGTAAAGCAATAAAGGAACATCACATTTCTTCTCATTAAATACAATTATTACAACTTCTCTCCTAAAGGACAATTACATAACTGCATATACAATTACAATGATATATTCCAAAATATGATACAAGTACAATAACATAGTCCTGAATATGATACAAGGACTGAATGGTTACAATAGCTGAATGAAGGAATGGAAAGAGAGATCATCTCCAACTAGTGCTCCAAAACCTGTTTGTCAGTCCCCAATGGTGGTGGCAATGCCTCCCAACCATGTGGACTCCTGAGAGACCACCCCACCATGCTCGGAGATAGTCACAAGGCCCAAACGGAAGGATAACAACAAGGGAATATAAGATGGCTGACACTCACATCAATCACAGAGTAGACATGGAAAACAATGCATACAGCCAAAGTCATAACATAGGTGTACTCATCCAAGTCATAGGTCGGGTACTACTCACAACTGCTAAGGTGCTAGATACTAGAGTGTAATCATATGGAGTGTCATCATGTGTGCTCGAAGGGATGGCACACACGGGACCAAGTACCTCTCATACAGATGAGGAGACTCAATCGTGCCCGAATTCACGCCCCGCAGATGGATGACTCGACACCCTGCAGACGGATAGGCCTTCTCGTTGCATTCTTAGCCTTTACAAGCGCTCAAGGCCATGCACGAGGTTTAATTATCTTATTAGTGTTTTTATCCTAATGTTTTAGTTTAGTTATCACTTGTTACTATAACTCTACTATTAGTTCCCCTGGCAGCCACTTACGGGCCCCGGGCCCATAGAGAGCCACTCCAGATGACCACTCTAATGCCTAGACCTAGTTCATCTTGTTTAACCAAACAAGGAATCAAAAGATGATTGAAACACTGAAGTATAAATTTAAAATTGTAAAGATGAAAAATATGATTTACAATACAAAAGCTTGCGGTAACAATGTAGTTTATTGAAAACAACCATTTGTCAGTAAGATCAATTTTGTAATAACTCTAGTGACCCCAATTTGGTCACAATTCATAAAGGTATGCACGGGTAATAGAAAAAGCATGGCAAGAGGCATTGCAAGTCTTCTCACAGCCTATTTTGCATATTGTCTACCACTTTAATCATGACGAAAACAGGAATGTTTAAGATAATAACAAAATGGAGATATTAATTTTCCCTCCTCTAGAGATTTCCTTTAGATCCTTGAGTTGCGTGACCAATGTTCTAAATCAGAATTTATGTAACCAAGTTTAATGCACAACATAGGTTGATAAAACTAAGGTATTTTAGTGCCATAACATTCTTTCACTCAAGGTCGATGGTATCCACAAGGCTGGTGATTCAGCAGACTGCCCAAAATGATCAAAACAAAAGACCAATCGATTTGTGTTTAAGAAGAGTTGTAATGAAATTCTCTACAGAGAAGTCATCGAATGTCAAAGGGTTTCATGGGACTTAGATCTCTTCACTCTCTATCAAGACGTCCTAGATTTATGGTAAAATGGCTGCACTCACTGTATTTTCTAAAAAATTGAACCGTCTCTGTTTTTGCCTAAAACTAAAAATTAGACATTCAATGACCTTTTGGAAACCCCTCTTTTGCTAAAGAATAATGAAAATAGTTCTGCATTAGAGAAAATTCGTCCAAGGAAAGAGGAAATGTAAATATCTTGCAATGAAAGATGCTTTTAAATAGTGGCGATTGGATTTCAATTTTCTGTGCTTAAGGAAATAGCATCAAACATATTTTTGTTTTTATGATAGTAATGGGGTTTCAATCTTTCTGCGCTTAATGAAATAGCAGCAAATATATATTAGTTTTTGTGCTGGAAAAACAATAGACAAAGGTAAATACCTCTACCCAAATTGCACCCCCTGCAAATGGCTGAGCGTACTCCCCTTCAGGCAGATCACATTCTCCTCCTTATCACACATCTACTCTTGCAAATGAAGATGCTCTGACCATTCAGTATTACAGGTATTCCCAGGCACTGCACTTCTGTGGGAACTGATATATTCAATTCCTCCACTACACTCATAATCTCCTCTGAAAGTCCCATCTCCCCAAAAGGATGAAACGGTGTGAGTTGGAGCCTTTTGCTTTCCCTTTTGGAAGCAACACTTGTGCTGCTCTTACTTTTGGGCTTGGCATTCTGGAGCTGAAAATATTTGAGGTGCCTTGACCTCAACTTCTCAAGTAGAGAAATTGCACGATCATGTTGAGTGTCACCGCTACCAACAACATCTTTGTTGGATTTGTCTACAAGTGTGGCAACTGAGGGGGGCGAGAAGGAAGCACGAGCTACTGCCTTAGATGCTACATAAACCCTACGGGTGGGAAAATGGCAAGGAATAACAAAAGCCCTTGATGTTGTGTTCCAAAGATTAGCAAAAGACTGAAACATCAGCATCGTTCTTAAAGCTGACTTTTTTTAAAGCCCTTAACGTGGTTTTTGCAACAACAGCCCGTCCTCTTTTTCATCTGCACCCCCCCATATTTCCTTCTAGCAATGACTTTCTTATCCTCTCTCAGATATCTTCCTCCCTTATCTTATCTGCAGTCGCTCTCAAAAAATTTGATTTTCTTACCTAAAACCAGATATTTCATCCACAACATTTACTTCCTCTATCCCCCGAAACAATGTGTTTACTCTCCTTTTCTCCCAGATCGGATATTTTTTTTGCATTAAACAAACACATCAACTTCTCTTATCCTTATCCTGTCACCGATGCTCACCAACTCGGTAGATATTTCCTCCTATCTTTAATGAACTCAACTGCCCACTAGATATTTCTCTCCCGATGCATTGACTGATGTTTTCCCCTCCTCTACGTTGCCTTAGATATTTTCTGCAATCAATATCCTCACCAATTCTCAACGCCAATGCAACAAATGGAGAGGTTGTTACATCCTACCCCCTAGGACTAGGCTTACTCCTGGAAGCCTGCAAACGCTAAGATGCATCCAAAGCACACACTAGTCCAAGAAACTCGATACAATCAAAGGAAGCCAAGGAGAAAAGATTCAACCATCACACTGGCAAACTACACATGAGCATAAGGAAATCTGGACATTACTATTAGGTAACCGGATGATAAGGCAACAACATAGAACACTGCACTAGCAGGGTATAGGGAATAGAGAATAAGGCCTGTGACTATCTCCAGTAACCACCATCAGGGATAATAAGAGTACGCTCAGGCCTATGAATCCAGGCGGAGTCGATACTTAATACCTGCAACACTCCAAGCACATGTCAAGGTACCTGTGCATATATATACATCATATAGCCGAAGCAACATCAATCATGTAAGCATGAAATCCATCATAAGTAATAATAATGTCCACATCATAATAGTATCGAGATTGCACATCACTGGTGCCAATACAAAATAATAACAAGATGCGTAATCCAAAAATAAAGTATACAGTCATCCAAGTCCATCAAGATAAGAAAAACATAATATGAACACGGGGGTCATTACAGCCCCTAGAAGTCTGCAAAAAGATATGGATAAAGGTCTCTCATCCTCGTTGTATCTTCCCAAGATGCTGAGGACTCACCATCAGGATCCCATTGGACCCTTACCTACTCTATGTCCTGACCCTTGAGGGTCAACCTCCGATGCTAAAGGATGCGTACAGGTTCCAAAGAAAGCTGCTCGTTCGCCTCGACCTGCAAAGTAGTCCAATAAAGAACATGGGTCACATCAGGAATATACTGTCAAAGAACTAAAACATGGAACACATCGTGGATGCGTGATAGACTCGGTGGTAATGCAAGGTGATAGGCAACAGGACCAATCCTCTCAAGGATCTCAAAAGGTCCAGCAAAATGAGGTGCCAGTTTTGAGCCTTTCCCATAATGAATGCGGCTCTTCCGCGGACGAACTCTCAGAAACACACGGTCACCCACCGAGAAATGGCAATCCAACCTACGAGCATCGGCATACTTCCTTTGCCAATCCTGAGCTGTAGCCAATTGCTCTATGATCCGCACTACCTGCTGCTCCATATCTTGAAGCATCTCTGGACCCAAAATAACTCAATCCTCTAAGTGATCCCAACTCGACGGAGTGCGACATGGCCTACCATACAAGGCCTGGAAGGGAGACATACCGAGAGAACTATGATACCCATTGTTATAAGCAAACTCAACTAGGTACAAATAGTCCTCCCAACAAGACTGCTGATCCATAACGTACATCCGAAGCATATCCTCTAAGACCTGATTAACCCGCTCCATCTGTCCGTCAGTCTCGGGGTGGTATGCAAAGCTAAAATTAAGCTAGGCTCCCAAAGCATGTTGAAGAGAAGTCCATAAAGTTGAAGTGAACACTGGATCACAATCAGAAATGATCCTACGAGGAATACCATGCAGACACACAATATCTTCCATAAACACTCGAGCTACGGATGTTGCAGTGTAGGAAGATCTCATGGGCGAGAAGTGTGCCACCTTAGACAACTTGTCCACTGTGACCATAATAGCATCATGATGACATGAAGACATAGGTAGCCCCACTATAAAATCCAGCGATATCGTATCCCACTTCCATCTAGGGATGGAATGAGGCTGCAACAATCTTGCTGGGTGTTGATGCTCTGCCTTCACCCGCTGGCACTCAAGACATCGAGCCACAAAGTTGGCAATATCTCGTCGCAAACTTGCCCAATAATACAACTGTCGAAGATCAGCATGCATCTTCGTGACACCTGGATGAGATGAATAGGGTGCACGATGGGCTTCTGATAAAATCAAGGAATGAAGATCACCATAATCTAGAACATAAATACGACCAAGATGCCACAAAAGTCCATCAAGCTCAAGTGAGAAACTGGCAAACCTACCCTCAAGGACTCTCCCAGACTCAATCTCTACTCTTACCTCTTGATACCAAGTATCACTAGGAAGTGACTCCAAAATACAGCTCCGCAAATCCACTCCAAGAGACAAAACTGAAATCTCATGTCTCCTCCTGCTTAAGGCATCTGCAACAACATTCTCCTTACCCTGAATGTAGTGAACTTTGAAGTCATACTCACAGAGGAACTCCATCCAACAGCGTTGCTGAGCATTCAAATTCGGCTGAGTGAAGATATACTACAAACTGCGATGATCACTATGCAACTCAAACTGATGTCCCAAGATAAAATGTCTCCAATGCACAAGTGCATGAACAACAGCCACTAACTCTAAATCGTGAGTGGGGTAGTTCAGCTCCTGATCCTTGAGCTTACGGGACTCATATGCAATCACTCGTCCCTCCTGCATGAGAACTGCCCCCACACCCTCTAATGAAGCATCGGTGCACACTACAAAATCACCTATAGGATCTGGCACTACTAGGATAGGTGCACTAGTCAACCGCTCCTTAAGAGCCTGAAATGCTAACTCACATTGATCTAACCACACAAACTTCTTCCCTTTCCGCTAAAGAGAAGTGATGGGATGGGCTACCCAAGAGAAATCTCTCACAAATTGGCGATAGTAACCCGCCAATCCCATGAAACTGCAAACCTCGGTCACATTCGTTGGTGTTGGCCAATCCACAATCGCCTGAATCTTAGAAGGATCCACCGAGATACCTTCTCCTGATATGATGTGACCCAAATATCTCACCTCAGTCTTAACTCACACTTGGCCAAATTGCCAAACAACTGATTATCTCGCAAGCACTGCAACACTTGCCGCAAATGGCCTTCATGCTCTTCCATAGTCCTTGAATAAATCAAAATATCATCAAGGAACACAAGAACAAACTAGTCAAGATAAGTGCGAAACACCCCATTCATCAAACTCATGAAAACTGATGGAGCATTGGTCAACCCAAAAGGGACAACCGTGAACTCATAATGCCCATAGCGTGTACGAAATGCTGTCTGATGAATGCCTGCCTCATGAATGTGAAGTTGATGGTATCCTGACTTTAGATCTATCTTGGAGAACACCTTGGCTCCCCTCATCTGATCGAACAAATCATATATCCGAGGCAATGAGTATCGATTCTTCACCGTCACTTTGTTCAACTGGCGATAATCAATGCACAAGCGAAGAGATCCGTCTTTCTTCTTCACGAAGATGACAGGTGTTCCCCAAGGGGATACACTAGGACGAATGAAACCCTTCTCCAGTAACTCCTCTAACTGAACCGCAACTCACCCAACTCCTGAGTAGTCATGTGATACGGTGCCCGAGAAATAGGCTCCGCCCCAGGAATGAGATCGATACAGAAGTCTATGTCGCGCTTAGGCGACATACCTGGAATATCACTCAAAAAGACATCTACAAACTCCTGAAGAATATGATGATCATCAAGAGATACCTCCTGAATCCCACCCTCAATAAGATCACTAACTGAAATAGCGAACATTTGACAACCTTTCCGCATGGCACGCTTCAGCTACATAGCTAAAATCACACGGAGAGAAATGGGTCTCTGAACCCCAACTAACTCAACACACTCTCTAACATCGTCAACACACTAAACTGACTTTTGCCGACAATCTATACTGGCTAGGTGGGTCTCCAACCAATCCATGACAAACAATCCCATAGGACCCCAAAGGCAACACACGGAGATCCACTGTGGTAGTGAAGGTGCCCAAATCCAACACACAACCACAAACAAGGGAGTCTACAACCACCTCGGATCTAGTAGCTAACTCAACATGCCAACCAACATCTACCTCTAACTCTGCCTCTGGCTCTGCCCCTAGGAGGCATCCTAAAGGAAGCAAAGAACACATCAAAGTAGATCCTCACAAGGATAACCTAAGAACCATAATAAGGCATGAAAGCGTAACAACATGACTATAGAGCAATATATCAAGCTCACACCACACACGCCAAACATAGCAAAACATAGAAGGCTCAAGTACGCCAAAGCTCCCAGTGTGTGAACATGGGCTCTGATACCAGATGTAACATCCCACTACGTAACCCTGAAGGGTAAGAGCCAAAAGGGGACACGATAATAATTTTTTTTATATGTGGACAACATACACAGATTCAGTTGCCAATTTGATGGATTGATAGCATTCATTTTAAACACCAAAGCAAATGTTCCTAATCCCATCTGATAAAAATATGAATCCATAAGTATAAAATACAGGTGGATCTGATACCCACACCGGAATTCGTAAAGCAATAAAGGAACATCACATTTCTTCTCATTAAATACAATGATTACAACTTCTCTCCTAAAGGAGTTCAATTACATAACTGCATATACAATTACAATGATATATTCCAAAATATGATACAAGTACAATAACATAGTCCTAAATATGATACAAGGACTGAATGGTTACAATAGCTAAATGAAGGAATGGAAAGAGAGATCATCTCCAACTAGTGCTCTAAAACCTGTTCGTCAGTCCCCAACGGTGGTGGCAACGCCTCCCAACCATGTGGACTCCTAAGAGACCACCCCACCATGCTCGAAGATAGTCACAAGGCCCAAACAGAAGGATAACAACAAGGGAATATAAGATGGCCGACACTCACATCAATCACAGAGTAGACACAGAAAATAATGCATACAGCCAAAGTCATAACATAGGTGTACTCATCCAAGTCATAGGTCGGGTACTACTCACAACTGCTAAGGTGCTAGATACTAGAGTGTAATCATATGGAGTGTCATCATGTGTGCTCGAAGGGATGGCACACACGGGACCAAGTACCTCTCATATAGACGAGGAGACTCAATTGTGCCCGAATCCACACCCTGCAGACGGATGACTCGATGCCCCATAGATGGATAGGCCTTCTCGTTGCATCCTTAGCTTTTACAAGCACTCAAGGCCATGCACAAGGTTTAATTATCTTATTAGTGTTTTTATCCTAATGTTTTAATGTAGTTATCACTTGTTACTATAACTCTACTAATAGTTCCCTTGGCAGCCACTTACAGACCATGGGCCCGTAGAGAGCCACTCCAGATGACCACTCTAATGCTTAGACCTAGTTCATCTTGTTTGACCAAACAAGGAATCCAAAGATGACTAAAACACTGAAGTATAAATTTAAAATAGTAAAGATGAAAAATATGATTTACAATACAAAAGCTTGCGGTAACAGTGTAGTTTATTGAAAACAACCCTTTGCCAGTAAGATCAATTTTGTAATAACTCCAGTGACCCCAATTTGGTCACAATTCATAAAGGTATGCACGGGTAATAGAAAAAGCATGGCAAGAGGCATTTGCAAGTCTTCTCACAGCTTATTTTGCATATTGTCTACCACTTTAATCATGACGAAAACAGGAATGTTTAAGATAATAACAAAATGGAGATATTAATTTTCCCTCCTCTAGAGATTTCCTTTAGATCCTTGAGTTGCGTGACTGATGTTCTAAATCAAAATTTATGTAACCAAGTTTAATGCACAACATAGGTTGATAAAACTAAGGTATTTTAGTGCCATAACATTCTTTCACTCAAGGTCGATGGTATCCACAAGGCTGGTGATTCAGCAGACTGCCCAAAATGATCAAAACAAAAGACCAATCGATTTGTGTTTAAGAAGAGTTGTAATGAAATTCTCTACAGAGAAGTCATCGAATGTCAAAGGGTTTCATGGGACTTAGATCTCTTCACTCTCTATCAAGACGTCCCAGATTTATGGTAAAATGGTTGCACTCACTGTATTTTCTAAAAAATTGAACCCTCTCTATTTTTGCCTAAAACTAAAAATTAGACATTCAATGACCTTTTGGAAACCCCCCTTTTGCTAAAGAATAAGGAAAATAGGTTTGCATTGGATAAAATGTGTCCAAGGAAAGAGGAAATGTAAATATCTTGCAATGAAAGATGCTTTTAAATAGCGGTGATTGGATTTCAGTTTTCTGTGCTTAAGGAAATAGCATCAAACATATTTTTGTTTTTATGACAATAATGGGGTTTCAGTCTTTCTGTGCTTAATGAAATAGCAACAAATATATATTAGTTTTTGTGCTGGAAAAACAATAGACAAAGGTAAATACCTCTACCCAAATTGCACCCCCTGCAGATGGCTGAGCGTACTCCCCTTCAGGCAGATCACATTCTCCTCCTTATCACACATCTACTCTTGCCAATGAAGATGCTCTGACCATTCAGTATTGCAGGTATTCCCAGGCACTGCACTTCCGTGGGAACTAATATATTCAATTCGTCCACTGCACTCATAATCTCCTCTGAAAGTCCCATCTCGCCAAAAGGATGAGATGGTGTGAGTTGGAGCCTTTTGGTTTCCCTTCTGGAAGCAACACTTGTGCTGCTCTTACTTTTGGGCTTGGCATTCTGGAGCTGAAAATATTTGAGGTGCCTTGACCTCAGCTTCTCAAGTAGAGAAATTGCACGATCCTGTTGAGTGTCACCACTGCCAACAACATCTTTGTTGTATTTGTCTGCAAGTGTGGCAGTTGAGGGGGATGAGAAGGAAGCACGAGCTACTGCCTTAGATGCTACATAAACCCTACGGGCGGGAAAACGACAAGGAATAACAAAAACCCTTGATGTTGTGTTCCAAAGATTAGCAAAAGACTGAAACATCAGCATCGTTCTTAAAGCTGACATTTTTTTAAAGCCCTTAACGTGGTTTTTGCAACAACAGCCCATCCTCTTTTTCATCTACACCCCCCGGATATTTCCTTCTAGCATTGACTTTCTTATCCTCTCTCAGATATCTTCCTCCCTTATCTTATCTACATTCGCTCTCAAAAAATTCAATTTTCTTACCTAAAACCAGATATTTCATCCATAGCATTTACTTCCTATATCCCCCAAAACAATGTGTTTACTCTCCTTTTCTCCCAGATCAGATATTTTTTTTGCGTTAAACAAACACACGAACTTCTCTTATCCTTATCCTGTCACCGACGCTCACCAACTCGGTAGATATTTCCTCCTCTCACATATATTTTCCTCCTATCTTTAATGAACTCAACTACCCACTAGATATTTCTCTCCCCATGCATTGACTGATGTTTTCCCCTCCTCTACGTTGCCTTAGATATTTTCTGCAATCAATATCCTCACCAATTCTCAACGCCAACGCAACAAATGGAGAGGTTGTTACAAGTACTACATTCTCTAACCCTATTTCAATTATTTAAAAATACATAATCACTAGTTAGATCTAAATGTTTCAGATGTTTTATTATTTTTCATTGCATGTAGGATAAAATGTATTATTTTTAGTTAGACCTAAATCCTTCCAAATCCTAGATCTACCATTTTCATTATGTTTTTAGCAAAACCCATAATCTCCTTATGTAGAGTGTTGTACCTTGTCATAGTAGATCTTAATGATTATATGCTTTGTAAAAATCTTTAATAGATTGCTTACTTGTTCTTAGCCATTTCTTTCAGAAACTTGTAACTATTTTCAACTTTTACAACTACAAGTGTAGCATTCTAAAGCGTCTTAAAGAGAGTATTGACAAGTAATTTTAACGCAACATATTGATTGGTGTAGATTTGGTCCTTATAATGTTGCTAAAGGCACAAGATCATGACTATTAAAGGTGATCTTAGGTGTAAGATTCCCCATGTCTTTAAAAGGTGTTTAGGTCGATACAAATTATATTGTATTGTTTGGATGGTTGTGTTTTAAATTGGGGATTGTCTGAATGCTCGCCTATTTCCATTAGTTTGTGTTGGAGGGGCACAAAGTGAAATAGAAATCCCTCAATTGATGAATCTTAATTTAGGTTTGAAGAATCTAATTTTCCATTTGAATAATTTTGTTGTCAGTCTTTGTCCTAATTTGACAAATTTGGTCATAAGTTGTTATTTGTATTTGATGCAGTTGATCCATCTTTTGAAGCATAAAATTGTTGAGGTTGTTGATCTAATTAATGCAATCAATGATGTTCCTATATTCTATCTTCATGCATGTGTCACAAGCAAGATTCCATTGTTGAAGTCCTTTGTCCTCCTAAGGTGGACATGTGAGCCATTATCCTAACATGTTGCAAAAGTGCTAAAGGAATACAAATTGTTGTGTGATTTCAGAAATGGCCTTCATATATGCTTGTCAAATCTAAGGTTCAACTTCTAAGCAAACCAACACTTTTGGGCATGATCGAATTCGTTGGTTTGCTTTACAACAAAAAGGGCAAATTTGTCCATGGCTGAAATAGTTGATTTTGTTTAATTGTGATTTGAAATGGTCTTAGGGGGTCAAAATAAATGAATGAGCCCTTAATGGATCAAAGAGGGAACATGAATACTTATGATCGGGATGGCATGGTTACTGACATTGAGCCCACCCCAATTTTGCAATATATTAATAAATGGAAAATATGACATGCCAAAAATACCCCATGTTATAAAAATTGTTATGAATCCTTTTTATATGCACTATTTAAGTTCTACTTTTCTAGGCATCCATTAATCACTCCCTTTATATATTTTTTTTACATTATACTTTTCATTAGTCCCAATTAAGGCCTAAATTTGACAATCAAGCCAACCTATTAAACATTTTTTTGTAACGATTATATATTCAATATATATATATATATATATATATATATATATATAACCATCAAATTTAAACCACGGTCTAAATAACCAATATTAAATATTTGTAAAAATTCAATATCTAAACTAAATCAAATTCACATTAGATCCACTCTCATACGTTAACACTAATAAATTATGAAAAATAATCAATATAAAGTTACATAATCTCATCATAAGCCTCAAGAAAAGCTACTCATCAAAATTTGAACAGTCGAAATGCATCTTCTATATATTTTTTTAATATGAACCATGGTCAACATATGCCATTGACCTCAACTCTTACATTATTTTACCATATTGCCCGAGACAAAAAGAGTTCCATAGAGATTTACGTGGACCAACAATTAATTCCACTTTTACTTGTTAGTAGCAGGAACATTTCATTTCCATGTGCCTTGTCTTTTAACACATCAATGCTTGTTCAAGGTTTCCAAATAACTTTAGGTTTCATAAATTATGAGGATTAGATTAGCGTTTGTCAGCCATAACTTTGTTCCTCCCATGGGCATTCATTCACATCTAGAAAATATTGATCCAATGAAGCCCCAACGCCAATGTAGTGAATATTGCTTTTGGAAGTTTTTCAAGACGTGCTTCTAACATTTTTATAAGGAATGCTAATTTGTAATTTAATCTCACCAATTTCCATGATTATTCAAATAGTATGATCCAAATGTTAATAGAGCAGCATTGAACCAACTTTGCCAAAAAAAATTCTAATGATTGTTCTCTCACCTTAATTAATGATTAATTGGTAAAAATGATGCCAATGAGGTGGCAAGGAAGGTTTAAATAACCTCGTGCATGTTATCTAAGGTTTTAGTGATGTATCCATCAAACTCCATACAAATATTATTATCCTTAATATTCTAGTATACTATTTTTTTGAATAGTTAGAAAAGATTAGATAGAGAACTTAGGACACATCTACACACTTCAATTTTTTTTGGTTAAAAGATAAATAGTTTGTTAATTAAATTAGTCTTTCCAATCTTTTTATTTGTTTTTGATAAAGATACGCTGCAAACACGGGTGTAGATCCCGATAACAAAAGCCCACGAGCAGGAAAATAGGCCCAAGGCCACGAACAACACATAAACAACTGACTAGCAACAAAAGTTCATAACAGTATAAAAACTATACCAAGTCTAGAGCAAAAAACAATACCAAGTCCAGAGCATAGAACATAAGAAAAAGCTAAATAAACATTTCTTTCTAGTCATCCTTAAGCAACTTTATCAGCTCCTCCTTGTTCTCGTACATAGCGTCAACACCTATAGTATGATCCACCTGCAGAGCATAAAAGGTAGAGGCAGCCCTGTGAAAGACCTTCATGCAAACATTCGTCAACACCTTAACTTTACTTTCCATAGCAGAAAGACGGGACTTAATATCATCTAGTTCTTGTGCAAGCTTCCTATTCGAGTCATCCTCTCTGGCACTCATAACTTCCTTATCAAGTGTCTCCAGAATTTCAACATCATTGGGCTCAGAGTCGTAAAATGAATTATTCATGGAGTCAAAGTGACTCGTTCCTTCTTGTTCCTGCATCGGAGTGGTCTTGACTTCTTTGATTTCCATCTCAAACTCAGGGTCATCATGATCAGAGGTCGAGGAATAATCAACTATCTTCAGCACCTGAGGTTTCCCACCAACTAGCCTAGAGGACCTTCTAATGCTCGATCTTCTCTCAGAACCATCTTTACCCGCAACCTTCCCCTTGGCATCAACAATATCCTCCATTTTCTACTTCTGGGAATCATCCTACTTCTTCATAGTCTCCAGTTCCTCAATTTTCAAACCCACATCACCCTTTCTGGTTTTCTTCTTTCCCCCCTTGGCAAGGCTAGGTTGGCATTGCTGGCTTTTTCATTTTTTACTACCATGAGGAGGAGGGCTATTTCTCAGACCACAAAGGCCCTCTGCCGCTTCTTCACGGGAATGGCCATGGGACCCATCCGCCCCACTAGAAACAGAAATCACCGGGGCCTAACAAGGGTGCTAGGTCCTAGGGTAAGAAACATCCTTCAATTTGGGAGGGCTAGAACAAGGAATAGCAGGGGAAATGGATAGGGGGTCCACGGGGTTATTAGGGTCAACAACAACAAGAGGTGAGGCTTTAGATTTAGAGGGATTGCTATATTTCACATTGAGAGGGACATTATCATCCGAGTCTTCATTGACAACATCATCGACAAGACTAGCCTTAGGGGGCTTAACAAGGCACAGGGCTAAGTGATAATGATAAAGGCAGAAAATTAGACCCTGGTGCAAGGGAATAGCCACCACCATCAAGTTACCCTGGGGGGATTTCTTGGTTAATTTAACAGAAGACTCCAAGATAGAAAGCAAGTAGAAAGGGAAATTCACAAGCATTTGGTGTCTAAAGTGATTTAATAAAGTGAAATGATAATGGTAAAAGCACCTATAGCGACCTTCAAGGGTGAAAAATTTCATTATGAGGTAACATACCCAGTCCCAGGGGTTAACCAAGCTCTCGCGCTCAAAGCCACCTTGAAGTCTAACTTGTTCTCCCCTTCCCAATAAAAATGCTTCAGCCCTTCTGAGTCTTGAACTTTTGTTTTCTTTTCAATCATTTGCCTTTGCATTGTAGGCCCTTGGCATTGGCAATGGCTTCCTCTGAAACAACAAACTGCACACCACTGACCTGCACCCTCCTATCTATGTCCCACGACATAGCAAATTGAATGGATAAACTTTCGTGAAAGCCATTCAGGCATTCAAGAAATGGCGTCACTCCCCCCTCATAAGCAATACTCCAAACTTGTGAGTCTTCCTTGAATTCCCCATAAGATGTAGGTTTAGTACGCACCTTGTCATCTCCCATATTCCTTAGCTCACTAAACCAACAATGAGAAATGTAGCTCCATAAATTGGCAAGATACAAGGTTTCACCAAAAAATCTAGAAATGAACTGGTACTCATAAGAATTAAAACCAACCACGCCCCCTGAATTCCCATGAATGTCCTTCAAAATCTCAACTGCGTTCGGGGTATCATTAATTCCATAATATGGCTCATGCGAGCTTGCCACATCCAGAGCAACCAACCGAGGGTGAAAAGCCCTGTAGAGCCAGCATGGCGATAGCTCACGTGGGTTGCAGTGTTGGCATTTGTCGACATGGAACCTAGAAGTCCAGCTAGAACATAGAATGTTAGTTGTCATAACCATGACATCGTCCATCATACGTCATCCCAAGTAATGAGGGATAGGTAAAAAAGCACCAACAAGGGCATAAATAAACATGATTAAAGCCATCAAACTTAGGAAGACGCCTCTAGTTGAATGTTATTTATAACATTCAGAGGAATATTAGAGATATTTCTCCAACACCTTAAGGGATAGAGATTAATCCCAAGATTAGCCATAAGGTCGGCAACTTGGTTGCCTTCCCTATAAATATGCACCACTTCAAAACTTAGAAGGGTTTTTATATCCTGAATAATGTCCTCAACCTGCCAACCGACCCTGGATTTATCTTTAACAACTTCAATGATAAGCTTAGAATCACCTTCAATCACAATCCGACTGATACCTATAGCCAAGGCAACTTTGAGGCCCCAGAGGAGAGCCGAGGCTTCCACAACATTATTGGTATTTTCTCCAAGCCCCCCAGCAAATGCCGCCAAGAGAGCTCCCTTATCAGACCTAAGAACACCTCCTCCACTAGCCAACCCAAGGTTGCCTTTAGCAGCACCATCAAAGTTGAGTTTGACCCAACTAACAGGGGGGGACCATTTAGTGTTATCACGAGCTCTTCTCTTAGTGTTATCCACCCTGCAAAGGCTTGTCGATACGCTCCACTCCTTTATGATGCTAGTTTCCAAACTATTGGGGGGTTGTCTGTAACTTTCAAAGTGTTGTTAGAGAGGTTTTCCTATAGGAGTTTGGTCATTATACAAAACACCTCCTTAGGATCTCCATATTTTTCCTGAAATAGCCTATTATTCCTTTCTTTCCAGAGACTCCATGTCAGAATAGGAGGAAGTTGGGCCCAAATTTCTTTACTAATGGGGTGGGATAGAGGAGAGTACCAGGACCTTAAGAAAGCATGGAGGTCATCACTCAAGCACCAGGGAATTTCTAGTTTATTCATAGCCAGACTCCAAACTTCCCAAGAAAAATCACAATGCATGAGGAGATGAGAAACAGTTTCTTCATCCTTTAAGCAAGGAGTGCACGTATTAGGTATTTGGAAGCCTCTAAGCCAAAGATTGTCTATGGTTAGGATTTTGTTTTGAACCGCCAGCCACCAGAAATGGTTGATTTTAGGTATAAGTTTGTGATTCCAAACCCTCCTCCATAAGTTGTCTTCAATCCTAGGCATAAGGAGTTTATATGTTGATCTAACAATGAAAATCCCAGACCTCTCCCTAGCCCACAACATTCTATCCATCTGGGGGAAGATGGGAATCCTGCAATCTCTAAGAGATAGTTGAACTTCCTCTGCTTTCTGCATAAGGTCAACCTGGCCTTGACAGCAGTATGACAACTTCTTCTATCCCCCATGACAAGGAAGGCTATAATCACAAGCTCGTCTTCCAAAGAGAGAAACAACCATATTAACCAAGCCTTGGATATTCTAAATCCTACTTAATGCCCCCCCTTTACACCAGCAATCTTCCCAAAACCTTATCTTTCTGCCATCTCCCAATTTCCACTTGATGCCCTGCAAAAGCACATAGCTATACTTGAGCACATTGTTCTAGATGACAACCTTTAGGGAGGTCGTGGAGATGTAAAAAGTCCTCAGGCATCAGATTTCCAAAGTACTTAGCTCTCATGATACTACCCCAATCCTTATCCCCAGTTAATAGATTCCATCCAATTTTGGTGATTAGGGCTTTATTAAGTAGGTTGATCTTTCTTATTCCTAGACCTCCCTGAAGCTTTGGCTTGCACACCTTGTCCCAACTAACCAGAGCCAATCTCTTTTTGTTTTCCACCCCAGTCCATAGGAAGTTCCTTTGGATTCTTTCAAATCTTTCAGCTATATACTTGGGAATTTTGAATAGCGACATAAAGTAAATAGAAATGCCTTGAAGAGAGGCCTTTAGTAGCTGATACTTACCGGCCTGGCTTAGCATATTTCCTTTCCATCTAAGCCAATTTCCTCTGGATCATTTCCAGGATTGAATTCCAATAATCTGGAGAAACATCCTTAACTATAAAGGGGAGCCTCAAATGTATATCAGGGAGCTCACCACTTGAGCAACCAAGAATCCCCATAATCTTCTATTGGAGCTCCATGGGAGTGTTGAAAAAGTACACCTAGCTTTTTTCATAATTGACGCACTGGCCTGCCAAAGTGGCATAATCCTGTAAGACTTTATTCCATTTCCTAGCCTCGACCACTGAAGCAGACCCGAAAAGAATAGTGTCATCCACAAATTACTAAATGGCCACTTGGATAGCTATTGAAGCTGGTTTAACACCCTTGATCTCCTTGGAACTCAATAGCCTAAGGAAGCTTCTACTTCAGACTGCGGCCATAAGAATGAAGAGGTAGGGGGACAGAGGGTCACCTTGCCTTAATCCCCTTCCTTCATTGAAGAAGCCCCTAGGAACCCCATTAACCAGGACTAAGAACCTAACAAAAGTGACACACAATTTTATAAGCTGCAAAATCTTACCTTGGAAACCCATCTTCTCCAAAATTCTGAAAAGAAATTCCCATGCCACTCTATCATAGGCTTTAGAGATGTCAAGCTTAAAGGTAATTCCAGGAAATTTACTTCTTTCCATGGAGTGAATAATTTCATGCGTGGAGATAGTTGCATCAGTAATCTGTCTACCTGGAACAAACCCCTTTTGACTGCTACTGATAAGCCTATCCAAGATAGGTTGGAGTCTGGAAACTAAGATCTTGGAAAAAATCTTATAGACAGTATTGCATAGGCTAATGGGTCTAAAATATACCATACACACTGGATCCATTTTTTTAGGAACAAGAGCAATAAAGGTATGATTAAGTTGCTTCAGTAGCTTACCAATCTTGAAAAAATCCCTAGCCGCCTCAGTGACATCTTTACCCACAATATACTAGTACTCCTGAAAAAAAGCAGGGGAAAACCATCTGGCCCCAGAGCTTTAAAAGCACCCATAGAGAATAGACAAGCATGTAACTCCTCCTCAGTAACCATTTTTCCAAGCTGAGCATTATCCTCCTCATTGAGATAAGTAGGGATGATGTCAATGAGCTCCTGGTTTATCCTACACTCTTGAGCCGCTAGAAAGTTTTGGAAATAAGAAGCAACAACCTGCCCCACCATAAAGTCTGACTCCACCAGAATTCCCCTATCATCCATGAGTTTACTAATGTTGTCTCTTTTCGTGTGCCTCATAGTGGATTGGTGGAAGAATGAGGCGTTCCTGTCCCCCTCTCTAAGCCACTACACCCTCGATTTCTGTTTCCAGTAGATTTCCTCTTTTCTGAGAACTTCTTTCCATTCCTTTCTCAATAATTCTTCTTCTTTAGCAGTATCCTCAGAGTTGTCACCTTCCTCCACTTACTTTTGAATATCACCCATCTTAGCAGAGATCCTCTTTTTGTTATCAAAAATATTGCCAAAGGTGTACCTGTTCCACCCCTTGACCTTGTTCTTAACCATAAGAAGTTTCTGAGCCAACCTGAACATGGGTGTACCTTGAACAACAACATTCCACCAGTTGGCTAGCCTACCTTTAAACTCAGGATGCTGAGTCCACATGATCTCGAACCTAAAAGGATATGGCCCTTTAACATCCTTTTCTTTCGAAGCAAGCAGAAGGGGGTTATGGTCCGAAGTAGTTCTAGGAAGGGCTTCTAAAGTGGAAGTGCTTATGAACTCCCAACTCAACAAGACTAGGACCCTGTCCAGTCTTACTTGTATCAAAATTTTCCCCTTCCTCTAATTGGACCAAGTAAAGCAGTTTCCTTGAATATCAAGATCCATTAGGCCATCTTTATTTAGAAAGTCAGCTAGGTCCATCATGCTGTCAGTGTAGTCCAAAATCCCCCCACTTTTTCCCAAGGGAAAAAGTGGGGTGTTGAAATCCCCGGCCAACATCCAACATCTTGAGCTGTCCTTGGAAATCATGGAGGAGAGATGATCCCATAACTCTCTTCTAGGGCCCCTCTGGTTAGGAGCATATATGTTAACAAGATTCCAAGAATGCTATTAGACTCCATTCTAACATCAAGATAATTTTTATCCCTTTCAATTAGACTTCCTTTGAAAGCCTTGTTGTTCCACATGGTAACTATACTCCCAGAGGCTCCAGACGCATCATAGATAAAGTAATCTGCATTGGGCCAAATACTCATAGCAATGGATTGGAACCCCTCACTTTTCATCTTTACTTCTTGAAGCATCAGAATGTCAATCTTGTTATCGTAGACACAACTCTTGACTAAGAACTACTTGTGAGGGCTATTAAGCCCCCTAATGTTCCAAGAGAGGACTTGTTGGTTTTTTCCCAGACTGGATGCTTATTCCCAGTATCCCTACAAGGTAGCCATCATTGATCAATAGGATATCTGGGCTAGGGGCCAACAGTGTAGGAGATAGACTCTATAGATATCTCCTCTTCTTCTTCAGGATCTGCAAAACCTAGGGGGTATTCCCTATTCAACATCCATAAAATATATCTGTGGATGGTTGGATGCTGATATAAGTAGATGAATCCTCCTTTATGTAGACCAAAACTGTAAGATCAGTGCAGAGGGGCTAGCTTTGGGCCTATGTTCAGTTGTGAGACAGAAGATTCTGATCCTAAAACTAATTTTAAAGTCCTAATGGTTTGGTTTTGGAGTTTAGGTTGATTTGGTATTTGGATGCAAAACTAGGACCTGAGGTGTACCTCAATGCAAGACTAGATTGGTGCCTATCCAGGGCTCGGAGTCAATAGACATACACATGTGAATGGTCAGCATGAACATATATCAGAAACTGGGTATCAAGGGGATTTTGTGATATCTGCCTTACAGATACCTCCCAAAATAGAGTATTCAGTTACCTATACTTACAATATCCTTACTGCAATATGATCTTCCCAACCCTTAACCTGAAACACTTTAATCTACCCCTTGAGCAGAAGCAAAAGATTAAGTTTTCAACATAGCAGAACTATATTCTAGAATCCCAGACACCCCTTAGATGTTTAGATTCAGAAGAAGAGCATATTCAGTTTGGAGACAGAATAATAGAACACATGCAAATAAAGCATTATTCATATAAAATCAATCATGAAACCAGTAAATTCATGCATGAAACCAGTAAATTCATGCATGAAACATACAACATGGGACTCATAAACTCACAAGACATTCAGATATGGTCAGCAATGGAGTTGTATCTTATTACAGCACTCAGACTTGTCCAATTTTCAACAACGGATTGAGTAACATCATCTTCTTCTAAGGCAAGCAGATGTATTCCATCATTAATTACGGGGCACTCTCCAGGATATTTACCAGGTATCAAGCAACGCCAGAGGGCGCAGAAAACATTTAATGCTGCCACACAAAGAAGAGAGAAAGAGCAGGTGAGATCGAGATCTGCATTGCCACATGGAGATCTTCTGTCTAAAACGGGTAGCTGGCGTGTCCTTTCGACCCATACCTCTATGCAATCTTGCCATTAATGGCATACCAACTCACAGCCTTGGGATACAGCAGTTGCATGCCTTGCAAACCTTCTCCCGCCTTGGGATCCTACCGTGGAAGCGTGGAAAACTCTCCATTTGAATATTTAAATGATAACCATCAATCTCCTCCCTTTTCCACCGAGATCTGCGGCGTGGATCATGCTGACATGTCGGCTACCAATGGCAACGTGCCACGTAAGCATCCTGTTGACCTTCCCCATCTTTCAAGTGTCTCCATGTGGAGCGTTTTGCGACATTCTTTCCTTTCAAATATACATGAGACATTATCCCACATTTGCCCTACAGCAACCCTTTCAGCACCTTATATGCACGGCCGTGATCATATATAATGTCAGTGATTTTGCTCCTGAAGACACCATCTTAACCCTTGTCGTCATCCTCCATCGGCCAAACCGCTTCATCGGCAAACCTTATGTTTATCCTCTCGACATCATATATCCTGCCAATGAATATCCTGATGACATCACCATCACCTGTCGGCCAGACCTCTAATATCGGTGAACCACCTGCATGTCCAGCCGATATGAAATGTTACCCCGATGAACATCCTGATTGGCAAAACCTGATGCATCGGAGGAAGATCCTCCTGCTTCGCCGATACCATATGTCTCACCGATGAACATCCTAATGACGCCACCATCATAACTGCATATCGTGCACCTCCTCATATCCAGATGACGTCATCGTCATATTTGCAAATAATAGGGGATGTCCGCAAGGTGACTAGTGTTAGAAATATGATCCCCCCGGACCTTGATGACGTCACCATCATGTCGGCATCAGGATGATATTCGGAAGATAACTAGATATTTGGAAATATCACCCTGATAGAAATATCGGGGTGCACTGTAGCTTCATTGTAACATCGGGGTGACGCTTGAATATGACTGATATTTGGAAATATCACCCCCTCGTTCGGAATGTGATGTAGCCGATAGACAAGTGGATATCACCCTGACATAGGAATGACGTCAGCAGCATCAGGGTGATAACTAGAAACATGATGATGATGGCCTCCTACTTAAGAAATATGATGCTGATGCTGATGCATGCTGAGGGGGCCTGAAAACTTAGAACTTTTTTGAAATTTTTTGGGACGGTGCCTGCAAAACTAACTGCTTGAAACCTGAACATCTATGCAAGCACCACCATTGGCTCCGACTGGGGACATGCAGGCGCAAGGCTGCAGCGAGAACCAGATCATCTCTGGGCAAACTAGGCAAAACACAAAAAAACACAACACTGACTATACAGAGATATTTACAAATATTTTACAAATGTGCACGACATAAGATATTCATGAAAAGTAAGCCTTCAGGAACTAACCATGCACAGGCAATTCTAGCATTTCACCACTTAAGGCCTGGAGAAAATAAGAGTCTTCCCCATGAGTGTTGCTGATCTGATATGGGCCCATCCATAGGGGCTTAAACTTACCATGCTTGCCCTTGTCTTGATCTTTTGCATTCCAGATGAGGATAGAGCATTTACCTAAAACTTTCTTTCTGTAGTCCTCTTATCAAACAAATATTTTACTCTCTGTTGTTGCATGATATTTGTCTGGTGAGCCTCTTTCCTGACTTCAATCTAATGCAACCAGCTGATTTATCCTTTCTATCATTGGGTCATCAATCTCTTCAGCATTTTCTTGTATGAATTTATAGTTTGGCAAGAGATTGTTCATATGCAACCTAGCTGATGCACCATATACCAACTCAAAGGGTGACTTCTTAATTGCCCTTTTTACAGTCACTCTGTCAGCCCATAGTGCCATCTTTAATTTTGAATCCCAGGCTCTCTTATTTCTATCCAGCATCCTTTTGATGATCTTCATGAGGCTCTTGTTACTTGACTCTGCTTGACCATTTCCTTGTGGATGATATGGTGATGCATATGACAAGTTAATCCCATACTTGTTGCAAAAATCAACAAATTCACCTGATCTGAAGCACATTGCATTGTCTGTGACCAACTTGACTGGTACTCTAAACCTAATAATAATATTTTCCAGTATGAAATCCATCACCACCTTACTTGTAGCTCTCTTAGTTAGAATGGCTTCAATCCATTTGGTGAAATAATTAGTAGCAACCAAAATCCAACTATGTCCTCCACTAGATTTTTCTGAGATCTCCCCTATGAAATCAATTCCCCATTGCTGAAATGGAGCCTCCACAGTCACAGTTCTTAGAGGTAATGCACCTTCATATTTTAATCTTCCTGAGAACCTTTGGCAAGGATCACATTTTCTTACCAACTTTTGTGCATCTGAGAAAAGAGTTGGCCACCAATATCCTGCCCTCAAAATTTTGTGAGCTGTTGTTTGAGCAGTATAGTTTCCACCACACACTCCTTTGTGCATGTCATTCAAAATATTCTTAGCCTCATTTTCATTTACACATCTGAGTAGCACACCATCAGGATTCCTCCAGTACAATTCTCCTTGAACAATGATGTACCTGATTGCATGTAGCTTTAAAGTCCTTTTCTGACTATCACTGAAATGGGAAGGACAGTTCAAATTTTGCAAGTAATACACAATATCCCTATACCACTCAGATTTTGACATATTGACAATCTCATTCTGGACTACATTGACTTGGCATGCTTCCAAATTTGACTATGCCATCATTTTAGCTAACCCTTGTCCCCTTACCAACTTTGTGATCTGTATCTCTATATTAAATTCTTGTAGTTTATTTATCCACCTACACCTTCTTCCTGTTACCTCTTGCTGAGTAAAAATGTCCTTGACTGCTACATGAGGCACATATGCAACTATCCGGGATCCTACCAGATATGGCCTAAAGCTTTTGACTGCTCTAATCAGTGCATGTGCCTGCTTCTCCATGATATCATACTTTAACTCAGCAATCTGTAATGACATACTGAAGAAAGCAATAGGTTGCTCAAAACCATCCTCATTTTTTTGTAGTAGACATGCAGCAACAGTGTGGAAAGAAGCAAAGGAAAATAATTGAAATGGCTTAGAAAAATTAGGAGATTTTAGCATAGGAGCCATCTTTATTGCTTCCTTGATGTCCTGAAAAGATCTGCTTGCTTCACCTTCCCAACTGACAGTCTCACCCTTCTTCAACATTTTAGAAATGTTCCTTGTGGTTTCTTCAAAGTTGGGAACAAATCTTCTAACAAAATTTATTTGTCCAAAGAAGGACTGGATTTCTTTTACTGTTTTTGGCATCTCGATCTTATCAATTGCAGCAACCCTTTCAGGATCAATCCTAACTCCATCCTTAGAAACAATGTGCCCCAAAAGTTTTCCTTCAACTACACCAAAAGCACATTTCTTGGGATTAAGAGAGATGCCATACTCTAGTGCTCTAATGAAAATCTGTTCTAGATGCATATAGTGTTGCTCTTCCCTTTTAGAATAGGCAGTTAGATCATCTTGGTAAACAACTAGAATTGAGTCAATCAATCCTGCCAAAGCAACATCCATAGCTCTTTGGAATGTAGCACTTGCATTTGTTAGTCCAAATGGCATTCTAACATATACATATGTTCCCCATGGAGTGGTGAAAGCAGTCTTAAATTGTTCTGATTCCTTTACCTTCACCTGATTGTAACCTAAAAAATCCATTCATCATGGATAGGAGTTCACAACCAGTCACTTTCTGCAACATAGCTTCCATGTTAGGCAATGGATAATTATCCTTCAAAGAGGATACATTTAGATTTCTGAAGTCCACACAAAGCCTTATGTCACCATTCTTTTTTCTAACTGGGACAAGGTTAGACACCCAAGTTGAATGTCTGATTGGCACAATTATTCCAGCCTCCCTAAGCTTCTTGAGTTCTTCTTGCATTTTTGGAGCTAAGGAAGGATTAATAGGTTTTTGTTTTTGTCCGAATGGCTTAGCTTTAGGCTTCAAAGGGATCTCATGCTGGAATAGGTCTTCTCTATAGGCCTTTAGGTCCTCTTATGACCAGGCAAAGACATGCTTATACTTTTTCAACAATGTAATCAGCATACTTCTAATGTGTGGTTTGAGCTTCTTGCCAATATAGACCCTTTTGGGGGCATGAAATGTCCCCAAGTTTATCTCCTCCAAGCCATCCTTGTTTGTAGGAGATGTCTTTGTAACACATTGATCTCTATTGTCAAAAGCTCTTTCTAAAGCAACTAACCCTTGGGGGATTTAATTTGTTTTGAGTTGAATTACTTCTTTCCCCAAAAGAGTTTCTTTTCCATCTACAATCTCTACAAAATTCTAAAAATCAATTTCTTGGTTCTCATATTCATCTATGCAATGTAAAAACCTTAGCAAAACTTTGTCATCATCAAACACTTGCCAGCTGCATATGTTTTCTGGTACTACAGGTCTAAGTTTAACCTCAACGTTTGTAATGTCAGACAGGGTTATATCATCTGGCCTAATAGCCACATTAGCTAGAAAATCTGCCATGACATTTTTTGATCTTTCTATCCAATTTATTGAAAATGCATCAAATAATTCAATTGTATCCCATGTAGCATGCTTATACTATTTCAACCTTTTGTTTTTTGAAGCATACTTATCTCTAACCTGGGAAACAATTAACTCTGAATCTCCAAATACTCTTAACATCTTAATTCCATGTTTCAGAGCCATATTCAATCCTAGTAACAAAGCTTCATACTCAGCGATGTTATTTGTGCAAGCAAACTTTAACAAGAAAGAGAACTTTATAAGCTTACCAGCTGGGGACAAGAACACAACTTGAACACCAGAGCCCTCTTTTGCACAGGCTCCATCAAAATACATGGTCCATAAGCCCTGCTGGTCCGACCCTTGAGTGTAGATATCTGCCCTTTTATGTTCTTGATCACTCGAGACAACTCTGAAATTTTCACAATCAGTATCTACAAAACAGATGTGCTCCTCTGCATTCTGATCCTCAACTGTCTCCTGTGACATTTCTTCTCTGATCAGCTTAACATCTCTGCCATTCATTGGAATCATGGCATATGACAAGTCCAGCTGCATACTTCCACCAATCAATGTTGCCCATCTTCTCGACAACAACATGCCATACTGTGGCTTTATGTCAACCACCGTTATGTTCATTCTATATGTTTTCTCTGGATATGCTGCCAATCTAAAATCCACATCCTTCATGATTCCAATGACAGGCACCTCTCTAGCATCCATGCCATAGCACTTCCCACATGCCTTGTCTATTTTTAACCCAGCTTGCTGCATGATAGCCAAAGGCATGATATTTGTCGATGCTCCTGAGTCAAGCATACAATTTCTAATCACTTTTCCATTTATAACCAGGGAGACATAAAATGGTTCCACTTGTGAGGGGCATTTTGTCATGGTCACCCCCAGATATACTTCAGGGACTTCATCTTCATGAGTGCACATGGCTTGCTTCTTACCTTGAACCTCAACATTTTGCCTGGCTTGACATGGTACTCCTGAAATTAAGGACACTGCCTTATCTCTGAACTCTTCCACTTTCATTAGTTCTATCAGTGGAACAGTGACCTTTACCTGGGACAATACCTGGGCTATGTCAAAAGAAACATAATTTTGTATAGCATTTGTGGCATGCTCCACGGTTTTGTTCTTATCCTGAGGTGACCCAACCTTAGCCTAGGTGATCTTCTGACCATCACCTATGATCTGGGGGTCTTTACTTTGGTCTTCATCTTGGGGAATCTCATTTCTTGGCCTTTGGAAATCTTGACCAGGTTTTTGTCTGAAATTTTTCTTTTCATTGTTCCATTTCATCCTTGGCGGTTCAGCCCCCTTATGATTATGCACTGGCTGATTCACAAAGGTACTTTCCTGTTGATATGGATTTCCTACCTGAGCCCTACCTCTGAGGTTATAATTGCTTTTGACCTGAGCTACTGCTGCAGCTATGAGGGCTCTAATTTCTTCATCAGAAGGTCTCCTTAGGTTATTTAGAAAAATGTGTGAATCTTGAGCATATGCATAGCTATCTTCATCATCCTTATCACAAGAAACCTACTGACAGACCTGGATCTCATTATTTGTACTTTCATCAGCATCATGAGGAGGGTGCCCACTATTCGTGGACAGCATATTGACATCATTCTCCTGTATGTAGTGCGGTTCATTGCACTCATCACAGGCAACAATATTATCATACAAAGATTGAGCAATCATACATTGTGATTGGGAATGAGGCATCTGACATATTATGCACCATGGAGTGTCATCAGCAATATTAACAGTTCTTTTCAAAGGATCAGGAGTCTCTTTGACATGTTGAGCTCTTTGGTTGGGGTTGCTACTTGGGAGAACTGGTTTACCATTTTGCCAATTTGTATGATATGGCATATCATGCAGTGATGGTCTCTTTTCTTGTTTGTGATAAACTTGCCTATTAGGAGCTATCCCCTTCTCATTTCTAGCAAGTCTATAGCTTAGGTCCTTGACAACATTTGTCAATTTATCTATCTTATCTTCAGGGGTAGATGTATTACCTTGAATATTCTGAGGTTTACTTGGATTTTGCAAAATCTTCACATCATCCCTTCTATTTGTCTTGCCTGATGCTTTCCTGTTATTCTCAATATTTATTGCTATTCTGAAAGCATCCCTGAGAGTAGTAGGACCTTTATCTCTTAACCCATATGCAGTTTTGGCATCAAAAGCATTAATATACAATATTATGCACATTGGTTCATTTGGCCTCATATGATGTGGCAACTTGTTCAACACTTTGGTAAATCTAGTATTGAAGTCTGCAACCTGCTCATTTGACCCTTTGGCGATACTAGTGAATTCATTTACAAAAAAGCTTGGGTTAGTTTTGTCACCATACTGCTCCTTAAAAATTCTTTTAAAATCATCCCATGAAGAGATACTCCGGTCAGGCAGATTCTTGTACCATTCTCTAGCTTCATCAACAAGGGATTGCATAAATGACTTCATAAAAACATCCTCATGCTCAACCTCAAAGTTGTCCATGACATTCTGAAAAGCTTTTAAATGATCCTCCCCTGACACAATATTATTTCCTGGAAACTTTGGCACTTGAAGCCTTACATGCTTGTCAATGGGGTTAGGATAACCAGGGATACCATCAAAAACCAGCTGCCTGAATCTGTCTAGCTGCATAGGTTGTCTACCAAACTGCTTTGCATTTACATTTCTATTGACATTATGATTCCTTACATTGTTTAATGGTATTCTGGCATCATTTGCATTCTGTCTTTGATCATTGTGCTGATCCTGAACTTCATTCCTTTGTTGGTTTCTTTGCATATTTGCATTGCCAAGGGTAGGAACTGAATCATTCTGAGCAACTCTCAAAGCTTGCACTTTTTGTTTCATGTCATCTCTAATTTTCATAGCTTGCAAATATTCTAATTGAGCTCTTAGGCTTGTAATTTCTTCAGCTAATTGTTCTTCTCTGGGCATAGAGGAAGATGGTCCCATCCCATTTTGGTCATCATTATCCTCATCCCTTGGAGACTCAACTTCTTCAAATTTGTCACTAGGATCCAAGAAAGGGCGCTCTTGAAACACTTATGACCTTATTCTCAAAGCACCACCTTGTTTTTCATATACATTTTGGATTTCAGCTTCTGTGTTTGAAAAATAAGGTTCTGTCCTCTCTGAAGATCCTGGATTGTCCTGAATAAATTCATTTTTCTTGGGGCTAGGAGAATGATCTTGACTGGCTCGAACAGTCCCTTTTTTATTATACATCATTTTTATGGGTAACTCTTCAAACAAAGGGTTTTGTTGGGATCTTCTCCCTTGCATACAAATTTTCACTTTACCGATTGGGAGATTGGTTCAGAGTCGCCACCTATAACTAGGAATTATTTTTCTTTTAAGACCAGGGTTCTTACAAAGGTATAATCACTTTCATTTCAGTTCCCCAGCAGAGTCGCCAATTTCTGTTGGTTTTTTCCCAGACTGGATGCTTGTCCCCAGTATCCCTACAAGGTAGCCATCATTGATCAATAGGATATTTGGGCCAAGGGCCAACAGTGTAGGAGATAGACTCTATAGATATCTCCTCTTCTTCTTCAGGCTCTGCAAAACTTAGGGGGTATTCCCTATTCAACATCCATAAAATATATCTGTGGATGGTTGGATACTGATATAAGCAGATGAATCCTTCTTTATGTAGACCAAAACTATAAGATAAGTGCAAAGGGGCTAGCTTTGGGCCTATGTTCACTTGTGAGACAAAAGATTCTGATCCTAAAACTAATTCTAAAGTCCTAATGGTTTGGTTTTAGAGTTTAGGTTGATTTGGTATTTGGATGCAAAACTAGGACCTGAGGTGTACCTCAATGCAAGACTAGATTGGTGCCTATCCAGGGCTCGGAGTCAATAGACATACACATGTGAATGGTCAGCATGAACATATATCAGAAACTGGGTATCAAGGGGATTTTGTGATATCTGCCTTACAGATACCTCCCAAAATAGAGTATTCAGTTACCTATACTTACAATATCCTTACTGCAATATGATCTTCCCAACCCTTAACCTAAAACACTTTAATCTACCCCTTGAGCAGAAGCAAAAGATTAAGTTTTCAACATAGCAGAACTATATTCTAGAATCCTAGACACCCCTTAGATGTTTAGATTCAGAAGAAGAGCATATTCAGTTTGGAGACAGAATAACAGAACACATGCAAATAAAGCATTATTCATATAAAATCAATCATGAAACCAGTAAATTCATGCATGAAACATACAACATGAGACTCATAAACTCACAAGACATCCAACTATGGTCAGCAATGGAGCTGTATCTTATTACAGCACTCGGACTTGTCCAATTTTCAACAACAACGGATTGAGTAACATCATCTACTTATAAGGCAAGCAGATGTATTCCATCATTAATTACGGGGCACTCTCCAGGATATTTACCAGGTATCAAGCAACGCCAAAGGGCGCAGAAAACATTTAATGTCGCCACACAAAGAAGAGAGAAAGAGCAGGTGAGATCGAGATCTACATCGCCACATGGAGATCTTCTGTCTAAAACAGGTAGCTGGTGTGTCCTTTCAACCCATACCTCTGTGCAATCTTGCCATTAATGGCATACCAACTCATAGCCTCGAGATACAGCAGTTGCGTGCCTTGCAAACCTTCTCCCGCCTTGGGATGCTACCGTGGAAGTGTGGAAAACTCTCCATTTGAATATTTAAATGATAACCGTCAATCTCCTCCCTTTTCTACCGAGATCTACGGCGTGGATCATGCTGACATGTTGGCTACCAATGGCAACGTGCCATGTAAGCATCCTGTTGACCTTCCCCATCTTTCAAGTGTCTCCACGTGGAGTGTTCCGCGTCATTCTTTCCTTTCAAATATACGTGAGACATTATCCCACATTCACCCTAAAGCAACCCTTTCAGCACCTTATATGCACGGCCGTGATCATATATAATGTAGGCGATTTTGCTCCCGACAATGCCATCTTAACCCTTGTCGTCATCCTCCATCGGCCAGACCGCTTCATCGGCAAACCTTATGTTTATCCTCCTGACATCATATATCCTGCCGATGAACATCCTGATGACATCACCAAGCCTCATCACCATCACCTGTCGGCCAGACCTCTAATATCGGCGAACTACCTACATGTCCAGCCGATATGAAATGTTACCCCGATGAACATCCTGATCGGCAAAACCTGATGCATCAGAGGAAGATCCTCTTGCTTCACCGATACCATATGTCTCACTGATGAACATCCTGATGATGTCACCATCATAACTACATATCGCGCACCTCCTCATATCCAGATGACATCATCATCATATTTGCAAATATCAGGGGATGTCCGCAAGATGACTAGTGTTAGAAATATGATCCCCTCAGACCTTGATGACGTCACCATCATGTCGGCATCAGGATGATATTCGGAAGATAACTGGATATTTGGAAATATCACCCTGATAGAAATATCGGAGTGCACTGTAGCTTAATTGTAACATCGGGGTGACATTTGAATATGACTGATATTTGGAAATATCACCCCCTCGTTTGGAATGTGATGCAACCGATAGACAAGCGGATATCACCCTGACATAGGAATGATGTCAGCAGCATCAGGGTGATAACTGGAAACATGATGATGATGGCCTCCTTAAGAAATATGATGCTGATGCTGATGCATGCTGAGGGGGCCTGAAAACTTAGAACTTTTTTTAAATTTTTTGGGACGGTGCCTGCAAAACTAACTGCTTGAAACTTGAACATCTATGCAGGCACCACTAGGACTCTCATTTGTAAGGGGCCTTCTTGGAGTCAATCTCCAAGGTCCTCTATCTTCCCATTGGAATATCCTTGTTAATTGCTTTCTGTCTGGTCTCCCGTTGTGAGGGTCTTCCCATTTTAATGTCAACCCCCACATCAATGGACTTTTTAATATGCCCTTTTCCTTTCCTCTTAGCTGTGGACCAACCCTCAAAGTCAGTGACACTAGAGCTTGCCCCGGGAGTTAGAGGGAGGGTTTACTACTAGGGGAAAGGGCTCCCTGCATAGTGTCATTATTGCTTTCCATTTTGTTTGGACTTCCAATTCTTTTGAAGACTGAAAGGCCTTCCAAGCCGCTCGACTTTGTCACTTCATTCTCTATCAGGACTTCCTTGCCAGGAATTTCCACTTGGTGTAACTCACCCTCTTCCAGACCACCCTCTTGTGGGAGAGTGTAATCCCCCTCCATGGAGAGGCTAGGGATCACATGAGACTGATCTAACACAGTCTCCAGGGGACAGGGGCTCTTCCTTCCATCTAAGCCTACATTGTCCTTACCATTTTTAGGAGAACTGATGATATTCAAGAGATCATCCTTAAAGGGGTACTCTTCCTCAGTAACATTTGCATTGATCTCCGGGTTAGAGGGGACTTTTTTGGATTTATACTAGGAGACTAGATGTCCTTTCTTATTGCAATTTTGACAGAAAGTGGTAGAGTTTTCATAAATGATGGGTTGAACCCATTGACCAAACTTGGATTCCAAAGTAATGTTGTTAGGAAGAACTTTATTAATATCAACACTTACACAGAACCTGGCAAACACTAACCTGGACTTGTTCCTGGTGTTGTTGTCAAGCATAATGAAGTGGCCAAATGAATTGGCTATCTAAATGAAAATCTCCTCGTCCCAGTACTCCAACGACAGTCCTGGGAGTCTAACCCAAACATGAGTGGTTCTATTGAGGTCGGCAACAACATCAAATCTCGACTTCCATTTACAAAGAGAAAGGCTATGCTTTCCATACATCCAAGGGCCCCCTGCTAAGACAGAGGAAAGGTCATCTCTGGCTGTAAATTTGAAGAGGAAAGTTCCTCCAACCATAGCACTCACTGTTACGCTGCCCTTCACTTTCCATTTAGCAGTCACCCACTTCCTAACTAAATCAATATTAGGTCTAAAGGAAAACAACTTTACCACTAAGGCGTTCTCCATTACAGAGACAATTCTTTCCATAGTAATATCCAGGAGCAAAATTGTCGTCCCATCCACAGACTCACGAATCTGAGAAGCCCGCAGGACCTCTTGTACATCCCCTATAAGGGCAGTCTTCCAGGCCTTGGGGCCAGACGCCTTGTCCTACAACACGTGACCAGAGGACCTGAGAGCCTTATCACAAGTCACGTGACCAGAGAGGTCCTGCAAACTGTCCTAGTTACTGGGGACAGAATCATCACCCAAAGTACACTTAGGGCTACCCCGAACCGAGGACGACAGGGCAGGGGGACCCCCCGGGTCCCTTGCAGCGATGGAAAATACAAATTCAAATTCAAAAAGAAAAGGAGCGGGAAAACAGACTTAATTGTAGAGTGGAGAAGATAATCAATTTGTTAATTAAATTACTCTTTCCATGGAATGTAGATCAAATTTTAGAATTTTTACTTAAATTTTTAGATAGGATAAGACATATTGGGTTTTTCTTCCTTCAGCAAGAAGAGAATTATTGGGGGATTGATCATGGGTATCAAATGTGGTTAAAAATAATTGTCTGAAAATTGAAAAAGAAAATATTGGTTTGACCTTATGATTATATTTATATATTTATTTATATTTAGTTGTCTAATGTATTATAAGATTTTGGTAGGTTTTATGGTTTTTAATGAAAAACTCAAGGTTGAGCTCTTGTTCTTATGAGAATTAGAAATTTATTCATTATCAGAATTAAGGATGTATAATTCTAATCATCAGAAAAATAACTTCAACATAAATTTGGCCTCCTTAAAAATTGTAGAGCAGTTCTGTTCTAAAGACGGAGTATCATGCATTTGGAAGCAAAACAACAGACTCTTTGCACCAGTTGAACTGGAAATAACTTACAGATCTGGTCTACAGTTCACAACAATACATGTATGCGGAGGCAAAGCAGCTAAAACTTTGCACCAGTTTTATTCTATGTAATCTATTGGTAGAGCAGATGAAGCTCCGCATTGAAAAACTTCCTTTATGTAAATACAAATCACACAAAACCTAAACATTTCAGAATGGATCTGCAGAGGAAGGAAACAACTAGCCATGGCTACCATCCCAGGGATAGCCAAGGGATGTTTGGATGGTCCTCGATAGCTACCTAGCTATGGTCCAGCATGCCAAATTCAACTTTAAAAAAACATAAAAAATTAAAAAATAAAGGGATGTGAGGGCCCTTGTGGGGCCTTTAGACAAAACCTAAATCTAAAATAGAGACATTAACATTCAAAAATAAAAAAGGACTCATTTTAATCATTTTACAAATTGTGAAGAGGAAAAGAAAGGAGGAGCCCTACTACAAGAAAACAACTCAAAGAAGGGAATAAGAGTGAGAAGAGGGCAAAAGAGGGCCAAATCTACATCATTTGAAGTAAGTTCACTATCTATTTATTGTTTATTTTAATAAATTCTTTTGCATTTTTTTTTAAATTTTTGTCAAAGTTTAAAATACTTAGGAGGGTTATTTTTGTTTGTTTTTGTTCTATGTTTGCACTTGCAACTGTTATTGCATTTTCAACTAACAAAAAAAAACAATGAGCAGCAATGAGGGTAGTGAGGGTGACGAAATTCAAATTGAATAGAGAGCCCATGGTAGTAGAATTAGAAGCAATGTTGGAGGTTTCTCTAGGGGTGGGAGTGTTGCAAGGACAATCCATTCAAATAACCCATTTGAATGCCCTTCTAAACTCTTAAAAACTTATGCAAAGGGCCCATTTAATCCCAAAAAACCTCTTTTACAATTTGTAATAGCCATAGACAAAGACAAGAAAAAAAATTCAAGGGGGGAGTAAAGTATAGTTGTGTCATGTGTGCAAAAAGGACTATGGGCGTAGCCACACAAGAGTTTACTCCCATCTTGGCATAACTGGACAAAGGGTAAAAGCATGTGAAAAATAACCCTAGCTAAGAAGACCGAGGTGACTAGGTTGCACATAGAGGGTGATGCAAGAAATAAATGAATGCCAATAGAGTCTATGCAGCCTAATGTGTTATTGTCTATTGAATCTATAGATGTTGAGAGTCAAAGAGGAAAGAAAAGGTCTACTAGTGTTGCAACCATGTTTAATATGTAATCACGAGAAGTGGTCGAGTTTTATATTACAAATTTTTCCCATGCCAATGCCATACCATTTCATGTGGTAGCTCTCCATAATTTAAACAAATGTACAAAGATGTACTTTCCATTGATTCTTCATTTGTCCTTCCTAGAGAACATAAGCTATGCACCTCCTTCCTTGATAAGGAGTATTCTAAGGTGAGTATAGTGATGGAGGAGATGAGATAAATTTGAATAAGAGGTGGTCGCTCTATCATCATGGATGGGTGGACTGATATTAGACATCGGCCACTCGTCAATGTCATTGTCACATGTTTAGTTGGCTCTTATTTTCTTAGAGCTATTGATTGTTCAAGGAAGAGGAAGAATGCAAACTTCCAATTTCAAATTTTGAAGGATGCCATACAAAAGGTTGGGCCCTCTAATGTTGTAAAGTAGTGATTGATTCAACCCATGTATGTAAGTTAGCTGGCTTGATGGAGGAGGGTGCTTACAAGCACATTTTTTGAACCCCATGTATTCATGTGTTAAACAACACATTGAAAGACAAAGGGAAAATAGATTGGGTGAAGGCAATGGTGGCAAAGGTTAGAGTAATCCAGATGCTCATTTGCAACCATCACAATCACTTGCTTTGTTTAGGACTTTTTCAAGGAAGGAATTCCTCAAACCTGTGGATACTAGATATGTCAGCTATTTTATTTTGTTGGAGACAATGATTGAGGTGCAAGAGCCTCTACAATTAATGGTGGTTAATTCAGAGTGGGGTAGATGGCCAGAGGTAAGCACAATTGAAGGAAAAAGTGTGAAACAAAAAATCCTCGACGATGATTGGTGGTCAACAGTGAGATAAGAAATTTCAAATTGTTTTTTAATGAATTGTTGATTTTATTATTAAATTCTTGACTTTTATAACAAAATTTCTAATTTTAATATTTTATTATTTCTAAGTTTCTAACTTGTAAATTATTTTCATTCTTTGCAGATATGTTTGTTCCTTCATCTCATCTATTGTGTGGGTCATAAGATATGCTGATACAAACTCTCCTAGCCTTGGAGAGATTTATGAGACATTTGACAACATGCTTGAGTAGATAAAGCAATCCATTCATAGTAGGGACCCTAATTTGAGATTTTATGAGGAGCATATTAGGCTCACTGTGACGTGACAATGGAACACTATGAACACCCCGCTTCATATGGCAGCCTATGCTTTAAATCCCAAATGGTATGCAACAAGGCCTAGGAGAGTGCCTCCATCTGATAATGAAGAGGTGAGAAAAGGGTTCATGAAGGCCCTTTGAAAAATGTATACTAAGGAGGAGTCTACGTTACTTAGAACATAGAAGCTAGCCTTTGTGAATCTTTGTGATCTAAAATTCAACAAACCAGAGGCGAGGATGGATAGAGCTACAATAGATCAAACCAACCCTATTAGATGGTGGACATGGCATGGCAAGGATGCACCAAAGTTGAGGATACTTGCTATTCATCTACTTTCACAAGTTGCTAGTTCCTCTATTGTAGAGAGGGCTTGGTCTACATATAGCTTCATCTGGTCAATCAAGAGGAATAGGTTTACCGCTAGATGATCGAAGAAGCTAGTGGTTATGCATAGTGCCTTGTGGCTTCAGAATCAACAAACCCTTGAGTATCGTCAAATTCCAGCTGCATGTTGGAATGTTGATCTCAAAGATGCCACACATGTTGATGAGGAAGCACAAGAGGGATTGGTTGGGGTTCCATTAGATTAGGCAACCCCTCATAATGATAGTGACTTAGACTCAAGACTCCAATTTTGATACAGTGTTACGAGATGCTAATTAGGGACAACTGCATATTTATATTTTCTATGTTTTTTGTCATTTTGTAGTTGAAACTTGCATCCTTTGAGCATTTTCTTGTATTTTTTATATAATATATGCACATTGACAATGAAAGCAATTAAATTTTGTTAATTTGTTTGTCACTCTCATATCAAATCTCAATTCAACTCTAATATTATGTGTTAAGGTTCTATGATATATATGATGAATGTTTTATTAATATCATATAAACATTTGAAATTTTCTATATTTTTTAAATTTTCACCTTTTTTTAATAGTCTTCCCCTAAAAAAGGCCTCCCAAAAAATACATCCCAAAAATGCGTCCCCTGTCCCTTGCCATCCCTGTCTCGAAAACTTGGTGTAACATAGTCTTAAACCATAACATATGAACAAGTGAAGCATACTATCATGTTAGTGTTGGAGATGTGTTGCATATTTTTCATGTTTAATAACTGAATGGGGCTAACCATTAGTGATCAGAAAATTGTGCAGCATTTTTCTAGAAAAAAAAATTGGGTGTTTTATTAGGTTTGCTATTATTGCTCATAGTTTTAAAGTATTCATGCAAATTGTAAAAATGTTTTTCTAGCGTGCCTATTAATATCCGCACATGCATATGAGTCGAGTAAGAGTTTTATTATTGTATTGTGAACAGTTAAGTTTTATGCAATAATAAACAATGTTAATGTGCTGGGTTTTTTTTTCCCATAAGAGCTTTTGCAAGTGAAATATTGTGTAATGTGTGTTTCCTTTTTCCTTCATTTTGTTATTGATTTAGATTCGGTATGTACTACTTCTATTGTACAAGTTTATCAAGTATCTTTTTTCTTCAGTATAAATTGTTAATAAAATATTTAACCAAACATTCAATTCTAACACCGTGTTAATGCAAATCACCTATTGCCAAAAATCACCCCCCAAAAAAGAAAAGAAAAGACATCCATGCAATTAATATAAACATAAATCAGATGAAAGATGTGGAAAACATAAACTTTGTTCATTTAAACTTCCAGCAAATAGGAATTATGATCACTTTCAAGAATCTAGAAACTTCTCTACCACCGATATCTTAACTTGCTAAATGATACACAACAATATGTTTCAAGGTCATCTTGTATTTTGCAAAAGTATACAACAATCTCTTTACATGCAATTATAAACTTATAATGCAATTATAGGTTACAACTAGCTAATTGTAGCATTTCTTGGTTGCCATTTCAATATTTACTTCCACACCAATGCTCAAAGTCTGATTCAACAAGTAGTATATATTTTAGTTCCATAAAATATATAGAATGTGTGTCAATTATTTGTCTATGCATTTAATTTTTTTCAAATTGTTACTTCGATAAGGTGTGGCAATGTCTAATTTTTAGTTGATTTCTTATTCCATATAACCCATGTTTATGTTCTTTATTTGGTTAATACCCTATCAATCAGCTTCTATGAAGGCTAGTTAAATTAAGTAAAATCAATGAACTTAGCATATTTCTAACACCATCGTTAGCCTCAATTAATTTAGCCTACGCAACATATATCTAAATAAAAACTCACAAACTATAAAAACCCAAACTACATGCATACAAAACAACATACCCATAAATACTACAGTAATAAATTTTTTTTTGCTAACAACATATATTCAAATTGAAGCCTACCAATCTCATATGACTTACTAGGCACACCTAGCATTCAAATCTGCACACCATTGATGATACTATTGGCACTCCAAAACTCAAACTACTTCTTGGGGGTTTTCATCCTCATGATGGTCTAATATCCGCTCGTTGACAATTTCCATCCCCAAGAAGGTCTGATTGTCATGCTTGAAGGTTGTTGTCTCCAAATGTCGGAGCTGTTATAAACATCATCACATTCCTAAGAATGACATTAAGTTTGGTTTTTGATTTTCAAGAAAATGTCCTCTTTAACTCTTAGTATTTCCTTATAGTCTCTATTTCTTGCAATTCACAAACAAAGGTAATGACCCCTCAAATGTGGCAGTGAATTAACAAATCCCCTCCTACATTCATTGGCAGCTAACTGGCAAATCCATACCTAAATCAGTGACAAAATCAAATTGAACTAGAAAACTAAAAGTAAACTAATAACTAAAACAAATTGTAAACTCAAACTGATAATTGCTAGGTGTGAGACCAAGTTAGCTGCCTTATTCTGTTAAACAACTTCCTAACTGACAGACTTAGCCACTTCTAACTAGAAGACTCAATCCCCTTATTCTAACTACTAACAAAACACTCACCTAGTGTTGTGGATTAAAAAGGGTCATTACAAGTTCTCTTTCCTTGAATTTTCTTGCCCTCAAGCCAAACAAGGCTAAGTGATTTAGGATATCAGTCAACTCCCTCTAGCGACAGAAGACCTATTGGTAAAACCTCATCCTCCTCCACACTCTATGCCTCTATGAATGGCACAGACTCTCCCTCAACATTGGAGTATACCTTAATCAAATGTACTTTCCCCTTTCCCAAGCACCTTTGTGTTGAATCCCAAGGCTCCTTACAACTGAAGAATAACTACTTCCTACGCATCTCATTGTGAGTCATGTCACCTAGCTAAGTTAACTCCTAAGGTGTGTCCCATCTCCTAGTGATCTGTGGGTCGAAAGAGTGTAATCCCCAATCCCTTTGGAAAAGGTTTATGTAGAGTCCTCTGCTGCTATTGTGGTGCTTCTATACTTACACCTCTAGTGGTAGACTCTTGGAAGGATTTGCTAGGTGTAGTCACCTCCAATTTCAAAAATTTAGAGGAAGGGGAGATAATGCAATTAGATGGTTCTAATGTTAAGGCCCTTGCATTATTGCCTACAATGAATCTGGTTCAAGGGATTTAACTAAGCCTCTAAGGGGCTCTTTCAACTTTTCCATGAAAAAAAAGTCCAATGCATTTCTAACACATTAGGTACCATCACAACTACTCACTAGAAATCAGCCATGTATGCATCCACTAAACCATGGTGCTATAGTTGTGCTACCTCCCTGAAGTGCTCCTCTGGGTCTTGCCTCTCAAATTTGTCAGTCAACAACATGAGAAACTTCTTGTAGGTGGTGATAAAACTATGTCCCTAAATGATTAGATCATGAATCACCACTCATGTGTAACTCTTTCTAGGTGAAGAATCACAAATTTAATTATTTTCTCCCCATACATAGTGCTCAATGAGAATTGTTTAGTTTTTGGATCCAAGCTCAGGTTGTTAAAGCTTTATTGGATCTATCAAATGAGGGGATGATCAACTTCCCTAACCTATTTTCCAAGTCTTTATGAGGTCTGCTTGAGGTGGGTTTACTTCCATTCTTGGTTCTAGTTTTTGACTTCAATGCATAGAAATTCATAAAGGAAATGTGGTGCAGGAGCACCTAAGTATATATTGTAAATAGGGTCAAATCTTGAGTTTTATGTTGATAAGTTCAATTTTGGTGTAATAAGGTCGAATAAGACCATGTCTTATGCTTTTTTGTCATGGGGTCAATTTAGGTTAGTTTAAAAGTTATAAAAGTGGCATTTTTTTGTGTTTTTGGGAAAATGAAGAGTCAAGAACTTGAACAGTCGATGGAAACTATTGGTTTCTGACATAAAATATGTAAAAATGGCTGAGAAGGTTCAAAGCTATCATATGAAGACATTTTGGAGGAAGATCAATAAAGTTATACTGTTGTTTTCTGCATTTTTCATTGTTTTTTGTTGTTCTTGTGACTTGTACAACCTGGTACAGTACTGTCAAGGCTTGAAACTGGTTGCATGTTGTAGGGCTGTGAAATACCTTTCATTCAAGCCTAGTTTGGTCTTCTGATATTCATTTTTGAGTGAGTTAGAGCCATTTTTGTGTAATATGCCTGTTAAACCTCATTAGCTAGGGTTTTGAGACAAAAAAATGGAATTTTGAGGCATTCCACCGGTGAAAAATTATGAAAATCAGTGGAATGGAGGGGTTTAGCATGTTCTTTCATATTTTGAAATGGGGTATTGCAGAAAATGGAGTTTTGGGCAATTTTCAAGCAGCCCTAGCTTAATATCCCTATGTATTAGGCTTGTTTGTGTAGTTAGAGGTAGGGTTTTGAAAAAGGGTGATCTGAGTATTGTCCCAATTGACAAAATCGATGGATTTAGACCCCATGCAATGTGTGGAGCACCATGGAGTTGAGTTTTTGGTTGTGGGTTTTGAGTTTCATAGATCTACTTTGCAAAACAAGGCTAATTAGGCCTAGTTGCAGCATTACCAGCGAATTATTGAGGGTGTCGTTCCAAAACAACCCTATCCCAAATGGAGATATGTTATCAAATAGCCAAATGGGTATCTGAAATGATGTTTGGTTTCTAGGTTTGAAGTCTTATCAGGAAGTTAGGCTTGAAAAACCCCTTTTGAAGGGCTACTAGGGAAATGGCACACTTGTGAAGGACCACTAATTGTTTGTTTGGTTCAAGTCTTCAAAGGTGAATAGATTGATTTGTTTAAGTGTTCTAAACTGCTCTACATCATAGTGGTATCAGAGCTATAGGTTTGGATCTATAGGTGAAGGAAAAGTTGAAGTTTGAATAAGCAAAATGCCTCCTAAAAGTAATGCAACGGCCAAGGAAGTGAGAGCACTAAAGGAAAAGCATGCTAGGGAGTTGAGACAAGTAAAAGAGTCTTAGGAAGTTGTTCTAGCCAGACTTGCAGCATTGGAATCAAACCAAAGGAGAGGTGTGGTCATTGGAAACCAACGTGACATAGAGGAAGAGGAAGAGGGTGAGAATGAGAACCCTCAAGAAGGAGTCCAAGAGGTAGAGGACCCTGATGAAGTGAGAATGATGAAGATGTTGAAGGCTATGAAGGGTGATACTCCTAAGGTGAAGATAGAATTGCCCATGTATGGTGGGAAGTTGGATGGTGAAGAAGTGCTAGGTTGGATTGATGCACTTGACAACTATTTTGAGTATGAGGAGGTAGTAGATGATCAAAAGGTAAAATTTGCTAAAACCAAATTGAAAGGTCCTACCTTAACTTGGTGGAATTATGTGTAGGAAGAGAGGTTGAAGAAGGGCAAGACAAAAATCCATTCATGGGACAGAATGGTGGCTAAAATCAAGAGCCAATTTCTACCGGGTGATTATGCAATACAAACATTTAGGAAGCTACAAAACCTCAAGCAAAAAGAAATGGATGTCATGGCTTACACTGAGGAGTTTCACAAGTTAAGTATAAGGATAGGGCATATTGAGGATGAGGTGGAAAAAGTAGCAAGGTACATAAATGGGCTGAGGTTCTCCATACAAGATGAGTTAAGTCTTAATCCTCCAAGGACAGTGGAAGAGTGTTTCCAAATGACAATAAGGGCAGAAGAAAGATTGAATAGAAGGAAAGAAAAACAAAGTAGAGGCAGAGGAAAGAATTTTAGAGGTAGAGGCAACTTTGGAGGGAGAGGACAGTCCCAAAAAGCACAAGGAGAGTCAAGTGGGCAGCAAGAACATAGCTCAAATTTCAAAGGCAATTTTAGAGGTAGAAGACCTAATGGTAGAGGCAGATTTGAAGGACAAGGTAGAGGTTCAAACACCTTTTCAGGGAGATGCTATCAATGTAATCAGTTTGGCCATCAAGCTTGGAAATGTCCGGAAAAGCAGCCCTCTAGCTCACATGGAGGTGAAAGGAGAACATAGTTAGTGCAAGAGGAAGATAGTAAGACTGTCAAACCTCCATCTTAGCCTGTTGTTCCAGAGATAGGTGAAACTCTAATGATGAGAAGGACACTCATTAAGGCACTTCCAATAGTCAAAGAGCCTCCACAAAGGAAATCCTTGTTTAGAACCACTTGCAAATCTCAAGGCAAGGTATGTAAGGTTATTGTTGATTCTGGTTCAATTGATAATTTAGTTTCTTTGGAGATGGTAGAAAAGTTGAACATGAAAAGAATCCCACACCCCACCCCTTACAAAGTATCCTAGCTGAATAAGGGTCAACAAGTTTTGGTCAATGAACAAACATGGGTTGACTTTAACATTGGGGGGTACAAAGACAAGATCTTGTGTGACATCATCCCAATGGATGTTTGTCACTTGCTGCTAGGAAGACCTGGCAGTATGACAGAAAAGTTCAGTATGATGGGCAGAAAAACATTTATGTGATTGACAAGGATGGGGTATCATTCACCCTTATTCCATTGCAAGATGAAGGGGTAGCTGAACAAGCTGGGTCTAGTGTAGTGTTGGTTGAGGGAAAAGAGTTTTTAAAAACAATGAAAGAAGAGGGAGGTGAAGGATATGTTGTTGTAATTAGACCTAAACCTGTCATGATAGCAGCAACAGCAAAATTTGAGGATGTACCCAAAGAAGTGCAAATTTTGTTGAAGAAGCATCAAGACATAGTTGTTGATGAGCTCCCTAGTTCTTTGCCACCTATAAGAGATGTGAGCCACCACATAGACTTTATACCAGGTGCAAACTTACCCAATAAGGCTGCATACAAGATGACTCCTCAACAAAATGATAAGATAAGGAAACAAATACAAGAATTGCTAGATAAGGGTCTCATAAGAGAAAGTTTAAGTCCATGTGCTGTCCCTACTGTTTTGGCACCTTAAAAAGGTGGAGATAGGAGAATGTGCACCGATTCAAGGGCAATCAACAAAATAACTATAAGGTATAGGTTTCCAATACTTAGAATGGAGGATTTGATGGACTATTTAGCGGGAGCTTGTTATTTTTCAAAGATTGACCTTAAAAGTGGCTATCATCAAATTAGGATAAGAGAAGGGGATGAGTGGAAAACTGCCTTTAAAACCAATGAGGGGTTATATGAGTGGCTTGTCATGCCATTTGGACTTTCAAATGCCCCAAGTACCTTTATGAGACTAATGAATGAAGTCTTGAAACCCTTCATAGGCAAATTTGTAGTTGTCTGTTGGATGACATCCTTGTTTTCAGCAAGACCAAAGAGGAGCACTTACAGCATTTGGACATGGTGTTGAAGAGGCTGAATAAAGTGAAGTTGATGATTAATCTAAAGAAATGTGAGTTCATGAAGGAGGAGTTAGTTTACCTTGGTTTTGTGATTTCCAAAGGTTCATTGAAGATGGATCCCACCAAAGTAGAAGCAATTCTTAGTTGGCCAACTCCTACATCAGCAAGTGAGGTAAAAAGTTTTCATGGCTTAGCTATTTTTTATAGAAAATTTATAAAGAATTTCAGTCATATCTGCTCTCCAATTATTGACACCATTAAAGGGGATAAAAGGAAGAGGTTTCAATGGACTAATGAGGCAAAGAGAAGTTTCCAATATCTGAAAAATAGAGTGGTACAACAACCCATTCTAGCATTGCCTAATTTCAACAAGATCTTCACTATAGAATGTGATGCAAGCGGGTATGCAATTGGGGCTATTTTGAGCCAAGAAGGCAAACTTGTGGCATTTTTCAGTGAGAAACTTAATGAGGCCAAGAGAAAGTATTCCTCTTATGATTTGGAATTGTATGTCATGGTCCAAGCATTGAAAAAGTGGATACACTATCTCCTTCCAAAGGAATTTATTATTTATACTGACAATCATGCTTTGATTTTCTTGAACAGCCAGGACAAATTGAGCCATAGACATATGAAGTGGGTAGAGTACCTACAAAGTTATACCTATTATCACTGGAAATTGCACCTGTATGCAAGGCCGGTTAAAGCACTACAATTCCGTGTAACATGGGACTAATTTCAGGTTGTGGGTGCCCTATGATGAAACTAGACCTCCAGATTGTGGGCTAGTTCCCTTCAAATGTTCTATTGAGATGTATATTTTTACTTTTTGGGAAAAAGGGAAGAAAGAAACTAATTGAATATAAAAGATAAAATGGCAATTCACCTAATTTGGGTAGAAATAATGCAATCTATCCACAATGCTTGCTTAGAAAACTGGCTTTTACACAATCCAGACTTGGCATAAATACCACAAAAGTGATTCTTTGAAAACAGGTTTTTTATGAAGGAAATGGTTTTTTCACAGCATAAAAAGACTATTTATGGTTAACACTGTTGACTTTTTCCCAGACTGGATGCTTATTCCCAGATATCCCTACAAGGTAGCCATCAGTGATCAACAGGAGCTCTGGGCCAGGGGGTCAACAGTATAGGAGATAGACTCTATATTTTATCTCCTCTTCTTCTTCAGGCTCTGCAAGACCTAGGGGGGTATTCCCTACTCAACATCCATAAGGATATGCGTGCAAGGCTGGGATGTTGACAGAAAGCAGATGAGTCCTCCTGTATGTAGACCAAAACTGAAAGATAAGGGCAAAGGGGCTAGCTTTGGGCCTATTTGCAGTTGTAGACAGAGGACTGAGGATCCTAAACTAACTCTAATGTCCTAATGTTGGTTTTAGATTTTGCTTTGGAGTTTAAGTGTGGATGCAAAGCTGGATATGGTTATAACACAAAACAAAGCATGATTGGTGCCTATCCAGGGCCTGGAGTCAATAGACATACACTTGTGAATGATCAGCATAAACAACTAAAACTGGATTTCAAGGGAATCTATGTGATACCTGCCTTACAGGCATCTCCCAATACAAAGTGTTAGGTTATCTCTACTTATGGTATCCCTACTGCAGTATATCCCTCCCAATGTTCAACCTGAAAACAGTTTAATCTACCCCTTGAATAGAAGTTAAAAGATCAGACATTCAACACAGGAATTCTATGCTCTAGAATCTAAACATTACCAAACATCCAGATTCAGAAGAAGGATACATGCAATACTGGAGACAGAATTAACACAACACATGCCAAACAGCATTTCTCATATAAGTTTAATCATGAAATCAGTGGGTTCATGCCAAAAACAAACAACAAGAGATACATAAACTCACAAGTAAGCTGTACAGAGCAACCAGATCAGCTTGTTATGCATTACAGAGCCAAAATCATCAACTTTTAACAACCACAAATGAACAACACAACCTGCTTATAACAGCCAGGTAGGTGCTCAGCAATTAATTACAATGTTGACCAAAATTTCGCCAGATACACAGTATCATGAAAATGGCGCTCAAACACAACCAGATTGGCGCCCAAACTTGAATGCAGCAGGTAGGGGAGGAGACAGGAAGATTTCTCGAGCCCTGCGCTCCTGCCCGCTGATTGACACCTCCAGTCGGGTACAAGATCGACCCACGCCATCGCCCACACCTCTGCAACAATCGCCATTAATGGCGCACCAACCCGCGGCCTAGGGAAAATCATCAAACAGACCATCGCAAGCTTTTCCCGCCGAGATTCATCATCATGATATTTGAAAATGCAGGATAACAATATCCCACATGCACCCCGCAGCAACCTCCTTTGCACTTTATATACTAGGTCATGAGCATATATCATGTCGGTACTTTTGCTCCCGATGACACTAGTATAGACTTCATCATCATCATCCTCCAGCAGCATGATATCCTGTTGCTCGAAAAATCACCCTGACGTCATCATGATATTTGAAATATAACCTTCATGATAATCGGCACAACCTGATCCTTCGGAGGAACATCCTCCTGCTGAGCTTATAACAAAAGTTTGGCCGATGGACATCCTGATGACGTCATCATCATATCCTGCTGATGTCATCATCATATCCGCCTACTGCGCACCTCCTCACATCCGGACGACGTCATCATCATGTTTGTAAATATCAGGAGGTCTCTTCAAGATGATCAGTGTTAGAAATATGACCCCCGCGGACCTTGATGACGTCATCATCATATTCACATCATCATGATATTCGGAAGACAACCGGATATTTGGAAATATCCTCCTGACGTTCGAACATCAGGTTGCACTGTAGCTCCTCTGTAAGATCGAGGCGAAAACTGAATATGATGATGCTGCTTGAAAAGATCACCCCCAGTAGATAATGCGCGAAGCTAGCAGGCGGATATCTCCTTGATATCAACATCATCATGATGTTCGAACAAACATATATCCGGGTGATATGAAAGTATCACCCCCTCCTTCGCGAATATCATGATGCAGATAGGCAGAAAGAAAAATATCACCCTGATATACGGATGACGTCAGCATCATCAGGATGAGAAACAAAGAATAGGAAGTGATACAACATCATCAGGATGATATTGACTAAGATCATCCTGACGTTCCAAAATATGATGACCCTAGTGAATATCGGGTCGCAATTACAACTCTTCAACAACATCATCAGGATGATGTTAACCAAGATCACCCGATGATAAAAATATCACCCCGGCGAAATATCATGAAGGCAGAAAATATGATGACCTCCACAAGCAACAGGATGATAACTGGAAATATGATGATGATGAACACGACCCTTAGGAAAAAACAAGTTAGGTCGAGCAATTCAAAGAATAAGCAACATCATCATCATGCTCGCGCAAGGTGATAAATGGAAGATCACCGGAGACTTTGAAACATCACCCTCGCAAGCAGATCAGGGCGCACTGTAGCTAGGCAGCATCATCATGATAATAAGCAAACATCACCCGACAGTTGAAATATGATGATGACGTTGAAAAACAAGTCGACGAGGAACATGATGATGCAGATCATCATCGAAGACAAGATGATGATGATGACCTCCTCCTCAGGAAAACATGATGCTGCAGTTGAAAAATGCTGAGGAGGTCCAACACTTAGAAAAAATGGGCAAGAAGATAAAGGCTTGAAATGAAGAAACCTCCTGATCATGACAAATCAACCCCTGGTCAAAATGAGTGTCAACAAACACAACGTAAGACCTGTGATGAATATATGCTTTAATGCTGCAAACAAGGAGGTGAGACAATAATTTTGAAGGTTTAATAATAAAACACAGCAAAATTTTATCAAATCACTTCAATAATCAGCACTAAAAGGAAAGGTAATTCAATTGATCTAAAATAAACAAAGGAAAGCTTTGCAAATAAGACTAAAGATAACCTGTAACCTGTCGATCTCTCAATAAAACTGTAAAAGTGAGCTACAAGAATTCTCCAATCTGTCTAAATTAGAATGAGAATTAAGAACTAGTAAAAACAAACTTTTGCTTTACAATATATGTCTACTCTCTCCAAGAGGCATGCAAAAATATGGATTTGTAGATAACTGCCTCTAAAAATAATCATTCCCAAGCAACCTCCAAAATCTTGAAAATTAGGGCCCTAAATTGCCACAAATTGAGCAAAAATAACTTCAATTTGGACCTCTCCATATGTTTGACCAAAAAATTGACCAAGGACCCTAAAAATACTCCTAACCCTAAAAATACTCCTAAAAGTCATGCAAAACCTCCTAGGTGACCTAGTTAACTCCACTAATCAATTTGCATGATTTTGCATGAGCAAAATTGGTTGTGAGTAAATAATAGAGTAATAGAATATTACTCTATTATTGGTTACAATTTGTTCTATTTTCGATTTTACAACTTTTGAAAAATAATAAAGTAATTTATAGAATATTACTTTATTATTTATTTACAATTAATTTGTATGTAAAATGTGTATGACTAGAAGAAAAATATGACTCCTTATCACTCCAATTACATTTGCCTATTTTGCATGATATGAGCAAAAAATAGGACTTAGGGACAAATACAAACTCCTTATAATTCCTTGTAAGAAAATATCCCTATTTTGCATGATGCAAATACATTAAGGCAAAATTTTTTTTACCCATATCACTCCATGATCAATAAGAAAATATTTATCTTCCTCTCCAAGAAAAATAAAAAATCTGAGTCACTCCATGCATCATGACACTCCATGCACAAAACAATATGCATAAACATCCTTTTGACGCCTTAGTGCACATATATATCATTCCATTTTATAAACCACCTTATATCTCCATATACAACTTTAATATCAAGGAAAAAAACAACTCCATTATGCATAAACCTCATGCATCAAAATGCTCCATTATATTTGCACCATCATATACTGCCACCATGCCTAATGCTTACCTTGGAAGACTCCATACACAGCCTCATGCATGCCATGTCAAAAATTACACCTTCTTGGCTTTGTTAGCCACCATGCATAATCTTGAAGTATCATTACCTTTGGATGCTTTGAATAAGGACAAGGAACCTTAGCATGTGAAACTTTGTCTATGTCTAACCCGATCACCAAGGAATCTTTAAGAAGTTTATAAGGCATTGTTGTACCCAATCAAAAATTTTTTCTTCATTAAGGCATTTTGAACAAGTCTAGAAAATTTTTCGTCAAAAAGTCAAAAAAGCAAAATTTCTAAAAATAGACGTCAAATTAGGTTTTCTGGGTTTCTTGAGATATGGATGCTGGCAAAACTTTCTAAAAATAGAAAGTTTCTAAAAATAGAATCTCCGACTCAGGTGTCGCGCTTGATTCTCATTGGTCGATTTTGCTTCACGATCAGCATGGTCCAGACAGAATCTGCAAATGGTCAAATTCTCTATACTGGGTCATTTTTGCTTTTTTAGAAGGTGAAGCATGAGCTCTGAAGTCGTCAATGGAGGAAGTTCATCTGCCAGAGCTCATTTTCAGGTTTTCAACGCTGTTCCAATGACGCAGAACAGACAAACAGTCGTCGACTCGACGAAGCACGTAAAACGGAGCAGGATGGATCCGAGGTGAGGAGAAAAGCTGCAAATCATGAAATTTGGCTAAGTCTGAAGATTTTAGGCGCCCCAGGAGGCTTGGGGCGCCCAGTCCCACCAGTGTAAGAAATTTTTTGCATTTTTTGAGAAAATGCAAGAAATGTGTTCGTTAATCCGTTTCGGTGGGCGTAAAGCAGTCATTTTGATCATCAGGCTCTGAAAAGATGGAAATCTCATCAGATGTACCAAGGCTATCCAGTTCATTCACCATCCAGTGAAAGTTGACTGATGGAATCATCGAAATCGACATCAGGAGTTGTTGTCGACACGCAAAACAGAGCAAGTTACAAACGAAAGTTGGAAATCAAGAAAATGGTTAAGTCTGAAGAAACCAAGTGCCCTTGGAGGCTAGGGGTGACCAACTTCTCCAGTGTTAGATTTTTTTCACGTTTTTTGAGAAACGTCAAAAATGCCTTCGTCAGCGCATTCCCAGTTGGTGAAACTTGGTCAAACTTAGTCAAACATCAGTAAAAGCTGGGATTTCATCACAGATATGTTTAGGCTGCTTAGATCATCCTCCGTTCTGCCTCAGCAATCATCCAGACGACCGAAAACTAAGATCAAACAGAGGCTGTTGGCACGGAAAACGAGAAATGGCATAAAATTTGAAATTTTCAAAAAAATTCTAAGGCATCGAAAACCAAGCGCCCCTAGAGGCTGGGGGAGCCCAGTTTCACCAGACTTAGTTTATTTTTGAGTGTTTCCTGAAAAACATAAATCTCCCTCCGTCGGCCCGGTCTGGTTCAAAGTACGTCAGTTTGGCACGTTTCCCGAGGTAGACATAGAGTACAATCAACTCAATTTTCATCAGGCCTACCTATCTGCCAAATCATCAGACTCAGTTTTGTCCCAGCAAATAGAAATTGATAGCCAAATAGGGGTCCACAGCCACCGGAACGCGCACGCAAATTAAAAAGTTGAAATTTTTAGAAAAATGGCTAAGGCATGAGAAGTCAGGTGCCCCTGGAGGCTAGGGGCGCCTAGATTCACCAGAGATAGAATTTTTTCGTGTTTGACAGTGTTTTGCGACAGTCATTTCCCGATCTTCACCCGGTGACAGATTCTAGAGGTCAGATTCGTAGTTGAACGATGCCAAATTGTCAGTTGGAGGCTAGGGATGAAATCTCAGTTGATACGTCTCCAAAATCTTAGGATCAGTTAGTTTTTTCAGTCAACGGTGACATTTTTCCATCTTGTTGAAGTTGGAGACAGGCCCTACTTGAGTCAAAACGAGTGCAGAAGTGTCAAAAATGAAGAAAAATTGTCTAACACTTCTGTCAACTCGCGTGTTTGATGACATCATCAAAAAGAAGATATTTTTCGTCATCTTACACATGAAGCCATAGGTAGCTACAAAATAGGGATTCTTCCTATTCAAAGACATCCACTTGGATTTGTGCTTTAAAAGTTACTTTCTTCATGGATGAGATCCAAGTTTTATTCTTTCACAAAGAAAGCTACTTTTTCGCCCTAAAGATCTATAAAGACAAGCATTTGGCTTCTTTATTTCATTATCTTTTGTAGGTTGCATCAAGAGGAAGGATTTTTATTTTTCTTTCAACAAAGATTCGAAGACCCAAACGAAGTGTTTTTTCAGCATTCTTCATAGTTTTAGGTTGAGGAAGCAGGGACACACGCTTTTTCAGGGTCCTTTTTTCGAGGGGATCATTTTTTAGAAATTCGACTGAAGCTTTTTCAGTTTTTATCAAGATGGGTCCATCCAGTATTTCATCCTCTTGAAGATTGGGAGTTTTGCTTTTTTCAAGAATCTGCTTTTTTGTTGCTTTTTCAGGAAAGTCTCTGCTTTTTCAAAATCTACTGATATGGGTTGCTTCAAAACAGAATTACCTACAAAACCCATGTGCCAACTTTTTTGCTCACTCTGCTTTTTTCTAAAAATCGACAAGTAATTTTCAGTGATTTGTCCAATATTTTTCCGACATAGGCGTGTTCACAATCAATTTTCAAATCTTTCAGTATGCAATACTCTCCAACACAAATTAGGCCCAAAACGACGTTGGTTCACAATTACCTGAGAACTTGCGAGACAGACTTGCATAAAATACTTTCAGTGATCAATTTACATTCTTTGGAGGATGTAGGAAATAATGCTATTAGGAATCTAAGACACTCCGGTTTGCTTGCAGTAGCATCCTTTCCTATCACAGTGCAAAGTATTGAGTTCGTAATTGCTTGCATGATACATTACAACTCGGTCACAAGAGAAATCCAATCAAGAGATGGATGTGTGCTCTATAGTTTGAGGCCGAACGACATTGAGAAATGTTTTACAATACCAGTCTGGAGGGAAAACTTAACTGTTTCAATTGAAGAATGCAAGAGGGTTTGGAACAATGATAAAGAAAAATACCGGAAAAAGATTGGTCAGAGGTGGTTAAAAGAAAAACAAAACGTCATGCCAAAGAACGTTGGACATGGAGAATTCAAGGAGGAACATGCAATAATGATTACTCTACTAAGCTGAATCACGGGTCAATCAGATGCTAATAAGTTCCAACCTTAGATGTTTTACATCATGTCCCAGATTGTTGATGGAACCAAATTCTATGACTGGTCGGCACTCATCAGTGATAGTCTCCACCAACAAATACTTGATTTTCAAAGGGCTCATGAATTCCACATGATGTCATACCTTGTGTATTTGATGGCTTTTTAGGGTCAATTCAGAGGTTTGAATGTTGTTGGAACTCTGGGTATTCAACATGTATATCACCATTTCCCGCAATTAGAAATTTCTCAAGCAGAACGACATTACAAGCAGGTAAATGATGCATTCCTGATGCATGCAGTGCGAGATATGGATAATGAGTTGCATATACAGTTTTCAGCAGATGCTAGAATGGCAATGGCAGAATGGGCTAATTGGTTTATCCAGTTTCCCACTTTTTCCTACATCAGAGTATATGGCTTCTCAGGAGAGCCAGCCATGTTGCTGAGATATCCTACAGATGAAATAGCATTTAGGGAATTTTTTAGGCAAGCCTATGAAGTTCATACATTTTTGCATAGTAGACGCAATGCAGCTTTCAATTTTTCAATTGGGATGAGTATTTACAGATGTAGATCTGGAGCATATGCTAAGGTAATTGGTAATGAATCATCCAAGTATGGTCTCAAGTTTTAAGACAGGAGGTCTTCATATGATCCTCATGGTATTTTTGCATCACATCTTGGTCAAAATTGTGCGCATACGCATGCAGTTGAAGACTTCTAGGCTAATTGTGCTGATGAGTTTGAAGTACGAGAACGCAGTTACAATAGGTTTACTCTTCAGCAAATGTCTTGAATCTTGTCAGAAGATGTAGAGGGTTTGACAGAAAGTGGTGAAGTTCTACTTCCCATGTATTTCAGAGACCAAGTTGAGCAACAACCGTTGCCACCAGTTAATTGGTCAATAAAAGAGAACACTTCCATTGAAGAAAGAACGAGTTGAGTGGTTAAAAACAGTTTGATATTCTTGAAGAATAAGTGGAAGGATGATATTCCGGTAGCAGAGTTGCTAGTTGTATAACCATCAGAGCCTTCCACTTCCAAACCAAAACGAAGGGTTAAAGCTATGAGTGTTCTTCCAGAAGTAGCAAAAATGGCTAAGTTAAAGAGGAAAAAGGATGAGTCTCTAGCTCATATCCAACAGAAACAACCAGTAGTTGAATCAGAAGTTCCTGTTGAACCAATGCCGCATGTTGAAGCATTGCCTTCAGATCATGTCTCTCCTCCTTCACCAAGCACTTCTCCTATCCACATAGATTCAAAGCCAGATTCGCCGATTCGTAACTCTGATGCACATATTGGTTCATCAGGAGCCGATGAAGTTAAAACCAAGTTTCCAAGAGAGGATGGTTCATCCTGGCTTGAAAGCATTCTGGGAAGGAAGGGGAGAAAGCCCTCATATTAGCTGAATTTAACAGAGCTTAAAAGTGTCCACCAAGACACACCAGACAAGAAGCTGAAGAAGTAGGTTTGCATTGAAAAGAATGTAGATGGAGAAATAATCCTTGAAACTGCAACATCACCAAAAGATAGAAGTGCTGATGATATTGAGGTTGATGACTTCAAGGTTGTCAAAGCTAACCTTGGTAGGAGTACCCGACATACAGATGTAAATCTCTTCGAAGTTGCAACAGATAGTTTGAAGGAAAGGGTGTTGAAAGATGGAGAAGACAAAGCAGCTCTCAAGGCTGAAGTTAGGCAGCTGCGGCAATACATTTCCAACCTTTTCCATGACGCATCACAGGCTGATTTACTGCTTCCACCGAATCTTGAATCACCAGCCGATTAGCAGCAATTCAGTTAGTTGGTCCTCTATGGGAGGCACATGAATAATTGGGTGGAAGAATTTGTAACTAAAGGGAGAGTTATACTTTCAGAGTTTTATCAATTAAAGTACAACCCTCATGATTTATGCCAAGGCATCCAGGGGTTGTAGCAGACTATGGTAGAAAATAAACCGATGTTTGAGATCATTATCTCTGACTTGAAGATAGCACTTGATTCTGTTGATTCCCCTGAGGATAAGAAGATAATTTCTACTTGGAAAGTGCAATATCTTTTCACAGTAAAAACTTATGACAATATAATTTAAGAGTTGACATAATGGAAAGAAAAGGTGGTCAATGTCCTCAGGTTCGTCAGATCTTTTGTTTCTCAGATCCTATGTTCATATGAAAAAGAAGATGGTACCCTGTATGATCTCAAGGAAGTGCAAGCAGAGTTCCAGACTCTCATCCGCAGCAATTTTAATGATGATATCAATGCTGACGAGATGGGTCATTTCGCCACAATGACAATGAAGTTTGACAAGGCTGTGGGAGAAGTTCATGAATTTCTTCAGATGGTTGCCAACGGTGAAGAAATGTTAGAGAATCAGAATATCATTCTAGAGAGTATCAGTGTTCCTGGCAAAGATACGGTCACTCACTTTTTAGAAGATATTGTTTCCCAAAATATCAATGGATGACATCACCAAAAAGCAAGAATGTTGATGAGGATGCATTTCAAAAGAAAGCAGATTTAAAACAGATGCTTTTTGTTTTAAAGCATTTGCTTTTGTCCTAAGCTCATTCATTCTTTATTTAGAAAAAAATCACTTTGTAATAGTTGGAGTTTTCTTTGCTTTAAAGCATTTGTTAGTTGTATGTTTGTCTTAGAATAGAAATAAAGCTTGCGAGTTGGCAAGTTAGGGTTAATCAAGGAGATTTTAGGGTTCCCTACTCCTTTGATTTTAGTATAAATAAGGGCAGCCTTACCCATTGTAAAGAGAGCTACTTTTGTGATAGCAAATTTGCTGTGCCCATTCTAACCTGCAGATTTTGTTATTTCAAGTGTTTTTTCACTCTGTGTAACCTGTTCTCCGGTGTTTGATCGCTTGCTGTATGCCTGCCTTTTGCTACAATATTGTTGTCCTGGAGTTGTATCAACTTTGTGATATTGAATAGAAGTCTCATGCCTATTTTACTCTGATATTCTATCTCGAATCATCAAGTTTCATCGTCAGATGTGTGGCTTTTATAACTTTTATTTCAGCTTTCATCATTAAAGTACTGAGTCTTGTGATGTAAATCTGGAAGAAGATTGCTTAAGTTTTTGTGTTAAAACAATCATTCCTTGTCCACTTTTAATCCCCTTCGCTTTGAATTTACTTAGGAGATTAAAAGCATCATTAGTTTATGCCTAGTTGTAGTAGAAGTTTAAAAAAAAGGAAAAAACCTCTTCTACAATGCTTAGAGTTTTATAACCTTGTGCTCGCAGCTGAGAATCAAAAAGAAGATAGGTGAAATTTGTTTTATTTATCTTTTCAACAAACATCAGCGAAAAGGGAACTCCCCCTTCTAATAGGAGAGCAGTTTATTTGTGCATAGTTGTCTGTTTCCAACTCGTATTCCAGAGGTGGGAATTGAAACACCAATAGTTTTCTGGCACCCACCATGGGGCACGAGGCATAAAACTTCAAGAAAGCTTAGGCTTATGTCACGGGAATGACTCTCTGGCGTCCTTCTGCTTCAGTTCAACAACCAAATCTTACACCACCTGCTATTCAACCAAATCTTGTACGAGTGGAAGGAGAACAAATGGACATCATTAATAGCCTAAGGAATTTCATATTTGCACAAAAGGAAAGTCCTGATCAGTGGAGAAACGTGGCTACTATTGTTGACGAAGAAGAACACAAAGCGGATCTTGCGGCAGGAAGACCAGTATTACCACCTCCCGTGTGGCAGTAGATAATCCTGGCTCATAGGGTTTATTCAAGAATGGGAAAAGGCGGTGCTACGGATCCTTTCTTCCAAGATCTTGATCTTACAGAAGTTGGAGAAGCATCCAACATAGTTCCTGAAGTCTAGACAGTTCCTGAAGTCAAGGAGGAAGAACCATAAGAAAAACCAGTAATCCAGCCTAGAGCAATGGGTGATGCAAATAATAACAATCACAATGATGCAAATCAGAGGCGACCACCCCCATTGCCTTGGGGTAATAGCATTGGACCTTTGGCTCTGCAAGCACATCATGAGTTACCAAAGGGGTCAAGGAAGCACTTTCCCCGGTTCCATGGCGATGGAACTCAACATCTTGACGAACATATCTCTACATTCACAACATCTTGTGCCGTTTTGCATGTATCACATGAAGATGTTGTGCATCTCTTCGTTGAGACTCTTATGGGAAATGCTGCCGACTGGTTCAATCATCTGGAACCAGGCATCATTACAAGTTGGGCCACTATGAGCGAGAAATTCTTGGCAAGGTTCAAGCCTATCGAAGATGGTCACAGATTGTTCGCCCAACTCTCAAATTCAAAGATGGAAAACAATGAACCGATGAGGGAGTTCGTGGCAAGGTTTAATCGCCTGGTTACACGTCTTTCTCATACACTTAATCCATCTCTGCAAATTCTATTGAGCAGTTTCATTAACGCTCTTCCTTCTGAGATAGCCTTCTTTTTAAGATCAGCTAACGAAATAGAATTATCCAATGCACAATAAAATGCCATCAAGTTAGAGGATGACATGATTACCTCTGGCAAGATGAAGATGGATTCAATGAGGCCTCTTCTTCAGAGTTCTGCGGATCCACTGCTACATAAGGCAGCAAATGAAGTGACTATCATGAAGAGATAGTTGCCTACTCAGGGGCAACCTGCACAATAGCCATATCAGTCACTGCAACAACAATACCAACCACAACAACCATATCAGCCTAAGAGGAACAATTTTTAGCCTTTCAATAACTACAGGCCCAGGTTGCCCGCACCACCACCAAGACAAGCTGTTAATGCTGCTCAAAATGCAGTGTTTTGTTCCTTTCATGAGACTGATGCACATACTGGAGCCACATGTCTTGAAAATTTAAGAATGAATCAAATAATGTGATATGCTAATGCTGCACCCATTTCAAGCATTGTCCCTTCCCCAAGTGCGAATGTTGTCTTACCACAGACGGACAACTTCGATGGCGACTCTACTACGGGATACTTCCAGAACGAACCCGTTATAATAAAAGAAGAACAAGAGGATCTTCGTCAATATTCTCTTGCGGTGAATCATGAAAATCTTTCGACACCTGTGTTTACACGTACTCAACATTTCAAAGCACAGAAAGAAGAAGAGGATAAGCAAAGATTGAAAGAAAAGGGGAAGGAAGTGGCTTCCAATTCCAATGTTAAGCCACCACACGAAAATGTCAAAGCTGCTTAGGATTCATCTTTGGCGAATTTTGATATAGTGGATTCCATGATGAAGACAAAGGTGCAGATTTCTCAGCTGGAGTATCTCCAATACCATCCAGATCAGTTGGATAGAATTGTTAAGTATGTCAAGAAGGAGACTGTCGTAAAACCCACATTACTTGAATTTTCCGTTCCAGCAGGAGAGAAGCCCAAGCCTTTCTATATCTCTCTGTATATAGGAGGCTATAAATTGAACAATTGTATCATTGATTCAGGAGCCTCAGGCAACGTCATGCCTTTGCAGGTGATAAACGCTTTGGGATTCTCGTGCATCAAAATGCATGACAAGTGTTATTCGCTTGAGTCTAAGTCAATGTCGTTGGTTGGACAATTGAAGGATGCTCAACTACGGTTGGTAGCTTGCCCAGAGAAGAAAATAATGATGACTATCTTGGTAGCCAACATTCCAGCTAGTTACGGGATGCTGCTAAGTAGAAGCTTCTGCAAAGACCTTGGAGGAGAAATACAATTGGATTGGTTATCTACGACCATTCCATTAAAGAAAGGTAATTTCAAATTGGAACCAGAAACCAAGTCACGGTTCACGGTGGTGAAATCTCAGGATCCTCAAGCACAGGTGCTATATCAAGAAATGGGTCCTGGTACATATGTTATGCTGTCAAAAATAACTGAAGAGAATTAGGAAGTTGTCTATGCGGTCGACGAATCAAAGGAAGAACCTGAAGAAATGTACAACTTGCATACTTTCTTTGAGGAAGAAGTGTGACAATCTTCTCAAGAACAAAATAATGATAAATCAGATTTGTTTTTCTCATCTTTTGAAGGTTGGTTTGAAGAACTTGTGTCAGATACATCCAAAGAAGAGACCAAATAAGCATTGCAATTAGAGCAAGAACATAATCTTCATTTTGAAGATGATTTCTTCCTGGAAGAATTTTTTAGAGCTGGAGATCATATGGAAAATTTATCATCAGATCTAAATTGGTTTCTACATCAGTGGGAAAGTGATTCTTCAACATAAGATATTGTAGATTTTTCTTTACAATATAGCCTGTCTTCACCTGTGTCCCAAGAATCCTTCATACACACTAGTGAAGAGGACGATGTTGAATCCGTCTATGAACCTGTATAAGAAAAAGACTTCACTGATACTATACAACCAGTACTAAATGCAACATATGAAGGGGTTGATGGAGAAGAGGAGTTCATGGAATATTCAGTTTTGGTCACTAAAGAGGATGATATTGAAAAGTCAGAAATTCTTGACAAATGTTTTGTGAGATATGCCGTGTGTGAGATCGATGAAGAAGATGAAGAAGATACATATAACTCGGATGAATCTGCCTTTGATTACCAAAAGAAGAAAGATACATGAATGCTGAAGATGAAACGACGCTGGATATTTGCATTGAAGAAGATTACTCTATAGAGGATGATGAGATTCAAGATAATGAATGGCAAAATGAGCTGTCAGGTGAAGATGTTATCGATAATAATCAAGAGTTTGAGCATTTAGACCTGGATGGTCTATCAGATTCTGAGGATTGGATAGATGAAACACAACCAATGAAGAAGAAGAAGCTCCTGAAGCATTGGAAAAAAGGGCAACGACAGTTGTGGATCCTATAAGCCAAGAATTAGTAATGAGAGTTGTGTATGAGCAGGTTGTACCTTTTCCAGAAGATGATGCATTCACTGAGTACAAAGTTGCGTGTGTATAAGCTATAAATGAAACTCATATTCAATATGTGGTGATAACCATTCCCACAGATATACTTTGGCCACAAGACTTTCCTGCATATCTTCAAAAGGAGGTTTTGTACCTTCACCTGTTGCAAAGGTTGCTTGCTTTAGAAGACGATGCTCCGCCTGATCTCTGGCGTATCAACTCGTTCCTCATGAACTTCTCGTGGCCTGAACGTGAATACCCTTCTGAACCATGGCTCTTTGAGGAGATGTTGCAGAGAAAGAAAAGTTTTGTGCTACCAAGACAACCTTCATAGCTAAGAAGAGATGGTTCTTATTTTTCTGAGTCGGTTGATGGTTTTATGTGACAGTCTTATTCTTCTCATCCTTGCTCAAGAAAAAGAGCATGTGAACACTTTTTGTTCTCATAATGTGTTTCCCCTTTCTGTAATGTGATTGTTATGTTGTAATGTTTTTCCCCTTTCCGTAATGTGACAGTTGTGTTCTTTGTGTTCTGGAAAATTCCAACTCATAGGTGATTTTAGGAAGTCCAGTTTTTAGGTGACGTAGGAAAAAGTCTTGTTCTAGGTGATTAGGAAAGTGACCTGACCCTATTACCCAACTAACAAGGCACTGGTCCAAGCTTAAAAAGTCCAGAGATTCTCGGTTCTCCTATGCCGTAAGTATCTGACATGGTCCCCAGACAGAGCCAATTGTTGTACCCAATCAAAAAATTTTGCTTCATTAAGGCATTTGGACAAGTTTAGAAAATTTTTCATCAAAAAAGTAAAATTTCTAAAAATAGAAATTTCTATTTTTAGAAAGTTTCTAAAAATAGATGTCAAATTAGGTTTTCTAGGTTTCTTGAGATATGGATGATGGCAAAACTTTCTAAAAATAGAATCTCTGACTCAGGTGTCGCGCTTGATTCTCATTAGTCGATTTTGCTTCACGATCAGCGTGGTCCAGACATAATCTGCAAATGGTCAAATTTTCTCTACTGGGTCATTTTTGCTTTTTTGGAAGGTGAAGCATGAGCTCTGAATTCGTCAATGGAGGAAGTTCATCTGCCAGAGCTCGTTTTCAGGTTTTCAACGTTGTTCCAACAATGCAGAATTGATAAATAGTCATCGACTTGATGAAGCACGCAAAACGGAGTAGGATGGATCCGAGGTGAGGAGGAAAGTTGCAAATCATCAAATTTGGCTAAGTCTAAAGATTTTAGGCACCCCAAGAGGCTTGGGGCGCCCAGTCCTACCAGTGTTAGAAATTTTTTGCATTTTTTGAGAAAATGCAAGAAATGTGTCCGTCAATCCATTTCGGTAGGCGTAAAAGCAATCATTTTGATCATCAGGCTCTGAAAAGCTAGAAATCTCATCAGATGTACCCAAGCTATCCAGTTCATTCGCCATCCAGTGATAGTTGACTGATGAAATCGTTGAAATCGACATCAGGAAGCTGTTGTCAGCACGCAAAATGGAGCAAGTTACAAACGAAAGTTGGAAATTAGGAAAATAGTTAAGTCTGAAGAAACCAAGCACCCCTGGAGGCTAGGGGTGCCCAACTTCTCCAGTGTTAGATTTTTTTCACGTTTGTTGAGAAACGTAAAAAATGCCTCCGTCAGCTCGTTCCCGATTGGTCAAACTTGGTCAAACTCAGTCAAATATCAGTAAAAGCTGGGATTTCATCACAGATATGTTCAGGCTACTTAGATCATCCTCTGTTCTACCTCAGCAGTCATCCAAACAACTGAAAACGAAGATCAAACAGACGCTGTTGGCACGGAAAATGAGAAATGGCATAAAATTTGAAATTTTTAGAAATTTTTCTAAGGCATTTAAAACCAAGCACCCCTGGAGGCTGGGGGCGCCCAATTTCACCAGACTTAGTTTATTTTTGAGTGTTTCCTAAAAAACGTAAATCTCCCTTCGTCAGCCTAGTTCGGTTCAGAGCAGGTCAGTTTGGCACGTTTCCTGAGGCAGCCAGAGAGTACAATCAGCTTAGTTTTCATCAGGCTTGCCTATCTACCAGATCATCAGACTTAGTTTTGTCCTAGCAAACAGAAATTGACAGCCAAATAGGGGTCCACAGCCACCGGAACGCGCACACAAATTGAAAAGTTGAAAAAGTTGAAATTTTCAAAAAAATGGCTAAGGCATGAGAAGTCAGGCACCCTGGAGGCTAGGGGTGCCCAGATTCACCAGAGATAGAATTTTTTCGTGTTTGACAGTGTTTTTCGACAGTCATTTCCCGATCTTCGCCCAGTGGTAGATTCTAGAGGTCAGATTCGCAGTTGAACGATGCCAGATCGTCAGTTGGAGGCTAGGGATGGAATCTCAGTTAATAGGTCTCCAAAATGTTAGGATCAGTCAGTTTTTTCAGTCAATGGTGACATTTCACCATCTTGTTGTAGTCAGAGACAGGCCATACTTGAGTCAAAACGAGTGCAGAAGTGTCGAAAATGAAGAAAAATTGGCTAACACTTCTATCAACTCGCGTGTTCCATGATATCATCAAAAAGAAGATATTTTTCGTCATCTTACACATGAAGCCATAGGCAGCTACAAAATAGGGATTCTTCCTATTCGAAGACATCCACTTCGATTTGTGCTTTAAAAGTTGCTTTCTTAATGGATGAGATCCAAGTTTTATTCTTTCACAAAGAAAGCTGTTTTTTCGCCCTAAAGATCTATAAAGACAAGCATTTGGCTTCTTTATTTCATTATCATTTGCAGGTTGCATCCAAAGGAAGGATTTTTATTTTTCTTTCAACGAAGATTCGAAGACCCAAACGAAGTGCTTTTTCAGCGTTCTTCATAGTTTCGAGTTGAGGAAGCAGGGAGCCACTTTTTTCAGGGTCCTTTTTTCGAGGGGATCATTTTTCAGATATTGGATCGAATCTTTTTCAATTTTTATCAAGATGGGCCATCCAGTATTTCGTCCTCTTGAGATTGGGAGTTTTGCTTTTTTCAGGAATCTGCTTTTTTGCTATTTTTTTCAAAAAGTCTCTGCTTTTTCACAATCTGACGATCTGGGTTGCTTCAAAACAAAATTACCTACAAAACCCATGTGCCAGCTTTTTTCCTCACACACTGCTTTTTTCCAAAAATCAGCAAGTAATTTTCAGCCATTTGTCCAATATTTTTCCAACATGGGTGTGTTCATAGTCAATTTTTAAATCTTTCAGTATGCAGTACTCTCCAACACAAATTAGGCCCAAAACGGCGTTGGTTCACGATTACCTGAGAACTTGCAAGACAGACTTGCATAAAGTACTTCTAATGATCAATTTACATTCTTTGGAGGATGCAAGAAATAATGCTATCAGGAATCTAGGACACTCCGGTTTGCTTGCAGCAACATCCTTTCCCATCACAGTGCAAAGTATCGAGTTCGTGATTGCTTGCATGACGCTTTACAACTCGGTCACAAGAGAAATCCAATCAAAAGATGGACGTGTGCTCTGTAGTCTAAGGCCGAACGACATTGAGAAATGTTTTACAATACCAGTTTGGAGGGAAAACTTAACTGTTTCAATTGAAGAATGCAAGAGGGTTTGGAACAATGATAAAGAAAAATACCCAAAAAAGATTGGTCAAAGGTGGTTAAAAGAAAAAGAGAACGTCATGCCAAAGAAAGTTGGACGTGGAGAATTCAAGGAGGAACATGCAATAATGATTACTCTACTAAGCCGAATCACGGGTCAAGCAGATGCTAACAAGTTCCAGCCTTGGATGTTTTACATCATGTCCTAGATTGTTGATAGAACCGAATTCTATGACTGGTCGGCACTTATCAGTGATAGTCTCCACCAACAAATACTTGATTTTCAAAGGGCTCATGAATTCCATATGATGTCATACCTTGTGTATTTGATGGCTTTTCAGGGTCAATTTAGAGGTTTGAATGTTGTTGGAACTCTGGGTATTCAACATGTATATCACCATTTCCCGCAGTTAGAAATTTCTCAAGTAGAATCGCATTACAAGCCAGTAAATGATGCATTCTTGATGCATGCAGTATGAGATATGGATAATGAGTTGCATATACAGTTTTCAGCAGATGCTAGAATGACAATGACAGAATGGACTGATTGGTTTATCCAGTTTCCCACTTTTTCCTACATCAGAGTATATGGCTTCTCAAGAGAGCCAGCCATGTTGCCAAGATATCCTACAGATGAAATAACATTTATGAAATTTTTGAGGCAAGCCTATGAAGTTCATACATTTTTGAGTAGTAGACGTAAGGCAGCTTTCAATTTTCTAATTGGGATGAGTATTTATAGATGTAGATATGGAGCAGATGCCAAGGTAATTAGTAATGAATCATCCAAGTATGGTCTCAAGTTTTTTGACAGGAGGTCTTCATATGATCCTCGTGGTGTTTTTGCATCACATCTTGGTCAAAATTATGCGCATACGCATGCAGTTGAAGACTTCTGGGCTAATTGTGCTGATGAGTTTGAAGTACAAGAATGCAGTTACAACAGGTTTACTCTTTAGCAGATGTCTGATATCTTGTCAGAAGATGTAGAGAGTTTGACAAAAAGTGGTGAAGTTCTAACTCCCACGTATTTCAGAGACCAAGTTGAGCAACAACTGTTGCCACCAGTTAATTGGTCAATAAAAGAGAACACTTCCATTGAAGAAAGAACGAGTCGAGTGGTTAAAAACAATTTGATATTCTTGAAGAATAAGCGGAAGAATGATATTCCGGTAAAAGAGCCGCCAGTTGTACAACCATCAGAGCTTTCCACTTCCAAACCAAAATGAAAGGTTAAAGCTATGAGTGTTCTTACAGAAGGAACAAAAATGGCTAAGTTAAAGAGGAAAAGGATGAGTCTCCAGCTCATGTCCAGCAGGAACAACCAATAGTTGAATCAGAAGTTCCTGTTGAACCAACGCCGCATGTTGAAGCATTGCCTTCAGATCATGTCTCTCCTCCTTCTTCACCGAGCACTTCTCCTATCCACATAAATTTAGAGCCAGATTTGCCGATTCGTAACTCTGATGTACATATTGGTTCATCAGGAGCTGATGAAGTTAGAACTGAGTTTCCAAGAGAGGATGGTTCATCCTGGCTTGAAAACACTCTGGGAAGGAAGATGAGAAAGCCCTCATATCAGCTGGATTTAACAGAGCTTAAAAGCATCTACCAAGACACACCAGACAAGAAGCTGAACAAGCAAGTTCGCATTGAAAAGAATGTGGATGGAGAAATAATTCTTGAAACTGCAACGCCGCCAGAAGATAGAAGTGCTGATGATATTGAGGTTGATGACTTCAAGGTTGTCAAAGCTAACCTTGGTAGAAGTACCTGGCATACAGATGTAAATCTCTTCGAGGTTGCAGCGGATAGTTTGAAGGAAAGGGTGTTGAAAGATGGAGAAGACAAAGCAGCTCTCAAGGCTGAAGTTAGGCAGCTGCGGCAGTACATTTCCAACCTTTTCCATGGTTCATCACAAGCTAATTTATTGCTTCCACCGAATCTTGAATCGCCAGCCGATCAACGGCAATTCAGTCAGTTGGTCCTCTATGGGAGGCACATGAATAATTGGGTGGAAGCAATTGTGACTAAAGGGAGAGTTATACTTTCAGAGTTTTATCAATTAAAGTACAACCCTCATGATTTACGCCAAGGCATCCAGGGGTTGCAGCAGACTATGGCAGAAAATAGACCGGTGTTTGAGATCATTATCTCTGACTTGAAGATAGCACTTGATTCTGTTGATTCCACTGAGGATAAGAAGACAATTTCTACTTGGAAAGCGCAATATCGTTTCACAGTAAAAACTTATGATAGTATAATTTCAGAGTTCATAGAATGGAAAGAAAAGGCGGTCAATGTCCTCAGGTTCGTCAGATCTTTTATTTTTCAAATCCCGTGTTCGTATGAAAAAGAAGATGGTACCCTGTATGATCTCAAGGAAGTGCAAGCAGAGTTCCAGACTCTCGTCCGCAGCAATTTTAATGATGATATCAATGCCGGTAAGATGGGTCGTTTCGCCACAATGACAGTGAAGTTTGACAAGGCTGTGGGTTCGTGAATTTCTTCAAATGGTTGCCAATGGTGAAGAAATGTTAGAAAATCAGAATATCATTCTAGAGAGTATCAGTATTCCTGGCAAAGATGTGGTCACTTGCTTTTTAGAAGATATTGTTTCTCAGAATATCAATGGATGACATCACCAAAAAGTAAGAATGTTGATGAGGATGCATGTCAAAAGAAAGCAGCTTTAAAACATATGCTTTTTGTTTTAAAGCATTTGCTTTCATCCTAAGTTCATCCATTCTTTATTTAGAAATAAATCACTTTATAATAGTTGGAGTTTTCTTTGCTTTAAAGAAAATTGCTTTAAAGCATTTGTTAGTTGTATCTTTGTCTTAGAATAGAAATAAAGCTTGCGAGTTGACAAATTATGGTTAATCAAGGAGATTTTAGGGTTCCCTACTCCTTTGATTTTAGTATAAATAAGGGTAGCCTTGCCCATTGTAAATAGAGCTACTTTTGTGATAGCAAATTTGCTGTGCCTATTCTAGCCTATAAATTTTGTTATTTCAAGTGTTTGTTCACTCTATGTAACCTGTTCTCTGGTGTTTGATCACTTGCTGTATGCCTGCCTTTTGCTATAGTATTGCTGTCCTGGAGTTGTATCAACTTTGTGGTATTGAATAGAAGTCTCATGCCTATTTTGCTCTGATATTCTATCTCAAATCATCAAGTTTCATCGTCAGATGTGTGGCTTTTGTAACTTTTATTTCAGCTTTCATCATTAAAGTACTATGAGTCTTGTGATGTAAATCTAGGAGAAAATTGCTTAAGTTTTTGTGTTAAAACAATCATTCCTCATCCACTTTTAATCCCCTTCACTTTGAATTTACCTAAGAGATTAAAAGCGTCATTAATTTATGCCTAGTTGTAGTAGAAGTTTTAAAAAAAGGAAAAAACCTCTTCTGTAGCGTTTAGAGTTTTATAACCTTGTGCTCGCAGCTGAGAATCAAAAAGAAGATAGGCAAAATTTGTTTTATTTATCTTTTCAGTGAACATCAACGAAAAGGGAACTCCCCCTTCCAATAGGAAAGCAGTTTATCTGTGTATAGCTGTCCGTTTCAAACTCACATTCCAAAGGTGTGAATTGAAACGCCAACAGGCATAAAGCCTTTCCCTCACATCACATCGGCCCTATTGACTTCATAAAAATCAAGTCTAAAGCACTGTTGTCGGCCACTCCATGTTATGATAGTTAGGATATTCAAGACAAAAGGTCTTGACCACAGTACTCCTTTGGATAATGTAATTATTTGTTTTTCACAAGTCAAAAACACACTTGGTAAAAGAACCTTCGAAGAAAAGTGAGGAAACAACCCTAATTTTGTTCATTCTTCATTTGGTTTTCTTTCCTCGGAGATCTGCAACTGTACTATGCCGGCCTTAGGGTTTGAAACTCATTCATCATGGCTCTAGTTTTTCACTCCTCTCAACGGGATCTTTGGTTGCATCTTGGAACTGCATCATTAATAAGGATGGTAACACTATTTTCTGCTCTATATGAGGCATTTACTCAGCTTTGTGGCTTTATTTTTTCATGGCTGCGGGCCTCCTTTCCTCTTTTATGGCTCTCTTTGTCGTTATGCATTCTTCAACACCTTTTCTCTTCTCTGTATCTTTCCTTGCAACCTTCACCTATTCTTGAAAGCTTTAAAGCCACTGTGAGGCCGTGGGTAGACCCTTCTTCCTGTCGGCGAAATGAGGTAAGCTCTTTTCATTTCATCTTCTATAGCTTCTTTTTGTCTCTTTTCACAGTTTAAAAAAAATGGCAAGGGCTGTTGAGGTTATGGGTATTGCATTTTTCGATAAAAAATGGCTTATCACTTTCAGCCATGACTGCATATATCTTCTTTTTGCTTTGAGCTGTCTGTAGATGTAGAAAACCTGAGGGTTTGAGTTTTTGAAATGAGGGTTTTTAACATCTTTTGGCATTTTTAAGGCCTCTACCTGTTATGGTCATGCTTTATCTGAATACAGGCACCAAAAAATGTAGAATGTCGAGGGTTTGTTCAGTCTGGAAGCTAGGGTTTCAACCCCTCATGCACAAAAATCCTTCACACTGCCATGACCATCTTCTTTCACTATTATCTCTTTCTGCTTATGACTATAAATGAAGAAGAGAAACAAGGTTTTGAACTTCCTGTCAAGGGTTTGCTCTTTCTGTACTTTCAAGGCTTCAAACTCTTATGGCCATTCTCCTTTATTTTTCACTGCTCTTTCTTTTTACCTGTAAGTGTAAAAGAAACCTGAGGGTTTGAGATATTGAAAGACCTTGTTCATTATGTAGATGGGTACACACTTATCATGAAAAATGCTACTCTTCTGTAATGAATATGACTATATTTCTCTTTTATTTGAGTCTTCTTGACCGTGGGTGCAAAATTAGCACTAGGGTTTGATTTTCTGTCAAATGGGTATACCTGATATCATGAGAAACCTTGCTCCTTTGTCATGGCTATGACTGTATCTTTATTTTCCTCAACTCTCTTGACTATGGGTGAAAAAATGAATATTAGAGTTTAATATCTTGATCAGAAAATACATTTTAGCATGAGTCATGCTTCTTTATGTATATTATCTCCTAGAACATGGGCTTTTCCTGTAGGTAACAACATTAAGAGTTTGAGGTGTTAATAGATGGAGTTTCTTTCTTTGCTTTCATAACACCTTCTAACTGTCATGTCATTAATGATGATGATACACCTATGTTGTATGTCTCACTGTAGCTACTTGGCATAAGCAAGTCTTTATATTCTGTATGACAACAAATCATTTAATATTCTGTAGCATACATTGGCACCTCTGTGAGACTCTCCTGTAGCATAGATGGTCTCTTTATTTGTTTGCATATGATAACTTGTAATCTTGCAAACTGTATATGGTGGACACTTGTCATATGGTATTTATCTTTGACTGTGTGTTGTCCTTCTTCACTTTGACTGTATTCTAACATGGCATAGATCATGCTACCTTCTTTTGTGAAAAAAAAATGCACCTGTAGCTGTGATTACATGTTCTTATCTCTCCTTGATGCTTCTCCTTCATTATTGACTAACTCCTGTAGATGGATATGGTAACTGTCATATGCTCTGACTGTCTCTTGCTTATATAAGCCACCTTGCTGATCACTGTCTTGACTGTCTATACTGGAGATGACTGTATCTGTATTTTGCTTGAATGTATCTTTCTTAAGGCATGGCACCTTCTTGACTGTACCATGGCATCACTGTAGCCTGGATGATTGTAATCTGATTTTTTGCATTCAGTCATATTAATCTGATTTGCTTTAATCAACTGTAATAATGCCATGATGACATATCCTTTCTGCAAGTTGATTAGATGATGCATGATATAGCTCGGAATGATGCATCTTGTCTTTTCTGATACTCTTTTCAAAAAATGAAAAGAAACATGCTGGGCTTAAACCATTGTGGGAGCCACATTTAATCCACATGTTTATTTGTCTTCAAATCAGCAACAAAATTTGTCCTATATCTGCATAGTGAACAAACAAGTTAGCATAAAAAAGTACCTGATAGGATTGATTGATCTCCTTCATGATTTCTTCCTGATTTGTGTCATATATCTGATCTGATCTCTTATCTGAATGCATGATATGATAAGTAGATGTCTCTGTTTGATAAAAGCATGTGATAACTGTAAACATCCGGAGCACTAACAGGGCTATCCCCAAAATTTTGCAGGTTTCAACTTGATGATGGCTTGGAGTGAAGACTGAAAGCTGAAGACTTGAAGGCCAGTTTCAACATCAACCTCAAGGCCAGCTTCAACATCAACCTCCATCATTAGGCAATGATGGATGTTTAGATTTATCATATGTTCTTTTCTCTTTTCTTTTATCAAATAGATACATAGTTTGTATGTCTGCAATTGCTCAGTCTAGTTACTCCCACGGCTTGTATGGGACATATTTGAACACTTCTTTTAAACATGATCAGTTAGTTTCTCTGATGCATATGATGTATATGTATTTCCTTTTCAATCAATGCATGAGATAAAGTAATAGATACCTGGATGTATGTTCAAAACATGACATGAAATAACAATGTAATACAATATCTTTCTCTCTTTTATTCAAAACTGATTAACTGAATAATCAATTTAACTTGTAACTCTTGAAAGATCAAACTTTGTAGAACAAATATATCTCCTTGAATATTTGATCTCTTGACAATCAATTTTCTTGTCATGATAACTTATCAGTCCTGATTGGATTGATGGGTTATCCTAACAATTGGATATCATTATCTACTTTGTCAAGGCATCAACTATTCAATGAATGCATAACTTTGAAGTTTTCTATTATTTTTTCTGAACAATTATACTTAGGTCCAACTAATTTTAAGTGTGAACAAAAAATTAGTAACCATACCTTCACAATGAAACACAAAAAGGGGAAGTCAAACAAGGTAGCTGATGCTTTGAGCAGAAGACAAATGTTGCTGCAAGAAATTCAACTCCAAAGTGTGGGAATAGATGCCTTAAAAGGTATGTATGAGAAAGATGATGACTTCAAAGAGGTATATGTTGTTTGTGATTAGTTTAAGGGTACTTTTCATGATGAATATTCTGATTTTCTGTTACAAGATGGATTGTTGTTTAAAGGTGCTCAGTTGTGTATTCCAAAGTGCTCTATGAGAACTAATTTGATAAAAGAGAAACATTGTGGCAGCTTGGGAGGTCATTTTGGTGTGGTTAAAACATTGGAACATGTAAGGAGGTCTTATTTTTGGCCAAAAATGCAAGTGGATGTCAGAAAATTTGTTGAAAATTGTGTTATTTGCCAAAGAGCCAAGGGTTCAAGCACTAATGCAGGTCTTTATCAGCCTTTGCCAATTCCTAACAGGCCATGGGAATCCATCAGCATGGATTTTGTCTTGGGTTTGCCTAAAACTCAAAGGGGATTTGATAGTGTGTTTGTTGTTGATAGATTTAGCAAAATGGCTCATTTCATACCATGCAAATCTACAAATAATGCTTCATATACTGCTGGGTTATTTTTCAAAGTAGTGAGAATTCATGGATTACCATTGACAATTGTTTCTGACAGAGATAGCAAGTTTGTAGGTCACTTTTGGAGGACTCTTTGGAAGAAACTGGGAACCAATTTGGCATTTAGCTCTGCCTATCACCCACAAACAGATGGGCAGACTGAAGTAGTCAATAGGACACTTGGAAACCTTTTGAGATGCCTCACAAAGGAGCATGGACATCAATGGGATCTAATCCTTCCATAGGCTGAATATGCCTATAATGACTCTGTCAATAGAAGCATTTGGTAAAGCCCATTTGAAGTGGTTTATGGACTAAAACCTAGAGGTGTGTTTGAGCTTAGGGATCTAAGTGGAATGGAGAAAAGGAGTGCTGAAGGAGAGGAATTTGCAATTGCAATGGACATACATCAACAAGTGAAAGAAAATCTTCAAAAGAGTGTGGAGAAGTATAAGCAACATGCAGATTTGAAGAAGAGGGATGTTCAGTTCAAAGTGGGAGACTTGGTATTGGCTCATTTGAAGAAAGAAAGGCTACCAAAAGGGAAGTATACAAAGCTGCAGATGAAAAAGATTGGGCCATGTAGGGTGGTCCACAAATTTGGAAACAATGCCTATGAGATAGAACTCCCTCCTGGAGTGGCTATCTCTCCAATCTTTAATGTTGCTGATCTATATCCTTTCAAGGGATCTGTGATTACAGGTACAGGGACTGATCTAGATGTTGCTGATGAAGATTGGATCAAGGATTTACCACCTACTGAGCCATTGAAACTTGAAAGCATTTTGGACACCAAGGAAGTAAAAAGAACAAGGCATAAAGTGTATAATGAATACCTAGTGAAATGGCAAGGCCTTCCTAATGAAGATGCAACATGGATGATAGAAGATGATATCAAAAAGCATGGAAAAACAGTTCAAGAGTTGATCTCAAGTGGAACTTGAGATTCTTTTCTCCCCGAGTGTATGGTGCAGGAGCACCTAAGTATATATTGTAAATAGGGTCAAATCTTGAGTTTTATGTTGATAAGTTCAATTTTGGTGTAATAAGGTTGAATAAGACCATGTCTTATGCTTTTTTGTCATGGGGTCAATTTAGGTTAGTTTAAAAGTTATAAAAGTAGCAATTTTTTGTGTTTTTTGGAAAATGAAGAGTCAAGAACTTGAACAGTTGATGGAAACTGTTGGTTTCTGATGTAAAGCATGTAAAAATGGCTAAGAAGATTTGAAGCTATCATCTGAAGACATTTTGGAGGAAGATCAATAAAGTTATACTACTGTTTTCTGCATTTTTCATTGTTTTTTGCTGTCCCTGTGACTTATACGACCTGGTACAATACGGTCAAGGCTTGAAACCGGTTGCATGTTGTAGGGCTATGAAATACCTTTCATTCAAGCCTAGTTTGGTCTTCTGATATTCATTTTTTGAGCGAGTTAGAGCCATTTTTGTGAAATTTGCTTGTTAAACCTCATTAGCTAGGGTTTTGAGAGGAAAAAATAGAATTTTGAGCTATTCCATCGGTGGAAAATTATGAAAATCGGTGGAATGGAGGGGTTTAGCATGTTCTTTCAAATTTTGAAATTGGGTATTGCAGAAAATGGAGTTTTGGGCGAGTTTCAAGCAGCCCTAGCCTAATATCCCTATGTAGTAGGCTTGTTTGTGTAGCTAGAGGTAGGGTTTTGAAAAAGGGTGATCTGGGTATTGTTTCAATTGACAAAATTGTGGATTTAGACTCCATGCAATGTGTGGAGCACCCCGGAGTTGAGTTTTTGGTTGTGGGTTTTGAGTTTCATAGACTTGCTATGCAAAACAGGGCTAATTAGGCCTAGTTGCAGCATTACCAGCGAATTATTGAGGGTGTCGTTCCAAAACAACCCTATCCCAAATGGATATATGTTATCAAACAGCGAAATGGGTATTTAAAATAATGTTTGGTTTCTGAGTTTGAAGTCTTATCAGGAAGTTAGGCTTGAAAAACCCCTTTTGAAGGGCTACTAAGTAAATGGCACAGTTGTGAAGAAACACCAATTGTTTGTTTGGTTCAAGTCTTCAAAGGTGAATAGATTGATTTGTTTAAGTGTTCTAAACTACTCTGCATCAAAATATCTGCCAAAATTTACCACTTTCTACCCCATATTCAACATGGAGAGCATTCAAGCCTTGCTCCTACGAGTTGTCCAGATCTTCTTCCTATGACATGGTTTCCTTGCATACTCTAGATGAAGAATTCTATGAGCTATTGTTTCCTATCTTTTAAGGATTTCATTAGATCAAAAAATTCATCCTCATGTGACCTTTTTTGCTTCCTTTGTTCCCTAAGTTGATATCTAATTTCCCTGTCAGTCTTTGACATGCAGTACATATGTCTAATATTTTTTGGTTGTTTTGATTTTTCCCTATTTTTTAATTGTTAGTTATAACTCTGTTTCAAATCCTGGCTCTAATACCATTGTAAAGATCAAAACTAAATGTATACAAACTATAATGTCCCCTCTTAGGAAGTTCTAAATTTCTTCACCTTGCACACAAGTATAGCTTCTTAAAGAGAACATTAGTAATTAATAGATCAATAATAAAACCAATATCATTAATTGGGGTTAGTAACATCATAAACATAATCAATAACAATTATCAATTTCATATATCCAATGTATATTTTCCTCATTCTTTATCCTATTGAGATCTCATGATATACTTGGGGTATGAGGATTATCGTGCCTGGTCGCTAATCTAACCTAGTCATTTATCCTAGTGGAGACGGTAAATGTATTTGTTAGGGCGTTGAATAATAAGACTCCACTGCCATAGGCCCAAGGGTTTCATTACTACACCCCGCAATTCTTCACCACTTGGCTCAAGGGTTTCATTGCTACACTAGGCAATTCTTCACCACTTGAGGGTCACCTACCGTGTGAGACTATGAATCACCATTCCTTAACGATCGCTCGTTAAGGCGCTGAATAATATCGTCGTTCCTTAATAATCAATTGTTAAGGCGCTGAATAATATTGCCGTTCCTTAACAATCACTTGTTAAGGCGCTGAATAATATCGCCGTTCTCTGACAATTCACATGCTCTCATAGGAGGATAGATAAAATTAATGACGCAGCATAGTTGCACTCACCCCAAGTATATCATGAGTAGGGTTAGGAATCATAGCATTAAGATCTTTGCCTTCTTGTTTTTGGTGATCTCATGGATCATAGCATCAATGCTTCTTATGCATATATTCTTATTCATAGGAATTGGACTTTGTCCATCATTCCTTATAGATTATTTATGGTACTTGATAGCCATTTCTATTCATACACAGTTAGATATATATTGCTGAGATAACATTCATTTAAAATGCAGGAATTATACCTTGTGCTATATCACTGGGCAAGAGACTAACGTTTCTTGTTTGATGCTGTTCCGATCTGTATGACAGACTTCTCCTTGAAGATTATAACTGCTGATGGTTTAATTGTTTGCTTATAGCTTGATATTAGTTTGCTGTCCTTGCTCAAGATATGAAGATAAATTGTAGACTGTTGGATTGGATGATGACTCGATAGTGGGTTGATGTTGCACTCAAACTATATATTGCAGATGTATAAGAATGTATGCTGCTATTCGATGATGTATTGATGTGTATTGATTGCTTCTTTCTTGCTTGTATATCCTATTTGTTCTTTAAATCAGAATATCTCTTGCTTTGTATTAGACTGTTCACCAATCTGAATATGTGTGTTTCTTCTTAGACTAATCAATATAACCTCAGTGGTATTTCTTCTTCTATAAACATCGCCGCCCACAAGCCTTTGTTCTCCTCAACGCCTCCTATAATTTTAGCGCCGCCCTCTTAAAGAAAACCTTGTTTACTTCTTTTAATTTACTCTATCTTCGTCACCTTTCTTAAAGGATATGGCATCCTTATAAATGATATGTGTCCTTTTAATCTCTGAAATACTTTCTTTCTTTTTCTGCTCACTGCGGAGATATTTTTCCATCTATCTGCTCTATATTCAATGATTTTTCCCCATGTATTTTCCTATTTTTAAGATCTGCCTATTCCCCTTATATCCAATATCAATTAAACTCCTCCATACTATAGCATCTTCAATGGATGCGTCTCTTATAAAAAGATACTTCATACAGTCGTAGCCCCTTCAAATCGCTGCTTGCTACTAGCTAATCGCACTTACTAACAATTTTGTCTTCGCACCCTAATACATACTACGTGTGTTCATTTGTTACACCGTAGCACATGTATGAGGAGTCCGCATCATATTTATGAATAAGACTATTTAGATATGGATGGCTGCTGACTTATAGACTAGTCTTAAACTCTTAATTTACTTTTGAGTTTAGCTTTTGCTTCATTCCATCGGTTTCTTATAATATGTATTAGATATTATAATATGTATTAGTTTATATTTAATGCTTTTATTTATATTTATTATTTATACTTATTTGTCTCTTTAAAAGATATAAATTTGATTTACTTTTAATATGTATCTGCAGCGCCCTTCAATGGGAATCGGTCCCCCTTTAATAATAAATATATATTATATATTATATTTAATAATATATTAATTTATATTATTATTATGATTATAATAATATCTAAATTAATGATATTTATGTATAACAATATTATTTATTTTATATCTACATAATTATCATTTGAATTGATCAAAGTTCAAGAACACAATCGTATATGATGTTTAAATCTTTAATTTAAACAATGTCTTAATATGGGGACATGACACAAACCAACTTGGAAATACCCAAAAATACTACAATTATATATATATATATATATATATATTCGAATGGAAGTATACCAATCTAATACAACTTACTAGGCACACCCAAAATTCAAATCTGCACACCACTAATGATCTTATTGACACTCCAAAACTCAAACTGCTCCTTGAGGATTTTTGTCCTTGTGATGGTTTGATGTCTTCTTGAGGGTTTCTATCCCCAAAATGGTTTGATTGTCATCCTTGAAGGTTTTCGTCTCCAAACGCAATAACTATTATAAATAGAATCACATTCCTTAGAATGAAAGTACGTCTATTTTTTTATTTTCTAAAAAATGTCCTCTTTACCTCTCAACACTTCCTTATAGTTCCTGTTTACTGTGATCCACAACCAAAGGTAATGACCCCTCAAATGGTGGCAGTTAACTGACAAATCCCCTCCTTCAATCATTGCAAACTAACTAGAAAATCCGTCCCTAAATCGATGGCAAGCTCAAATTGAACTCGCAAACTCAAACTGAACTGAAACTAAACTGATAACTGTAACTCAAACTATTAACTGCTAGGTGTGAGACCAAGTCAACCACCTTATTCTATTAAGCAACTTCCTGATTGACAAACTTAGCCGCTTCTAACTGGAAGACTCAGTCGCCTTATTCTAACTACTATCAGAACACTCAATCAATGTTGTGGATTAAAAGGGGACATTACACAAACTATGATACTTGATGAAAATGATATATTGCACTTAGTCTAAATAGACCGCAACAACTGAAATGGAAAGTACTGACAGACCACATAGATTTATAGTTCCAGTCAATTTATGAACTTTATTTTGACATCAAAGACTAATTGAATGCCTTTGAATTTTAACGTATGTAAAATATTAATCTCTGATGGCACATTTCCATTTTGCATTTGTCTTAAAGTGACACAAGGATATCAATGTTTTGCTTGATCCCATCAATACAATCTTCATCGATTTATGAATCAGATAGACTCAAACACCATATGTAAATTAATAAATTTATCCCAATTTTCCTCTATGAACACATCTCGCACCTGCCTATGATGGCATTCTTAGAAGAAGCACTGATATTGTGTGCACATTTACCATCAAGATGTAGTGCACTATACCAAAAAGGAAATATTATTGTTTCTATTGTAGGATCTAGGATCAAATACACAGAAATAATGAAATTTACATTTGCAAATAATATAAAAGGAGCACAGAAAATATATTATGTCGAAATTCAATTGATTACATTATTCACTGACCTTTATAAAAGGCCTTCACCCTTCTAACTTCTACAACCACCTTTCTTGTAAGAACCCAACTATTAACTATCCAACACATTACTAACATTAACAAACTTACTTTTGGATCATAAAATCAACAAACGCCCCCCGCCCCCCCCCTCTCTAACTTGATTCAAAAGAGAAACAAACATTAACAATATTGCATCAAACAACAACAAACCCAAGATGATCTAGAGTGTCCATCAATCTGACTCAACTTTCCACTCTGTAACTTGAATTCATGTCTCCTAGTACTAATCAACTAGTGTAAACCCCTATATGCATCCTCCTGGTGCCTAACCCCTTGCTTCACATTAATGTGCGAGAAACCCTACCAATCCTATGCATCTAGTGCCCTGTGCCACTGCCTCCTACAATCTGAAGATCCATTGCCTCTTCTTGACACTACCTGACATGATCATGCTGAAATTCTTTTATTAACATGCCTCAGACCATTTGTTCCACATGCAATATGAGCAAGATTCATCATTGCCCAACTACAATGACCACTGTCCTTGTGGTTTCCTTGTACATGCAACCTTCAAGTACATCCTCAACCAATGACCAACTACTTGATCACATACACATCAACTAACCCCACTTTGCCTCTACTTCTCTAGCATAGTCAACACCTATAAAAGGTACAAAACCACTCACTAACTGATCATGAAAACCTACTTTCCCTCCTATCAGTCAGAGGTGAGAAACATAATAACAAACTATACCAAATCACTGCTCTTCATCAACACTCAACAAAGGAAACCAAAACTGAACACAACACTGAATAATAGAAAAACATCAGCAATTTTAACACCCCATCAGATTTTAAATATTTGAAGCAAATTTCAACGCCAAAATAAATGTATACAGCAGATTCAAAAAAAAATCAGCAAGAAATGCACAAAGTAAAATTTCTTCATGCTCCTTCCATTTTCTTTTCCTGCTATGATATCATTGTAGGATCCAAGATCAAATACACAGAGAAAACAATAGAAATTTACATTTGTAAATACTATAAAAGAAACACAAAAAATATATTATGCGGGAATTTAATTGATTACATTATTCACTGACCTTTATAAAATGCCTTCACCTTTTTAACTTCTACAACCACCTTTCCCATAAAAACCTAACTATTAACTACTCAACGCATTACTAACATTAACAAACTTACTTTTGGAACATAACATCTAATGTCCATTTCTCTTGAAAGCTGCTTAAGGCAACAAAAACTATGATTCTCCACATAAGAGAACATTTTAAATATAACTGAGAAAACTAGTGTATAAACAAGATAGAAATACAAGGTGCAAACTTCCAGGTACAGAAATCTTATAGAAAAGGAATCCTGTAAGCAAGTCACAGACGAAGATCTTTGGAAATGTTCCGCATAATAGTTTTTAGAAAGCCAGTAACTGTGAGCTAATCTATTTATACACACAGAAGGAATGATGATTTGCTGCCCTTCATTTTAGCGAGGTACTGTCTGATAATAAAAAAATAAAATCACTCAAATGGTTAATTGTAGTATATACATAAAAACCACTGCCCTCAATGGACATAATCTGTTTCCCTACTAAAATCATCCAATTCTAAAAGTGAAAACTTTACTCCCAGAGATATTTTACCTCCCTCAACACACAATTTAGCTCCAGTTACTACCCAGTGACCAGGCATGTCTTGTGGACCCTTGGTCAATTCTGTTGTATCAACAAGCTTGGATAGCTTGGGGACTTGCACTGAGGGATGACCAGAATATACGGCAGAATTAATATTAACTGGTGTAGGCTTTGGTGGCTTTTGTTCTGAGAATGAACTCATGCTAATCATTGATATAATACCTGACTTTTGAGATACATTAGGAGAATAATCCCAGTCAGATCTCCGAATGCTGGCTCCATCTACCCTTGAAAAGTGAAGCTTCAAAAATAAGATCTTTTGCCTTTTCTTAAGACGAATTTCAAGCTGTGCCCCAGTCACAATTGATGCTGGATCACCTACCAATGATCCATTGCACTCAATAGGTGCAGTACAGACATGAGAGAAACTTTTCCACTGGACTGGCTCATAGTATTTATGATTAGATTCTTCAGGTTCAGCATCATCATAATTAGACAATTGCAAGAAATTGGGTGTAGTAGAAATATGCTGAAGATGGATTGCCAGTCTATTGCATTTCTTCCCTTCTAAGTACAAGCGAACACCAGTCACAGGTTTCTTACCTACACTTACCTGCCCATTTGGCTAATCAGAAAGCTTCAAACAAGCTGGTTACAGTTATATAAAATATATAACACATCACCATCTGTAGAATTTTAAAATAAAGACTTCACTTACTAGACTTGTATTGACATAAAGTTTCTGGCCCATTAAGCTGAATTGAAGTGATGTATTTCTATCTTCTGTGGGTCCTGTTCCAAGAGAAGATTCACTGAAGGCAGGAGCCCATTGTTTGGGAAGCAGGAATTCCAAAAACTGATGGAGTTCTTCAATGGGCGGCTTATCTGTAAGAATGTAGGCAGTGTGCCATGGTTAAGAACTTCAGGAACAAAAACCTAAAATTTATAATAACACAAGCCTTCTAAAATAGATTGGTAGAGGAGGATCCCTATGTTTTAAGTTTTAACAGAATCTTTTCCTTCAATGCATTTTTATAAGGCCATGGAAAAAAAAAACTATCTTCAAAAGTTCAAACCCAAATCAGTTGTACAATATCATGACCATAAAGAGACACACTCACTTTTGAATATCAAGAAGACACGCATCATGACTGATTTTTTTCTGATAAAAAACTAAAAGTATTAATATTAAAAAAAAAAAGGTTTAAAAACACTCAATGGGATAAAGTTGGAAAATTCATTGAGAGAAGGAACAGCAAGAAATAGAACTTTAAATCCAGAGAGGGAAGAACAGCTATTGAAAATCTATTTTATTGGCTATATTTGCAATGGTCAAGAGACAGAATGGTAACAAGAAACTATCTATATAACTGGAGCATGATAATCAACCTTCAAGCATTGTAAAAAAGCGGGATTGCTTCATTACCAGATGTAGATTCGAGCAGCATATCTTCAAGCCAGTCCATGGTGGTGAGCTTGTTGTCTTTTATTGTGGTATCACCTGAGTTCCTAGCATTGTAGCCATGATGCATGTAAATACCTGCTGTAGAAATTTCTATTGATAAGTATGGTAGTGCATAGGTCTGACTGAATTTCCCAGGATATGGGGAGTAACCATGATACTGGCAGCAAAGCATGCAGTGATTTGCTGTTGGTCGTGGTGCATAACCTCTGCAAGCTGGTGACTCCATCTCTGTGGTGAGGATTTTCTCTATGGCATCAGCTATACTTTAGAGTGCGACATAATTGTTCCACACCAAATCAAGACACTCATTCTGTTTGAGCAGGCAATCTTGGAGGATGAATAGGTTGTTTTTCTGTTCTTGGATGTAGGAGATCAATAGAGACACACACTTTTGCAGAGAATTGTTTCCTCCTGTCTTCCATTGAAGCCAAGAGACCATGCAAGGAGTTGTTAATGTTTCCCAGTGCAATATGAAGTGAAGAGTCCTTTCCATCTTACACATACAACATCCAAAAACAGGCATACTATCTTGCTACAGCTATACGGTGCATACCAAAATAATTTCTAGACATGCTACAATCTCTGAAAACTGAAATGAAGCAATTAACTCCATGCTACAATACCCAAATGCATGCTACCATTGGTGTATTTGTCATGAAAAATTGCATGGTAAAGTGACACAACTTGTTACACCTTTTTTTATTTTTAGTGGGTTGCTCATACCTTGGCTCCACCATTGGCCCCATGGCTCCTCCATATTCCTTGCCTTCTTACACAATAGGAGTTAGTTCTCATGCAGTCACGGTGGAAGGGTCCAAGAAGGACTGTCCGACCATGCAGCCCACAATATGAATTCAACCACAAGTTACCACAACACAACAAAATAAGTACTGAATAGACAATTTGCTCAATTTCACTCAAATTATCACAAGGTTTTCCGTAATGGGCCTTCTTCCTCAACACTCAAATGCCCTATGTCCTTCACCACACTTGAAACAGGTTCCCTTGAAGGATTCATGCCTTTTCCTCTCATATCCTCCTCCACCTTGCTGAATATATCCTCTACACTCCTCTCGCACCTCTCTGCAGTGAATACCATCTACTCTTTCATCTTTGCAATAGCTTCCATCATCCTCTCTACCTTTGCGATAGCTGCTACAATCATCCTCCCTATTGCCGCAATAATTTCTATCATCTTCTTTCTCTTCATGGTGGGAGCCTCAACCTTCCCTTTTGTTGCAGTACTGGTCAACTCTCCCTTGACCTCTTGGGGTTGCTCCCCTGTCGCCACATCTCATCCGGCCATTCTAGTTCTTCTCTTCTCTTCCTCTCTGGCGGTTCTGCTTTTCCTCTTGGTTCCAGTTCAGTTTCTAGCTTTTCATATTTATGTAACTGTACAAACACATTTTGAGATATCCAATACAAGGAGTTGAGATTCTTGCTATCCTACTTCTCGAACTGTTTATGGATAAATTATCTGTTGCATTTTTATGATCATGCTTTAATTTAATTTCTATAGACTATTATTTAGTATGTTGAAAAGCTTTGTGAGAGATTAACAAGGAACTGTCTATTCTAGTGCATTGCCCTTTGATTGTCAGTCATTTACTTTCAGCATCTCTCCCCTTTTTCCTTTGACATAATTAGATTAAGCTAGAATAGACAAGGAACTAATCTTTTAATCCCAAAGATTGTCTTACAAATTCCTCATATCTGTACAGACTTTCTATGCTTTTGCAAGAAAAATCTAGGCATCAACAATTCCTTCATTAAATCATGTTTTATTCATGATCCAATATGGATTAGAAATGCACTTGATTAATGCCTTTTTCCATCTATTCTATATAAATATACCCTTGAAGTGTTTGTTTACTCGCCTATCTAATAAAGAGAATACTTGAAATAATTTACAGAATTACCAATACGTACCAGATAGAGGAGTAAAAGTATATCTTTATTAGCACATGAGTATTACAGAAGTAGACCAAGATGGTCGGCCAAGGATTAGAATTGATCTGACTACATCATACTACCTTCCTTGACAATACAATGACTATTTAAAAGACCCGACGATCGCCAAGAGGAACACAACCGTCAACTAACTGACTCGGACAAACTGACTCTTACAACCACCCGAGAGTCGACAAGCAATTAATACATAGTCGAATAACCCAAATTATCAAATATAATAATTGACATTTTACACTACTATATCATCCCCCCAAAAGAAAAAGTCGTTTTCCAGACGATGGAAAAACATGAAGCATCAAGTGACATCAAGTAAGATATTCCACACTTGTGACAACATTGTAGACGAAGAGCCTATATGCAGACTTGGAAGAACCCACAGAGTAGAAGTAGAACCAACATCTTTAGAACATATGCCAATGACTAAAAAATACTGAAGACCAACCAACCAAGGGACCCCTTCAGATTGCACACTGAAGGCTGAGAATGTTGTTTCGAATCAATCACTAACTGCAAGCGCCTTGGAAGCATTCCGATCATGAAAAGATTGTTTAGTGTCCCCATATGCCATGAATGTACATCCATTTAATTCACCACCCAACAAGAATGATTCTTTGTTTCTGCCTGGTTTGATGGGGTCTGGGGGCAACGCCCCCAGTGGGGTCGAAGGGCAGCGCCCCTCACAGGGGTCTAGGGGCAGCAAATTAAGACTTTCAAAACCACAGTGACCTTCATGGCGCACACCATTTTTGCTCTCCAAGACCATATTGTTTGTTGTTGAAAAAATATACCAAAAACTTGCAGTAGAGTTTGTTTTGTCGTTCCAAATGTGAACGCCTCCAAACCAAGAACTGGTGTCGTCGCTTCCAAGGCATTAGCAAGGGTTAATGTCGGCAAGGCGTCAGAAAGTACTCGATAGGCGGCCAACTCGTCAGGTACTCGACAGGAAGTATGCTCGATAGGCAAAGGGAATCGATAGGATGTATGCTCGCCGGGCAAGGAGAATCAACAAGATGTAGGTTCGCCAAGCAAGGAGACTCGCCAAGATGTGTATTCGCAAAGTGAGGCTACTCAACAGGAGATATATTTGCCAGGAGGTTTAACTCGTCAAGTGGGAACTCATCAAGGAGAAATGACTCAACGACAAGGCTTAACTCGTCATTAGGCAACTCGTTAGGAAGGAATGACTCGATGGCAAGGCTTAACTCGTTAGTAGGTAATTTGTCATAAAGAATTGTCCCACCAAAGGAAAACAAGTCGACAAGAATTGAATTAAATGGTATAGGCAAGGTTAAAATGAAGTCGACACCAAAAGGCAACTCGTCAAGAGGCGACTTGACAGGGCCAAGCAAGTCAATGGCAAACAACAACTCGTCAGAAGGTAACTTGACAGGATCAAGCAAGTCGACGACAAAGAGCAACTCGTCAAGAGCTAAGTTGACAAAAAACTTGTCAGAAGCTAAGTCGACAAGAAAGACCAACTCATTAGAAGCTAAGTCAAAAGGAAAGACCAACTCATCAGGAGCTAAGTCGACAGGTAATGCTAAGTCGTCTAGTATTAGCAAATCGTCAGCCAAGTGCAAGTCGTTAGGCAACAACAAGGTGAACTCATCTGGCAAGGGGAACTCACCTTGCAATGTGAACTCGTCAGGAAGGGGCGACTCGACAGGAACCAACAACTCGTCAGGAAGGGGCGACTCGTTTGGGAGAAGTAAGTCGATAGCAAGGAGGGAGTCGTTCCCTTCTTTGTATTCTTCATATGCAATCGGAAAGGTATGAGTTGTTATCGGTTGAGTGTTATCTTCCTCGAGGCTGTGACTTGTCGATAGAGAATTATTTCCGTCGAGTGTTTGACAACTTGCTAGCTGAGGGTTCTCCCTCTGTCGAGTGTTCCACTAGTCGGCCGAGAGTTCTCTCCGTCAAGTGTCTTACTCATCGGCCAAGAGTCTCCTTTGTCAAGTGTTTCACTTGTCAACAATGCTTCACTGTAATGTGCAGCACTTGTTGGTTCTTTTTAATGAATCTTTTTATGTGTTATTGTTTAATTTTAAGAGTGTGTTCTTTCAGACTAGAGAGAAGAATGCAGAAGGGGTTTTCAGTTTTCCTGCAGATGTGTTCCCGGAGCATACAATATATAGCATAGAATGGAAACCTAGAAAATATATAGCAAATATGAAGAAAATAACAGATACCCAGATGGTAAAATGGCCAAAAATTAATTACTAACACATACCCATATTTTAAAATGCAACTTTGTATTTCTGCTGTTGCCGGATCAGCAATGGGTATAGCCAGAATCACTCCAAATTCATTACAAAGCTGAGCAAATGGATTGACAATGTAATGCTCAGTGCCAGAGACCTCCAACGCCTCCAAAGGAATAGATAAATCTCCTGCAAGCACAAGGAAGTGTGTAATATGCTACCCCAAAATTTTTTGCAAATTTTACAAAGGTAATTAGCGTTAGCATCAAATGCAAATCAACTAAAGGCCTCACACTTTCTGGTCACCAAGATCCCAAGATGGGCAAGGTGAGAGCATACAGTGATTTTGGCTTACAATATGAAATATGCCGAAAAGAAAGACACTTCTTCCACTGTGGCGGGCATCCACATAATGTGGGGATTCACCACTTTCCAGTGGGTGTAATTAGAAATGAAATACAAACCATCCACTTATTCAGTGGGTATTCTCCACTTATTCAGTGGGTAAAGTGAACAAGAAAGATAAAGGATTCTTTGCCCACACTGGCGGTAAACCATCCAGGGGAAACTTAGTGAGTTTGTAGAGATAATAAAGTGATTACAATCAATGCATGAGAGCATGAATATGAGGATTAACACTTGATCACCAAAGCAGCCATGAAAGTCTAATCATCACAATGAACCCCCTACTTGAACCATTAACACTCCAAACCATATAGAAACTGCCTCAAACAGAAAGAAAACTTAAATCATGGTTGATCAAACCTGTGTCATTATGACATTGCCCTGAGATGCTGTAAGGCTGCCTGGAGCTTATTCTTTTCTCCAAGGAGACTCACATTCAATGAAGTACATTATCAAATTGTCCTGCACATCAATCTCTTCAAACTCCAATACTATTAACTTGTTCAATGCTGATATACTGAGTTACCCAACTGATTACACAGAACTGCAGAAAATCAGACTATTTTCAGGCTTGTATGGCACTATAGAACAGACATCTTCATATCTTCAATACATATGCACAACTCATCCCCAATTATACACCACAGACAACACTAAACCCATATAATCACATCTCAGACAACTGAAATACCAAACTGTATAGTATAAATTTTTGTTACAACACCCAAGCTGAATAGTACGGCCACTTGGTGGTATGGATTCTATCCCAGCATTTGTATATTGCCCAATCTCCACAGAAGACAACTCAAAATGAGACGCCCATACAAGATTAAAGCATCCCAAACCAACTGAATATCAAGAGTCATCAATAGTGAGTTCTATTACTAATCGAACATGCAGCCTGCATTGTACGGCTATGGCATGTACGACTTTCTCATAGGAGATTTTGGAATGCATTAAAATCACTGCAAATATACTTGAAAGGAGGAACAATAACATACAAAGACATCATCATTAACTTGGCTTCAAACATCATCTTCAAAAATTCTTGAATCCAATCGTATCAGTCAGATGGTACGGCACTGGCAGGTACGGCAACTCCTCATGGTAAATTCAATTCAACACTAAACTCTCTCAAATCTGTCTTAAAGATGACGTCTAGGGATATCTAAAACATAGTAAATGAGTTTGTTTCACATCCAAGCACATATTAATTATTATGAACAAAAACAACTCTTCAGAGGGTACAACACTGGACAAGGTATGGCTGAGTTTAGCAACAAGAAATCAGATCAAAATCTTATTTAAACTGCTCAGAACTCCAAACCACCACATAACAATGAAATTACAACCATTTCTATCTCCAAAAGCACATAAAATTTGATCATGTTCAAAACCCATACATTTCATGGTACAGACTTCTATACTGAAGAGTATACACATAGCAACAGGTCTTAAAACTGATCTTATGCATATAAAACAACATATAGTCTTAACATCACACAACAACTAGAATGCATAACAAAAATCTCAATATAATCTGCAAATCCTTTCAGCTCCATGTGATTCCCTGTATGGAAACCAACATTATCAGCTAGGGGGGATATCACACACCGAAACTGATCTTCTTCGAGTGGTTTTCCGTCCACAAGAAGGAAGAAAAAAGGAAGAACACGCAGGTTCAATCCAACAGAGTAACAATACAAATCCAAGCATGCCCTCCAAATGAGCTCTCACTCCCTTTTTAAAAGCCTCTGGGAGTTACAAAATGATCTTTCTTGAAAATAGAGCCTTTTCTTCTCCTACTTATAAAATATTTCTATTTCCAAGTTATGTGCACACTTTAAGTGACTAGGGAATAATAAAATAAACATTTCCCTTTTTCCCCTCAAGACATAACATTAAGTCACCTTAAATAATCCAACCTTATACTTTAGTGCACAATAAATAATTAAAATAACCTGTTTAATTACCAAATTAAATAAACTCCTTATAACTCCAAATTTGATAATTAAACCGGGCCAAAATATTCTGGTAAATAACTTTGACCATCCCTGATAAAAATGCAGACTTGAGATACCCAAAACTACACTGCAGATAGAAATACGATCACTCCAAGAAGTTTGGAGCTCCCACCAACATGTCGGATAGCCATCGAGAAACTAGGACCAAGCATAATGCGCACAAAAATCAATGCGCCAAAAAAGGGACATTACAGTCCTCCCTGCTCAAGATTGCTTGTCCTCAAGCAATACATGCCATCCAACAGAGTAACCTGCATAATTATCAATAATATACCTGGATCCCAAGTTAACCTCAAGAATGTTCCACACCATTTCTGTTGCGCTATTCTGATATACCTATCAACTACACAACTACTCTACATAAAACTCTGAAACATTCTACCAATCACCCAAACTTTTGGATCCCAAACCTCATTTTCATACTTAACCATGAAAGTGAAGGAGTTGGCATCCTTCAACAAGTCATCAATGCAATTTATCGAACCTGAAACAACAGATGGGAACCAAAAACTGAAATGTTCTTCCAAAGAAGAACACAAATCAGCTTGAACACAAGCTGAAAGTAACTCCAAACAGGCATGAAGTATCAGATTCTCAGCATCCAAAAGAGCAAAATTAGCTGAAACACTTGTCCCTTTCAGCGGAAACCTTCTATCATCCATCCAAAAAGAACTAGAAACAATAAAAAATGCAACCTCATTGCTGTAACAATCAAATATAACTTCATAAAATTCTGATTTCAGTAAATTAATAATGGAACAGCCATCACCAAACTGAAATCTTATGGAAACAACAAGAGTTTTAGGCCATCTCCAACCAACATACATCAAAGTCATTACCAAAATTTCTCTCCAATCCATAAAAAAATATGCAATTGACAACTTATGATGGCTATTAGGAGTGAGGACAGCAGCTTCATGATAGAAGTTTGACTCCAAAAACATCCCTAAAACAATCTTACCAAACCCACTATCCTCCATAGAACCCTGAAAATAAACTTACTTATGAAAGTAAGCTATCATTGAACTTAATTCATTGTATACCTAAGCCTTATGTCCACCTTCAACAACTGATGAAGACTTCCAGCTGATGAAGTTTTTGTACAAATTAACATCCCATGAGTGCACTTCACCAAGGTCCCATATTCTGTTACTGTCCTCATCTATGTTATTCACATCAGATTGGTCTTCATCATCTAACACAAAAAAAGGATTGTCAAAAGTTAACTCAACTCCCAGATCAAAAAGAGGATTATCAAATGATTGGAAGTTGTTTTCATCCTCATGTTCGGATAACTCTTCATATTGCTCCAATTCTGAATCTGCATACTTAGGAAGTTGTCCTAAGTCAAAATCTTCCTGGATCAAATCAAGCTCTTCAATCACCAACTTGATTTCATTTGCCAATACAATATTTTCTTGCTCCCTTAATTGATGTGCAACTTCAAACTGATTTTCAACTTCTAAGAGAGCCCTTTGAGAAAACTCCAAAGAAGTCTTAGTTGCCTTAAACTCGGATGTGAGCTTATCAACCTCTACCTCTTTTTTCCTCAATGCATCACTAATATGATCAGCAAACTTAATGACATGATCACGATCAGAAAGAAGATTCAAGTAATCTAATTTTAGTGTTTCTAAAGCCCCTTTGATAACATGCCAATCATCAAGTGAAGATTCTTCTTCCATACCCTTCTGTCTCTTCACAACTTGTGCCTTCCAAAAGTGATCCTCAACAAACTTATGGGTATTGTCCAAATGTGTTAAAACTTGAACAATCTTATCTTCTGTGACTAATAACTGGATTTTAAAATCCAAATCAGCAACACACAACAAATTTTCTGTTATATCCTTTAAGGCATGACTCTTGAAATCAGCTGCTATTAAGTTATCTTCTTCATGACCATTCAATCCCACGAAAGTGGTCTCCTCTTCACTGTCACTTTGATCAAAAATTATAGCAGCTCCATCTTTAAGCATAGAGTCATCTTTAAGGGCTGATTTAACATCTTCAACAAACTCCACATCATCATGCTCTACCACTGAACCTTCAGAAATGACAAATGATTCTACAATTGACATAGGATATTCCCATGTGAAATCAGCATTACCTTCTTCAGGATGATGAAAATACTCAACATTAAGGGATGTTCCCCAATTTTCAGCAGGTTTAGATTCTTTACCAGCTGTAACATCATTATTTTTTATGTCTTCAACACGACATTCTGCTGGTAACCTCACAGGCTTGCAAGAAGAATCACCCTCAAACATCTTGTTAATCATTTTCATCTCTACTTCGCGAGAAAAATAATCTTCAAAATCTTCAACTCCTTCATCAAATCTAGGACTTGCAACATCTTCTCTTTCTTCTTTACTGATTTTAGTAGGAGAATTCCAACCTTCAATTTCATCCATTGCCATTGGATTTCCAACCAACACGTTTGAAAATTCATCATACTCTTTTGTGTCTTCAAAAGCAACAAGATTCTCACAAGCTTCACTAACTTGCTCCAAAGTAAATGCTTTGTCATCTCCAACAAACACATCAGCAATTTCTTTCCCATCAGCTTGTTCCATCCTCGTGCAATCATCCTGTTCCCACTTTGGCAAATAAGGTTTTAATTTGTTTTCACATTGACTCAACACCATTTCAGCTAATACTTGTTCTATTGAAAAGGATTCTTGATCATTCTTTCTTAGATTAGCCAATAAAATAGACAAAAGTGGTTGAGATACCTCATCACTCTCATTAATAATCAGGGACATAATGGCTTGCATGGCTGTTATAACTTGGTCTTCATGAAACATGCTAATGGTAGCAAAGAAATAATGAAATAGTTGCAGAATCTCTTCTTCACATTCCATATCTAGCATGATGTTCCCAAAACCAAAATTTGCAACAATTCCAAGTATTGCAGCCCTCTTAACAAAAGAAGGATTTTCTATATCAGCTAATCCCCTGAAACTTTCAATAATCCCTTGAAACATTTGCTTCATTATGGCTTTTCTGTAAGGAACTTCAGGAGCGGTGATTCTTGTGATCTCACATAGACAAAGAGTGACTGCAAGTCTTACATCTTCAAGAGGATGTTTCATTAGCTTAGGTTGAACCAAAGCAATCAATAATGGCTCCAAAGCCCACTTCAAATTCCTACACTCTGATTGTTTGATCGTAGACAAATGACTCTCAACTTCTCTCAACTTGCTGCGGAGTGTATACTTAGACATGTGCAATAGCTCCAATTCATTTCCTAATGTAAATAGCGAGATTCCCGCTACACCTTTCTGCAAGTTACTAGGTTGGTCATATATGAAAGAATCATTGAAGTTCTTTGAAAGTGGACTTCTGCTCTGATCCTCTCTTGATACAGTCTTACTGTGTGACAAAGTTTTTTCCATCTTGACCGGCGAAGGCGAATTCATCAAACCAATGAAATTTCTGACAGGCAATTGGAAATTCTAAACATGCACTATGCACAAATTGATCACCCAACAGGCTGGCAGGCAGAAACCAGCTCTGATACCACTGTAATATGCTACCCCAAAATTTTTTGCAAATTTTACAAAGGTAATCAGTGTTAGCATCAGATGCAAATCAACTAAAGGCCTCACATTTTCTGTTCACCAAGATCCCAAGATGGGCAAGGTGAGAGCATACGGTGATTTTGGCTTACAATATGAAGTATGCCGAAAAGAAAGACACTTCTTCCGCTGCGGCGGGCATCCACATAATGTGGGGATTCACCACTTTCCAGTGGGTGTAATTAGAAATGAAATACAAACCATCCACTTATTTAGTGGGTATTCTCCACTTATTCAGTGGGTAAAGTGAACAAGAAAGATAAAGGATTCTTTGCCCACACTGGCGGTAGACCATCCAGGGGAAACTTAGTGAGTTTGTAGAGATAATAAAGTGATTACAATCAATGCATGAGAGCATGAATATGAGGATTAACACTTGATCACCAAAGCAGCCATGAAAGTCTAATCATCACAATGAACCCCCTACTTGAACCATTAACACTCCAAACCATATAGAAACTGCCTCAAACAGAAAGAAAACTTAAATCATGGTTGATCAAACCTGTGTCATTATGACATTGCCCTGAGATGCTGTAAGGCTGCCTGGAGCTTATTCTTTTCTCCAAGGAGACTCACATTCAATGAAGTACATTATCAAATTGTCCTGCACATCAATCTCTTCAAACTCCAATACTATTAACTTGTTCAATGCTGATATACTCAGTTACCCAACTGATTCCATAGAACTGCAGAAAATCAGACTATTTTCAGGCTTGTATGGCACTATAGAACAGACATCTTCATATCTTCAATACATTTGCACAACTCATCCCCAATTATACACCACAGACAACACTAAACCCATATAATCACATCTCAGACAACTGAAATACCAAACTGTATAGTATAAATTTTTGTTACAACACCCAAGCTGAATAGTACGGCCACTTGGTGGTATGGATTCTATCCCAGCATTTGTATATTGCCCAATCTCCACAGAAGACAACTCAAAATGAGACGCCCATACAAGATTAAAGCATCCCAAACCAACTGAATATCAAGAGTCATCAATAGTGAGTTCTATTACTAATCGAACATGCAGCTTGCATTGTACGGCTATGGCATGTACGACTTTCTCATAGCAGATTTTGGAATGCATTAAAATCACTGCAAATATACTTGAAAGGAGGAACAATAACATTCAAAGACATCATCATTAACTTGGCTTCAAAAATCATCTTCAAAAATTCTTGAATCCAATCGTATCAGTCAAATGGTACGGCACTGGCAGGTACGGCAACTCCTCATGGTAAATTCAATTCAACACTAAACTCTCTCAAATCTGTCTTAAAGATGACGTCTAGGGATATCCAAAACATAGTAAATGAGTTTGTTTCACATCCAAGCACATATTAATTATTATGAACAAAAACAACTCTTCAGATGGTACAACACTGGACAAGGTACGGCTGAGTTTAGCAACAAGAAATCAGATCAAAATCTTATTTAAACTGCTCAGAACTCCAAACCACCACATAACAATGAAATTACAACCATTTCATGGTACGGACTTCCTATACTGAAGAGTATACACATAGCAACAGGTCTTAAAACTGATCTTATGCATATAAAACAACATATAGTCTTAACATCACACAACAACTAGAATGCATAACAAAAATCTCAATATAATCTGCAAATCCTTTCAGCTCCATGTGATTCCCTGTATGGAAACCAACATTATCAGCTAGGGGGGATATCACACCACCGAAACTGATCTTCTTCGAGTGGGTTTCCGTCCACAAGAAGGAAGAACACGCAGGTTCAATCCAACAGAGTAACAATACAAATCCAAGCATGCCCTCCAAATGAGCTCTCACTCCCTTTTTAAAAGCCTCTGGGAGTTACAAAATGATCTTTCTTGAAAATAGAGCCTTTTCTTCTCCTACTTATAAAATATTTCTATTTCCAAGTTATGTGCACACTTTAAGTGACTAGGGAATAATAAAATAAACATTTCCCTTTTTCCCCTCAAGACATAACATTAAGTCACCTTAAATAATCCAACCTTATACTTTAGTGCACAATAAATAATTAAAATAACCTGTTTAATTACCAAATTAAATAAACTCCTTATAACTCCAAATTTGATAATTAAACCGGGCCAAAATATTCTGGTAAATAACTTTGACCATCCCTGATAAAAATGCAGACTTGAGATACCCAAAACTACACTGCAGATAGAAATACGATCACTCCAAGAAGTTTGGAGCTCCCACCAACATGTCGGATAGCCATCGAGAAACTAGGACCAAGCATAATGCGCACAAAAATCAATGCGCCAAAAAAGGGACATTACAAAATGATACCCAAAGATCCCACAACCTCTAGGGGAGTTGTACGGCCTTGGGAAATGTGCAATCTACAATGAAGTGGCTGGAAACTCCTCCAAACTGTCATGTCCCCTTTTCCAGAGTGATCACTAAATAACTTAAGTGTTTAGCTTATTCACCATTCCCGTAGGCTAAACCACATGGTGAGGGAATGAAAGTGATTTTGGTTAAGTCTTATTCACTATATCTTTCATGTTAGCCAAAGTCATAGAGGTTTCATCATGTAGAATTGCAATTCCCTTTGTAATTTTATATATTCAGGGGGGTAGGACCTATAATTAAAGGGGGCAAAAAGGATAAGTGTTGTGTATAAGGGAGAAATGAAATCTTTAATTACATTTCTCTAATCTATTTCTAAAATAGGACCTATTAACAATTATCATGGAGTGTGCAAGAAATAGGTCCAAGCTAATCGGCCATCATGCAAGATAAGTCCAAGCAAAGAAGGATCAGCCACTTCAATAAAAGATTCAATTTCCAAATGCAAAGTCGAAAGAGGAATCGATGAGGAAAGAAGACGTCATAAAATGAGGCATTCACACCCATGGAGAAATAGGCCTCAACTAAGGAAATGATATTCCAAGAAGGGATCGGCCATCATGAGGACCCAACAAACATAAAGAAAAGAGATTCAAAATCAAATAGCATGTGTTGGAGGGAAACTCGGCCAAACCAAGGAAAGATACATTTACCTATTTCAAATTCAAATGCAAACGGTTGGATGAATGGGGTTGCATTGGCCCATGAGAAAGTGGTGCAGGAGCACCTACCTGACAGCTGGTCTGGATGAGGCAGTTAGTAGTTTAGGTCATATTTATGTTTCCAAGAAGGTCTGTTGGACCAAATGCATGTAATAAGGTCATGCTGATCATGATAAGATCATGCTGACCAGGCTTTTGCTATTTTTAGCTAGTTAGTTATAACAGCTGTCATGATGTATGTTCGGTGGGATCTCCCAGCCGCTTGGAGAGTTCCCAGCCGCTTGGAGTTGGGTCAGTAGTACTCGTAGGCAAATCTTTATAAGCATGAGATCGGTTGATTGGAGATCATCGATCGGCAGTGTAGTGTTGCATCAAGCAGAGGAGTTGAGTGTTCTGTGTGAGGAACATCATATTGTATTGCATCTTTGAGTCAATAAAGATCCTGTTTCGTTTTCTGTTTGATCTCCTTCCTGTAATCGATTGCTGGTTTGAGAGGTTTCCATGGATATACTGATCCATTCCACCGGTTGACTCATCGGATCGGTGGAATGGCAATGTACAGTAGGTTAGATTGTAGGTTGTTTTCTGTTTGTATGCAGGTGTGCAGGATCGCGGTCAAGAGATGTTGAAGACCCTAGCATCCTCATGTGCTAGGTCAAGTTGATAAACTGGAGTTAGAAGATCACCCTGAGTAGGATCGGGTCATCCCTGGTGGATCGGCGAAGTGAGATTTCGCTAAGTGAAGAAGTCTGTTAAAACGGCATCATCAGGATATTTCTGCAAATATCCTGCAGACAGTTCGGACATCGTCATCCGGATAAGTGGAGAAGATCGGCATGATGATGTCGATTGCATGAAGTGCAAGTTCGTCGGGGTGATCATCGTCAGGAGAGCCGAGGAGTGTATCGGCATCAGGATCATCATATTGGGAGTGCCAAACATCCGCATATCGCGAGTAGATGCGGGAGTGGAAGTTGTGTTTTTTTGACTAAGTATTGAGAAGGTCATCAGGATATGACGTCATCATCATCATGATATACGTCATCAGGACATTTCGGAGCAACAGGATATTGTGAAACTGCGGGTGACGTCATCGTCATCAGGATCTACGTCATCAGGATATCGGGTGACGTCAGCATCGAGTGAACGGCGCGAGGAGTTAGGGTTTGTCATCATCAGGATAAATGGGAAGAACCGGATGTTCTTTATCCTGTTGAATATCATGATGCTGAAGCTTGTGTCGTCGGCTATCGGAGCATCGAAGGGAAGGTGTTGAAGGTCGTCATCAGGATATTTGGAGCAACCGGATGTTGAATATCCTGCTGACGAAGGTGATGTTAAATATCATGATGAGGCCGCTAGTGCTTGGCGCCCGATGAACAGTGCAACCGGAGGATGTTTGCGCCTGTTGAACATCATGATGATGTTGAAGGTAGTGAAGACGGAAATTGTCGGTGAGGTGAACAGTGGACGTCAGGAGGATGTTCGCGCTGTCGGACATGATGATGCTGCCGATAATCGAGTAAGGTGATGCTGTTGACAGGCGAAAGTGCGAAGGCTTGTCTGCAGGAGGATATCGGTCGGCAGGTGCAATATGATGATGCTGTTAGTTTTCGGAAACATGATGCTGACAGAATAAAGCCGAAATATGATGATGTTGGTAGTTTTAGGGAATATGATGATGATGGCAAAGATGATGATGATGAGGTTGGTCTGCAGACATTCATGCTATATGCGAAGGTTATAGTGTGGATGTCTCTGCATCAGAAAGAAGACCTCAAAATACATTCGCTTATGCTAGAAGGGGCAAACGATGGGATCTTGTGCCTAGCATGGGATCATGTGATGGATTCGGCCAATCTTAATGCATTCGCCTATGAAGGAGAGCCAACGGTTGAAAGAAGGCAGTACATTCGCCCATGCAAAGATAGCTGAAGTTATTCATCCATGAAGGAGCATCCACCAAGATAGAACATTCACCTATGCAAAAAGATATCAAATGCCATCCGCCAATACTCATGAGGAATTCGGCCATGTTTGAAGGTTGCATTCGTCCAAGATCAAAAAGGGGATCTCCAAGACACATTCGGCCATGTGAAAGGGTTCAATTCGCCTATGCAAAATGCCATGCAAGGAATACAAAGAGGAAGCCATTCGCACATATCATGCTACATTCTCCAACACCAAGAAGGGATTCGGCCAAAGCATTGTAATGAGGGTTCCAAATTACATTCACCAAGGCATTTGCCCAAGACAAAGAGGACTCAAATACATTCGCTTATGTCATGCATAGGGGATCGGCCAAGCATAGAAGGTATCACCAAAAACAAGAAGGGTTGTTACATTCATCCATGACACCATTCGCCCATAATGAGGGTTTGCATAAGTCAATAACATCATTCGGTTAGAGCTGATACAATCTCCAAGGAAAATGGTGTGAGAAGCATAAAGAACCATAGCATTGATAGAAGAAAAGCATTTAAACAATGCTCAAATGCCAACACATTTGCCTAGAGGGATTCGCCCAAGATCCAATGCAAGAAAAACCCAATGCAAGTCATCGGCCATGAGGAGAAGGAATAAATAGAGAAATCCATGACAATTGAACACATGTCTGAATTTTGGTATGTTTTCATATTCGTTTCAAGTTTGAAGGTTCCGATCTTCTTACTTCCTTGCAAGGTGATGTGCCCTTGCACATAGGGTGATGACCCCCTATGCTTTGGAGGTGATATTGCTTCTAATATCATCATTGCTATTGAATTTGCAGTTATTAAGTGTTATTGCAGGTTGGAGTAAAGGTTGCTAAACATTGAACATCATTGAAGAGTTGTTGAATAGTCTTGCACTGAAGATACCATCTTGTTTCAGTCACAAGGGTTTCACTACAATCATTGCAGTCATTAGAGCATCATCACAAGGGAGAAGTATCACTTGCATCTCAAATATCAGCGGCAACTCTCAAGGATCCATTGTTCCAAGTCTTGGCGCTATCATTGAAGAAAATTTGACATCCTCTTGTTTGCTGTCTATATCAGACTTTTGCAACAGTCCCACAGACATATCTTAGTGCCCTTCAGAGGAGTTTCCAGGACTGTCAAGAGCTGAAGACAATTAGCAATCACTTGGCAATAATCCTTCATCACTGGGTTATTATTTGAGACTATCTGTAATGAGATGAGACGACTGATTTCATTTCTGTAGGTGGCTGTCATAGTGGACAGCGAGCATTTGATTTGTACTGGCATCATTTGAATCAAATAAATAATATATTGGAAGTGGAGTTTCATTGTAAATTTGTGTATTTGTTCAATTACAATTGAGGGAACTAAACGGTTGCAAGAAATCTTATCTGAGTTGGAATATAATTTTCAGTTTAACCACTAAAGAACATCACACAAACAGTGCTGTAAAGGTCTGCACCTTATCTCATATGTGGGACGACCAAGCTAAGATGAAGAACAATCCACAAAACCACACCAAAATCATCCTCCAAACAGTACGGCCTGGCTGCAAGTGGTACGGCCAGCAAGTGCAATGAACAGCAGTCTCAAATCACCTTCAAACTCTCCTCAATCTGTCCTCAACAATGATATTAGCTGCTCAAAACAATGTCTCAGAATGATATATCACTAAAACCCTCAAAACCATCAAATTATAAACTCCATTGAAGCCCAAATGCGAATACTGGATGCATCCGCCAACATAGAATTTGCTAATGGAGGTTTTCGTCCCCAGAAGCCAAGGTCGAATCCTATCTTGCAAAGGTTTTCGTCTCAGCAAGACAATACCAAACCCTAGAGCCAAGCTCCAAAACCCTCGCAAGGAAAATCTCAAAAGAGAGAAGAAATAATAATCCAAGCATAAGGACATGAAAGCTCTTTTCCACTTTTATAACACCTCAAGGGGCGTTCACTTTTGAGAGAGAAAAATATCATTTTAAAGCACTATTATTTCCTTGAGATGTGCGCCCAAGACATATAGTGACCCTTCTGAATATTTTCCTTTTCATAAGTCACTAAACTTAATATTTATAATGTCCCATTAAATTAAATAATATAACCTTCGGACTTAAAAATAAATATCAAAACGATGTCAGAATGCAATGATCTATAGCTCGTTGGAATGGTCTAGACGAGACGAATCCAACCCCACTTTGAAAATCCCGATCCGGCACCGAACCCGAACTTACTAAAAATAGTAACATCCATAAGCAAATTGAGACAACACAGAGGGTGCCCACTGGATCCACAAACCATTTGATATCATTGAGCTTGATGCAACGTCTGGGATAGCCATCAGCTGACTGCCAAGTCACCAAAACAGCGCCAAACTGACACTTACTAAAAATAACAGTGTTCTCCGAGGACCAAAGAGAACAAACCCAGAAAAACCCAGAAAGATCGTCACCATGCAAGCACTTACTATAAATAGTAGGTTCGGACAAGTTGTCCAAAATCTCTCCAGAAAGTGTCACACAGCTCCACTGGATCACTCGAACACATTGGTGACATCGAAATACTCCTCTGACTAGGCTGTCACCAACCTAGAAAGTCAGCTCCAACTGTGTTGCAATAGGACTCGAAAATGGGGACATTACATTCACTTGTCAATCAATAGTTCCAGAGTGCTTTACTTGTCGGCCGAGAGTTCCCGAGTGATCCACTTGTCGGCCGAGAGTTCCCGAGTGCTTCACTTGTCGGCCGAGAGTTCCCAAGTGCTTCACCTGTCAGCCAAGAGTTCCCGAGTGTTTCACTTGTCAGCCGAGAACTCTCTCCAATTTCTCTTATTTGAATCATATTGCACTCTGGTTGAAAAACTTCATATTCTTCCATCTGCCAATGGAAAAGTCCACTAAATGAGCTTGTATCGTCTTCAGAACACTCTTGTAGTTCCAATATTCCTTCATCATTGGGCTCCATGGGCCCTTTTTCTTCTCCTGACGAGGTATCCCCTGTGTCGGATTCAGAGTCAAAGGAAGCCATCTCCTCACTCACAACTTACGTTTTCAGATCAATAACAAATTTCCTTCCCTTATTTTCAATGGATATGGTATTTTTCTTCCAATTATGATCAAACTTTGCCACTCTCAACCATCCTTGGCTGAGAAGTGCATCATACGCCCTCCTCTGTAATGTAATGTTTTGTATTAGGATTATTGTAGATACATTGATTGCTTTTTAAGTAGAAAGAGGTGAAATTGACTAATGAACTGATTTTGGTGTAATTAAGTTGTTTTTGTACAATTGTATTTGTGTGCTTCTGAAGGCTTACATGAGAAATGGAGTTGTGCAATACTAGAAGACAATTCATTTGCTTGCACAAGTCATCTATGGTGCAGCACAAGAGATCGCCTTTGCTGGGCAAGTGATCTTCTTTGCTGTGTAATGCATCCCTTTGGTTGCACAAGCACTCCCTTTTATTATGCAAGACAATAACCACCACAAACAAATTGCTCAGTTGTCCAAGCAATTTGTTGCTAAAGAGTGAATAAAACACCAAGATCTACACAATAATTTAGCATGACAACACTCCAAAGTGGGTGCATAAGGTTCCAAAGAGGTTATGGTTGTTTCACAACAAACAATGCACCATTGGAGGATTTGTTGGACAGATGTACCACTTAGAGCTGAAGATAGGAAAAGGACAAGTTTGTTGTAGAAGTAATTTTAGGAATAAAGTGGTGGCAATCTATTTTAGAATTTGTTGTAAGAAGATTGCTGCCACCTAGTATCTATATAAAGAGTCCTAGGCAAGCATGAAGCATTCTCTAGCATTCAAGAATCAAAATAGTGATTGTGCAAGCGCTCAGTAATTTATCTTTGAAAAACATATTTATTATATTAATTCAAGTACCAGTTTAAAGGAGTATGTATCCATACATTAGTCTGATTGGGAAAGGGCCACTAATAAGGATTGGTGGTGACTGTTAGGTTTACTTTATGATTTTTATATGTGTTGTTTTAATTTAAAATGTGATTAAGTAATAGTTTGTTGAATGCAAGTTGGTTTATGATTTAGTTCTGATATATACTTCTAATATTTTGCTGTTACAGTTTTAATCTTGTTCAAAAAACTAAGAAGTGTGTTGTGAGTTGGATGATTCTTTTGGTATGGTGTTAGATTTAGCAATTTCTTCTAATCTCGGTCATTTATTCTTCAATTTTCCTTAAAGAGTTCATAATAGATCTGCATTTCATCTAGACACCCAACTTTATGAAGGATTTATGATCTTGCATATACTTCGTAAGACACCTGGCCAAAAGCCAACATTCTTGGGATAATATTAAGTGTACCCAACAACATACACAAGTATGCATTGAGTAAATGAGTATAAAAGCGGATATGAGCTGAAAGAAACAATATTTTAAAATATATAAATATTCTCAAGTGTTTTAAGTGTACACAATTCATGGAGGATGATATCCATGGCATCAAAAACAAAAAATAGAAGTACAACTATGATTGAGAGGACAATAAAAAACTACAATGCTAATTATAAACTACAAATGAGTAGTTTATTAATTTAAGAACCACAAAATAAAAACAAAAAGTACAATAAACTCTAAAATAACTTAAAAAGAAGGTTACTAAACTAAAACCTGTAGAAAAATGTAATGTCCCTCTAAATTTTTTCCTTTTTATTTTTTATCATAATAGCAACAAATAACAACACAGGAACATTGATTCGCAAACATAAATAAAAGACAAGCATAGATTGGAACTAGAGCTTTATTGATTCATTTTCCAATAAGTCTTTTACAAAATCAGCAGTACAAATATTGAAAATATTCAAAAAAACAGCAATCTAATATATTTTCAGCCTGTCAGGACAAGTGCTAGGAACCATTGGAATGCTCACCAATTCTTTACTGAACCTCAAAATGACTCCGAATCAAATGCAAATGTTCCTTATGGCCTAGGCGACCAATTTCCAACACTGAGAACCCGCTGAAAACTGCAAAATATTTTATGCACGCAACCCAAGTCAATTGCCAGCATGGGCGCACTTCCCAAGAAGGGCGTTCTGCTCTAGAAAATCGAAGACTCCACCAAACCCACGAAAATGCAGGAATAGAGGCGCCCTAGGATGAGGAATGGATGGGTCAAATACCCAGAACGAAATCTCACACCAAATTCCCGCTATGAATGAATCTTCGATTCAGCACTTAAAGAACCAGCAACTCAGAATTGATAAAAACTCCTTCAATAAGCTCATATGCAACCTCTGTATGAAGCTGCTCCGTAGAAATCAACTAGGGATTATCTTTCAAATCCGAAACCAATGTCAACCATGAGGGTTTTCGTCTTCAAAGTCCTGAGATCAACAAGAACTCCAATAACAATTCAATTTTCAGCAATATTCAAAGCATGATGAAAAGAGAAGCCTTCACATCCTTTTATATTTTCTTCCTTGAAAGCTTTGGGAAACTTCCCCAATATGGGCGCCACATATGAGAGGGAAACATTCTTTTAAAAAAATTAGAAAAAAACATTTCTTTCCATCCTTTTCTAATGTTTCTTTTTTTCACTTTTCCCTAGGATTAGAAAAAAAACACTTTATTTCCTTTCTTTTTCTAACTTTCCCTAGGATTAGAAAAAAACACTTTATTTCCTTTCTTTTTCCCACTTTCCCTAGGCGATCCCCTTTGGCATAAAAAATTAATTTATTTTTAAATGCTCACATGGTCCCCCTTTTAAATCAACTTTAAGTTGTCTCCTAGGCATAGGGGTACAACTTAACTTTATAATATTTAATTATGCCAAAGTTGCCTTTTTATAAATAAAATAATAAAGTGCCCATATTATATTATCCTTGTCAATTCCCAATCAAGAAACTGCCAAGGAAGACTTCACGCCATATTCTGCCGTAAATCATGCTGCCAAAAATAATGCTTACTAAAAATAGTAAGCTCAAGAAAGTCCTCGGATGCCAATGCATGTCATATCACCCTAAAGCTCTCTGAAAACCCAGAAGGAATCCAGTAATCAAACTGTCATACACTGACAAACAGATCCCCGAAAGCTCAAAAGGGATCACCACACAGTTGGAAACCCTAATTATTGCCTCCAACTAGCCTACAGGCCTTCGGAATAGGCTAACGGTCAATCCTGGATATTACTGATGAGAAGGGGACATTACAAAAAAGCATGGTACTAATTGAAAACCATGGGTAACAAGCTCGCAATATAATAGACACTGTACACTTATGTACTATGAATTGTCTTTTGGGACTCGAAGGAAATGGCTGAAGAAATTACAAAAGGTGATGGGGAGGAAGCACTGCCATGTGACATAATGGAAAAGATACTCAGCATGCATTCATCCCCTTCAAGATATTATTTGCACATAGTCTGAAAGTCTTGGAATGCTGTCCAGCCTTCCACCAAATGCTAGAGCAAAATGATCTCTAGTAGAAGTCCATGGCTGCTGCTTTGCAACAGTAAGCATTGTGAAGCATTCTGCTGCTTCACAAGTAAATGGAGGATCATGATTTAGATGTGTAAGATCCCTTAATACAAATTTACTGTTTGATCTGATTTTTAATCATTATACTGAAACAGAGTTTTCTAGCATACTAACATCCAGTCATCATTCAGAAAATCATTTAGAATAATTCAGTATTGTCACAGAAGCTTCAAGGATGAATAATAGATCTCAATAAGAATTCCGAAATATCAGTTTATCTAGGGTCTGATGATCAATGTTTACAAGACTGATATACTTCAATGTCCTATTACAATATTCAGAAATCTTTACATTACCCACCTAGGTGAGTTAGGATTATGTTATGATTGTCGCCTTACTCTTGATCCTCTTGCACTGCATAGGGTTTCAAATCTGTATTAATTCGGATCTTGGAAAAGATTAGGAATCCAACCCCAAAATGGCGTGTCGCTCCCTAGAGGTAACCTAGATTGTATTCCCTTGAATTTGTGTGACTCTTGGTGATCTAGTCGCCAACAGAACTGCTTCGCTTCCCTAGTAACAACTTCAACGCTGATCCAATCTTGCAGATCGTGACCCTTTTTGGTGGGCCCAAACCCTATTACCCACGTGTGGCAATGAGGATTTGCTAGTGCGAATCTCTCTCTCTCTCTCTCTCTCTCTCTCTCTCTCTCTCTCTCTCTCTCTCTCTCTCTCTCTCTCTCGTGATGAGTGCTTCGGTTGGGCAGTGTGTAAGAAAGATAATGATCTAGTATGTGCTTGGTAGACCTCCTTGAGACTGGTTTCGATACTCACGATGGGGTTTCTGCTAAGGGTTTCTCCTTCAAATCATGCCAGTTCGTGACCCAGCTACTCCCCTGTCCTAATCGGCTAGTATGTAAGTTTAGCACCCTTCTTGTAGCCTGAAATGGTGAAAAGAATAACCTGTGTTAGCACAAATGCAAACCATGCTTGGATTTGCACTTAAATACAAAGATAGGGTTGGCGTCCTACCTCACGAATGCTATTGAGGGTTTCCGTCTTCTATAGCACAACGAATGAATTCACTACTGATCAGATTGCAAAATGACAAAAAATTGATGATGAAATGGTTGAATGAGACTTGTAGATATACCTCTCTTGAATAGGACCCATGGGCCCAATTTGAGCATCCTTTTTGAAATTTGAATTTTTAAGTTTATTTGATTTTTTATTATATATATATATATATATATTGGTAGTGTTGAAAAACACTATTTTAATTAATAAAATAATTAATTATGGGTGGAAAAGAGGGAACATGACAGTCCTCCATTCCCCAAATTGCTTTCCCTCAAGCAATTTCAGATTTGGATGATAAAAAATCTCCACTCCTTCCCATGTAGCATCTTCGATGGGAAGATTCTTCCATTTCACCAAATACTCCAGAATAACCTTGTTTCTTAGCCTCTTTTCTCTCATGTCGATGATAGCTTCGAGCTGCAAAATCAATTTACCTTTATCATCAAGTGGTGGCAACTCCAAGGAATAACATGCTGCCCAAGCACCTTCTTAAGACATGACACATGAAAAAATTGTGAATTCTGTTGTTTTCTGGTAGCTCCAACTCATATGCAACCTCTCCTATCCTCCAGATGATCTTATAAGACCCATAAAATCATGGCTTGAGCTTCTTTGCACCACTCCCTTTGAGGGAAGATTGCTTATAAGGTTGCAACCTCAAAAAAACCAAGTCTCCCACTCAATTTGAGCGTCCTTTTTAAAATTTGAATTTTTAATATATATATATTGGTAGTGTTGAAAAACACTATTTTAATTAATAAAATAATTAATTATGGGTGGAAAAGAGAGGACATGACAGTCCTCCCTTCCCCAAATTGCTTTCCCTCAAGCAATTTCAGATTTGGATGATAAAAAATCTCCACTCCTTCCCACGTAGCATCTTCAATGGGAAGATTCTTCCATTTCACCAAATACTCCAGAATAACCTTGTTTCTTAGCCTTTTTTCTCTCATGTCGATGATAGCTTCAAGCTCCAAAATCAATTTACCTTCATCATCAAGTGGTGGCAACTCCAAGGAAGGAATAACATGCTGCCCAAGCACCTTCTTAAGACATGAAACATGAAAAAATTGTGAATTCTGTTGTTTTCTGGTAGCTCCAACTCATATTGAACCTCTCCTATCCTCCAGATGATCTTATAAGGCCCATAAAATCATGGCTTGAGCTTCTCTGCACCACTCCCTTTGAGGGAAGATTGCCTATAAGGTTGCAACCTCAAAAAATCCAAGTCTCCCACCTCAAAATGCCTCTCCGAACAATGGCGATCAACATACATCTTTTGTTGATTTTGGGCCTGTTGTAAATTTTCTTTGAGTGCATTCAAAATATCCATGCTCTGTTGAATCAAATCCCTAGCTCTTGGAACTATGCTATCCAAAAGAATCAAGTCCACAAAAGATAGTGCATCATACCCATACAGTGCCTTGAAAGGAGTCATACCTATAGACATATGATGCGTGGAGTTGTAGCAATACTCCCCAAGATGAAGCCACTTAGTCCAAGCTGTTTGCTGCCCTGTAACATAACTCCTTAAATATCCTTCAATTCATTTGTTCACAATCTCCGTTTGTCCATCTGTCTGGGGATGATAAGTAGTGTTGGGAGTCAACTCTATGCCTGTTAATCAGAAGAGTTCTTGCCAAAACAAATTAATGAACCTGTTGTCCCTGTCACTCACAATGTTTCTAGCTAGCCCATGTAATTTAAACCTCTCTAAAAAACAAACCAGCCACCTGCGGAGCCCTATAATTGGAGGATATAGCATAAAAATGAGCATACTTAGTAAGATTGTCCACTACCACAAAAATACAATCCTTACCCTGTACTCACGGAAGGCTGGTGATAAAATCCATAGAGATGCTTTCCCATTTCTGATTTGGAATGGGTAAAGGTTGCAATAAACCAGTTGGAAATGATAGTTCTACCTTGTTTTGTTGGCAAACCAAACACTCCCTAACATGTTTCAAAACATCTCCCTTGAGGCATTTCCATGAGAATCACTCTCTCAACTGCCTGTAAGTCTTGTAATACCCTTGATGACCAGCCAATGGTGTGTCATGGCATGCCCTCAAAATCTTCTCCTTAACCTTCGATTCAGGAACAAGGCACACCCTATACTTGTAGAGTATGAACTCATCCACTACTCTATACCTATCATCTTGTAGCTTACCATCCATAATATTAGAAGAAAAAGTGTTCTTGGCATATGTAATTCCTCTTTATTCCCAGAACGTAAAAAACGACAATAGGTTGATTTAGATTGATTATTTATTAACCTTAATATTCAAATATATAGTAAATGGAATAAGGTTTTAAAAAGCTAAATAATAAATATTCATTTATGAAATCCGGATTATTTCTTAAGTAAATGAAATGCACAGTGGAATATAATCTAAATTATATTAATTCTTATTTGAAGATATAAACCAGTAAATAACAATGATTTTTATAAAGATGAACTATGCAAAATATATTAATTCAAACCCAAAAACAATTTATATAATTGAGAAGGTAAATACATATCTTTTAAATCCTTGAAGTTCTCCCAAATGCCACTCCGAAGAATGGATTACAGATTCAACCCCCTTTCAGCAAGTGAGCACTTCTGGGAGGAATCCAGTTCTTATTCAGAACCAACCATGTGCTTCCCAGCATTCAGTTCTTCTTCAGAAAACATACATGTTTCTCAAGCATCCTGCTCCTTTTCAGAAAGCACACACACACAAGTGCTCCAGAGCCATTTTCAACAAAACATGTTCAACACAAGTGCGCACACAAGCCCTAGCCAAGACAATCCCGGGTGTACGTTGTACCCCGAATTGGACACACGTTGTGTGCCCCTTCTCCAATGCTCACTGCATGTCAAATCTATAATCCTTCTTTGTGATTCCTTTTCTTCTTTCTCTCCTGTGTGTTCCCTTTTAAATTATTTTCATGGGTTTAAATAGTAACCCAAAGGGTGGTTCCAACTATCACACCCTTTCATAAATAATATTACAAATAACCTTTTAATTGTACCTTCCCGTTAAACACACTCCAATACGAGTGTACTTATAAATAAGGTCCTTTAACCTTTATTTAACTTGAAAGTAACTTCTTTTTTTCCTTTCATTTTACATTTCTTCTTATTTTCTTCTATTTTCTTTTATATATATATATATATATATATATATATATATATATATATATATATTTATTTATTTTTACTCTAAAGTTTTTACAAACTTTATTTATTTAATTCATTTCTCGGGGAAAAAGTCCCATAACAGCATATTTGGCTATTATAGAAGCCTTCCAATCAGCAGATATATCGATCATGGAACACAAATAGGGCTTCCTAGATAAAGTATCGACAATAACTTTATTCTTCCCCTTAACATACTCAATATCAAAATGATAAGCCTGCAACTTACTTACCCACTTCTGTTGCTTGTCATTCAAATCTTTTTGATTGAGGAAGAACTTCAAACTATTGTGATGTCTTCACCACAAACCTTTTGCCAACCAAATACTGTCTGAGTCTGGCCAAAGCATGCATGATGGCCAACATCTCCTTATCGTAGATAGAAAAACTCCTCTTCGACTCCTTGAACTTCCTACTCTCGAAAGCTATGGGCTGTTTGTTCTGCATTAACACTGCTCCTATGCCCTCTCCTGAAGCATCACACTCCAAGACAAAAGGAAGTGAAAAATCTAGAATGGCCAAAACGGGACATGAACTCATTACCTCCTTGAGCTTATCAAAAGCCTCATGTGTTGAATCACTCCACGAAAAGGCTCCCTTTATCAAATTGGTCAATGGGGCAGCCAACTGTGAAAAGCCTCGGACAAACCTCCTGTAATAACTGCAAAGTCCCACAAACCCTCTCAGGTGTGATATAGTCCTAGGTCAAGGCCAATCCACTATTGCCTTTATCTTCTCCTCATCCATGCCAACTCCTTGGGCGCTAATCTTATGCCCTAAATATAAAATCTCAGTCAACCTGAAATCACATTTGGATGCCTTGGCTAAAAGTGGTTGTTGCTCCAGAATATGGAGTACCTCATCTATGTCTCAAGTGATCCTCCCAAATCTTGCTATAGATCAATATGTCATCAAAGAAAACCAACACAAATTTCCTCAACTGCTTCACAAATACCTGATTCATGCAAGACTGGAATGTGGTAGGTGCATTTGTCAACCCAAATGGCATGACTAGAAACTCATAATGCCTGTAGTGACACCTGAAAGTTGTCTTGTGCACGTCCTCATCTCTCATCCTTATTTGATACAAGTACCTAGATCACAAATCAATCTTGCAGAAATATACTGCGCTATGAAGCTCATCTATCAACTCATCGATCCTAGGAATAGGGTAGCAGTTCTTGATTGTCTTGTTGTTGAGTGCCCTACAGTCGATGCACATCCTCATGGTACCATCCTTCTTCTTAACCAACACCACGGAAGAAGCAAAAGGGCTAGAGCTTGATCGTATATGTCCCATATCGAACAACTCCTTAATCGCCTTCTCGATCTCTTCCTTGTACCTCCTTGAATGATGATAAGGTGTAGTGATAATCAGCTTCAATCCCTCCTCCAACTCTATGACATGCTGAAATCCTCTATCTAGTAGTAACCCGAGAGGAATATCATTGAATACCATGCTATGCTTGTCCATAATGGACTGAATATCCACGTGTAGTCTTTTCACCCATGGGTGAAACTCCATCTGTGATCACACATTGTGCTACCCAATCTACCTATCCTCTCTGAAAAGCTGTTTCCATCCTTTTGGCTGAAACAACCCTCGAAGCTCCATTAGATAAACCTTCAAGAAACACCTCCTTACCCTCTGATTTGAATCTTAGCTCCATAGTCCGGTAGTTCTAGGTAAGCTCGCCAAGTGAATGCAACCACTGCACGCCCAAAACAACATTTATCTCACCTATACCAACCACATAGAATTCATCGCATACTTTATGCCTCCCCAAGGTGATGTCAAGTTGTTGGAACCTCCGGGTGCAAGGACTAGTGAATCCATTGGCCACAATCACATTGAATACCTCAAGTATATGTCTTCAATCTCATCCTAGTCACCAAACCCTCATCAATGAAATTGTGAGTGGCCCCACTATCGATCAATATTGTCACTCTATGTCCTTGTAGCACTCCTCGCAATCCGAAAGGGTGATACCTGGGTGCTCCTAAAAGAGTGGCAAGTGCACCTCCTGAAGATTCTCCTTCCTCGCCCTCATGCTCTGCCTCATCCAAAAATACCTCAAGCTCGAACTCCTCCGCCTCTGAATCCTCATCGAAGACTACCTCTATGTAGTGTATTTGCCCCTTCACCAAGCATCTATGTCCTGGCTCCCATGGCTCTATACAAGTAAAGCACAATTTCTTCCTCTGAAGCTCATTCTTAGATTCTTCCATCTTGCTAGGTTTAAGAGGTGATGCCTTGGGTTGCGGAAAACCATTGTGGAATGGTTTCTTATGCTGCCCTGATGGTACACTCTTGGGGTAGAACTTGTTCTTGGTCGTGGAATCCTCCAAATTCAAAGCCCTTCGGATAGCATCTTGTAGAGATGTCGGCTCAAAACTCTAACCAAACCCCTGAGTGACTCGGTTAATCCCTCGATAAACAAAAACATGAGTCTCCTCTCCATCACATTTAGCACCATGACTAATACCTGCTGAAATTCTGCTACATAATCATCCACTGAACCATGCTGCCTCAAATGTGTCAACTCCCTGAAATACATCTCAAGATCCCTCCTATCAAACCTGTCTATTAGCCTCTGCTAAAATCAACATATGTCACAATATGTTTATGCCCCTGTGTGATTAACCCGTGATGCCACACTCATGAGCTATACCCTCCAAATGAAGAATCACAAACTTGATGGCTTCCTTTTCCATCATAGGGCTGAGTGAAAGATATGTATCCAACTTCTAGACCAAAACCTATGCAGTGACCTTCCCTGAGCCATCAAAGGTTGGAAGAGTCAATTTACTCACCCGCTTTTGCAGATCCCTATGTGGTTGTTGTCTAGGATATCTTCTTTCTCCTCTTGGCCCATTCCTAGATTTGGGATTGCTGTATTGTGAAAATGGGATCTAATTTCTGATGTCTGGGTCAAGTCTCATGTATTCATCTATGCAGGCGTTAATGTCATATATTGCTAGGTTTGGCTCCTCCTCTTCCTGTGGTGACTCGATTCTATGCAAAAATGTAGGCTGGAAGGGCCTAGGTGTTGATCCAATTGGAGTCCTGTTCTTATTTGTGTGATTCACAGGTCCATTCTTATTCGAATTACTCCCTTCTCCCATATAATTTTGTGTAGGTGGAATTGATAGTGGCATTCATGTTTTGCATCCTCTAGATAAGCGTTTGTGTCATTTGTCCCTGTCTCTGCATGTAAGCCTTCAACTCATCTCCCCGATCTGCCATTTTCTTCGTACCTCCGCCTTCAATTCCAATGCTAACCTCTTGTGATGCTGCCTCTAATCTTCTTCTTTCTCTCTCCAAGGCTCTTTGTTCTCTTTGATTCAACTACAGAAAAAAATTAGACCCGTAGGCTAGAAAGACTGCTTGCTTTGATACCACTGTAAGAGCCCTAAATACAAATTTACAGTTTTGATCTGATTTTTAATCGTTATACTGAAACAGAGTTTTCCAGCACATCCAGTCATCATTCAGAAATCCATTTAGAATAATTCAGTATTGTCATAGAAGCTTCAAGGATGCATAATAAATCTCAATAAGAATTCTGAAATACCCGTTTATCTAGGGTTTGATGATCAATGTTTACAAGACTGATATACTTCAATGTCCTTTTACATATTCAAAAATCTTTACACTACCTGCCCAGGCAAGTTAGGATTATGTTATGATTGCCGCCTTACTCCCAATCCTCTTGCACTGCATAGGGTTTCAGATATGTATTAATTCAGATCTTGGAAAAGATTAGGAATCCAACACCAAAATGGTGTGTCGCTCCCTGGAGATAACCTGGACTATATTCCCTTGAATTTGGGTGACTCTTGGTGATCTGGTCGCCAACAGAACTGCTTCGCTTCCCTGGTAACAACTTCAATGCTTATCCAATCTTGTAGATCGTGACCCTTTTTGGCAGACCTGATCCCTATTACCCACGTGTGGCGATGAGGATTTGCTAGCACAAATGGCTCACTCAACGAACTTTATGTGATGTCCCCATTTTGAGTTAGACATGAATTTTGGTTTGAGCTTGATTTTTGGAGGATGGAAATCTATAACGTTGGCTCAACTAGTGATTTTTATTGGTTTTTTGGCTAAGTGTTGCTAAGTGGTATTTTATCAAGCCAAAATATCAAGTTCTCCTAGAGGATAGAGAATGGGAAAATGGGAAATGCAATATTTAAATTGTATTTTCATTATTTCATTGGTTGATTGTGATTGATGCCAAGTGGACGCCAAAGGAAAATGTCAATCTTCAATTGCATTTTCAAATATCTATTTTCTCTAGAAATCCAACGCTCACATGAAGGATTGGTTATTGGATTTGGTGCCCACGCTTAAGGAGAAGTGATTTTCATAGAGTATTGTGCGAGCGTATGAGGAGATTGCATAGAGTTTGGTGCCAACACTCAAAAGGGAAATGATTTCAAATTGTTTATTGGATCATGTGCTAGGTGTCTTGGAAGGAGACTCGCAAAAATAATAAAATATTGCTCATCCTTGGATCATGCACCCAACGCCTTGAGATAGTTGTCAAAATATTAATAAAATATTGTCATCACTTTGGATCATGAGCCAACGGCTAGGTGGAGGATAGATAAAAATGAATAAAATAATGATCTCAATGCCCAAGGTGACGTCGCTCAAAGGATAAGGAGGATTTTATTTAAAATTATTTCATATGCTGATGTGGATCGCCACCCAAGTCAAGGAAAAGGTTTTTAAATTTTTTTAATGATAAAATATTATCTCATCATGGCCGCCGCTCAAGGAGAATTCATTTAAAATTGCAAAGAAAGTTGCTAATGCTCAAGGCGTTGGAAATTAGAGGTGAATTCATTTAATAAAATCAAGTATGATTTTAAATGTTGATTTTCATTGATCCAATGCATTTAAAATTGTTCAAGAGAAAGGCATTTCATTGGTGGACTTCAAAACACTTGCAAAATTGGAGCTAATTGGGTCGACCAGCCAAGAAGAGGATAAATAGAGCCTTTCATCGTCAATTTGCAACTTTTGATCCCTTGCTAAGTTTTCATATTGTTTATGTTTTGGCTGGAAATTGCATATTTACAGTGTTTTGTCATGGAGATGATCCCTTGATGTGATATGGAGATGATCCCATATCTTGTTATGAGATGATTTCATGAAGATTTCATCATGCTATGGAATTGCAGGTTTATTTTGAGGAGTTTGAAGGATTTTGGTATTGCAATTGAAGCTCTTGATCATAACGGAGGACTACCAAGGTAGTCGATCCTTCTAAGAGAGCTATTTTGTATGCATTTTGCTATAATATGAAGATCTGATTCATAACAGCGACTGGAAATTCATTTCAGGGTTCGTAGATATCATATCATTTAAGACATTGCATCATTGAAGCAAACCGTGGCACTAAGGAAACCATCGCTAGCATTGGAGGACACTATTTGGCATCCAAATTGATCATATATTGAAATCTGGGCAGTGTAAAAGTCTGATACAGGTCTGAGACATCATAAAGTGAAGCAATTCAAGGGCTGAAAGCCATTGTTGATATTCTTACCCTAATCACTCTATTTCTAGGAGCTATCGCAAGCTATTTGGGCTATATTTTGGCATTTTGAATGTATATTTCATCAGTCTGGGTAATAGCATTTATGATCAGCAGTCATATCAGAGATAATATCAGTCAAATGTGAAGGTACAGCGAGGGTTGAAGATCACCTATAATCATAGCATCATTCTACATTGGATTCTCTACCTTTGTACTGCATTGGCATATGATTTCATGCTTTTATTTATTCCATATCCACTTTGTATGATGACTGATGCAAAAATTAGTCACCGCTGATATATCAGACCAGCATCTTGTCAATTGTGTTTTGCTCATTCAAATCAATAACAAGCCTTGAAGATTCCGGGTATTACTTTCTCTTATTTCAGAGATGTGATCATGTGTTTAATTTTGATGATTGGTTGATGATTTGATATTTGTTGGCAAGTTATTGGTAAAACATTTTAGTAGAAGAAGTAGGGTTCTTTACACTTTATCTCTCTCTTCTGATGAGTGCTTCAGCTAGGCAGTGTGTAAGAAAGATAATGATCTGGTATGCACTTGGTGGACCTCCTTGAGACTGGTTTGGATACTCACAGTGGGGTTTCTGCTAAGGGTTTCTCCTTCAACTCACGCCAGTTCGTGACCCAAGTACTCCCTTGTCCTAATCGGTTGGTATGCAAGTTTCACACCCTTCTTGTAGCATGAAATGGTGAAAAGAATAACCTGTGTTAGCACAACTGCAAACCCTGCCTAGATTTGCCCTTAAATATGGAGATAGGGTTGGCGTCCTACCTCGTGAATGCTATTGAGGGTTTCCATCCTCTCTAGCACAACGAATGAATTCACTACTGATCAGATTGTAAAATGACAAAAATTTGATGATGAAATGGCTGAGTGAGACTTGTAGATATACCTCTCTTGAATAGGGGACCCATGGGCCCAATTTGAGCGCCCTTTTTGAAATTTGAATTTTTAAGTTTATTTGCTTATATATATATATATTGGTAGTGTTGAAAAACACTATTTTAATTAATAAAATAATTGATTACGGATGGAAAAGAGGGGCATGACAATCTGCGAGCTGCTTTTCAACTTCCTCAAATAGTTTTGCTTTAGTTATTTAGTTTTAGGGTATTGGGTTTTAGTTATTTTTCCCCTTTTTTAATGTTTTCCAAATGATTTTGCTGACTGAATCTGCCCATTGAGACTCGACAAATCTAGTGAATCTACTAGACTTGGTATTGGAATATAAAGTTAACATTATGTAATAAAGTCACCTTAGTGACTTTGTGGTGTTTATTATTAAATATTGTTGTTAATGTAGTTAGTTGCTTTCCCGTAGGTTGTGAGATAGTTCGGGAAATTATTCTGGAAAGGCTTTATAAAATCCATATTGTGATGAACCAAAGAGCTATCCCAAACAATTCAATATTATAATTATTATTCAATGTTATTTCTGTGAAATCATAGTTTAGTTTTTTCAGCACTCTATATAGATCTTCCATTTCTAATATGGTATCAGAGCCATTGGGAGGTCCTGTGAATAGAGCAGTGTTGAGGTTGTGAGTAAGGCCTCTTTTTCATAGCATAGGTCTATAAAACAGGTGGAGAATCTATAGAAAGTTACAAAGAGCTCAGAAGATGAAAAACAAGAGGAGGTGTTGAACGATCTCTTTAAAGCTGCCATCATCCAAAGTTCCACCTGGTGTTGACCCTAAATCTATACTATGTAAATTCTTTAAGGCTGGACAATGTGTGAAGGGTTTTAAGTGCAAGTATGAAGTGGTGCCGTTAAGGTTGTGCCCCTGCCAAGGAGACTGAAAGAAGTCAAGCAACATTTGGACCAAGCAACGTGGCAGCCCAAGGACTTCGATTTGCTGTGATCCAAGTATTGGGATAAGTATTATTTAAATTTCTTATTTGCTGTTATTGGGTTATGCTTTTGATTGGATTGCATGTCAAAATATGTTGGAGAAAAGTGCATTGAAATTGATAGAAGGAAGGTCGTTGTAGAAGACCTGAAACTCAAGAACACTAATTCCCTTGTGAGTATATTTGTCTCGGATTTCTATTGTGATTAATTGAGTGACAAAGAGTGATTAATTTGGCCCAGATGAACAACCCAGAGAAGATCCAAATGAGGTTATCCATTCTTTGCTTGGTTGTGAAATAATGGGGCAGCTACTAACATAGCACATTCATTATAGTAGATTTATATTTGGGAATTCTGAAGAGAAGCGGGCAATTTTGTGATTGCTGCTGGTGTCCCATTGTGGAAACTGTGTTCCAGCGTGTGATTGGTATGGTTAGTGTTTTCCTCTCATGATTTGTTTGAGTTGTTTAAAACCCCAGTTTATTTGAGAGTTGGTGGTATAAGATTGGTGGTATTAGGTAACCGGTGGTATTATTTTCCATACATGTGCATTGTCAATGATGCATAGGGGTTGAAAAATAAAAACATTAATTACTATGTCTGAAAGGTCAAGCCAATATATGGATTGGTAAAGAGATTAATGTGGAGAATTCATTCCAGTACAATCTGCTTTAATTTTTATGAATTTGGAGACATTTTCGAGTGGTTGGAAATATGGTTGGACATTAGCGGTTGCTTTGAGTTGTTTTTTTAATTTGTTGGGTGAAGTTTAGGATTTTTATTATCTATCTATTATCTTATTCTCGAAGTAGCTTTATAGTTTTCAAAACTATGTGAATGAATTAGAGGAAGTCAACAATGGTGGAAAATGTACACAATTTTTTTTTGTATGTGAAGTTATAAGATTTGAAAGGGATATTCCAAATTGTATATGTATTGGAGTGATAAGGGTGTTATAAGGATAATTTGATCACATTGTGAAAGGTGTAATTTTGGTTGAGCCCGACACATTAAAATGGAATTTTTTAACATGTCACCTTATGCTTGTACTTTCAAGGGCATCTTTGCTACACCTGACGATGTCTCCAAAGACTCACATGCAACATTAAATGGATAAATTGTAATAAGGTTATATTGGAGGTTGGAGGCACCAGAGGCTGGAGGATTGCCATCATCTCAAGCCAACTTCTCACTTAAAGATGGTGCTTTGTATGAGAAGCATCTATTTTTTTGTTTTATATTCTTTTCTTCTAATGCTAACAATGTTGAAGAATTCATATATTATGAAGTTTATTTTTTGAAGACCGGAAAAGATCTAGTGTAGATAAAACTCAACATGGATTGTTGCCCAGATAGTTTGAGAGTCTATGGATCTTGGGAGTTATACCCTTCCAAGGGTCATGAGACAACTTGATGGAGCAATGTGGATGTAGCTCAACATGGATTATTGTCCAATAATTCAGGAGATCTATGATTCAAGAGTTCGGGGAGGTGGTAATCCGCGAACTCGGGAATTCATCTTGGGAGCTAAACCTTTATGAGGGTTGTGAAGCAGCTTGATGGAGTTCTACTTGGTCCAAGAATTGTTTTTCAAAGAAAAGCTTCTAAAGAATGTGTATTTGATTTTTCGATTAGCATGTTGTGTTGTATGTTTTGTTTTTGTACTGTAAGTGTAAACCTTAAGAGGGGGTGTTGGAATATAAGGTTTACATTATGTAATCAAGTCACCTTGGCAACTTTGTAGTGTTCATTATTAAATATTGTTGTTAGTGTAGTTAGTTGCTTTCTCGTAGGTTGTGAGGTAGTTCGGGAAGTTATTTTGGAAAGGCTTTATAAAAGCCATATTGTGATGAATCAAAGAGATATCCCGAACAATTCAATGTTATAATTATTATTTGGTGTTATTACTATGAAATCATGGTTTAGTTTTTTCAGCATTCTATATGGATCTTCCATTTCCAATACTTGGCAAGTCTGATCAAACTTGCCATGACTTGGAAAGTAGTCCTTGGGCCTTGGCAATGCAGGATCACCTTAGGACCCCGACAATTCCTGTAACATTGAGTTCAACACACTCCCCTCAAAACACCTGACAAAATGTTCCATGTGATTTTGACTTAGAATCCATGAAATTTGAATGCTCACATTTTCATACCACAATAAATCAACCTAGATTTTCATGTTAAAACACAATAAGAAACTAACAATTATAGCCTGAGGGTTGTGATCCAGTCTTAAGCAGTTATCTTACACATCATTGGGTCAATGTTTCAAGTTACACTGGTAACTTCACAATAACTATGGCACCCAAGGGATGACTGTAACATTCATTTACACAAAAAAAACAGAAACAATACTATTTATTATTTTCAGCTGAGAAACTTTAGCACTAATCATTTTGAGGTGCAAAAGTAGTAAATAATAAATACTTACAACGGAGGTACAAATTAATAGCATGGCTTAGAAATCCAATGCCTGGAACTCCAGTTAGAAGGGATGTTATAGGGACAAAAGACATAGATATCACATCAGGAGAAGATGGTATTGTTGTGATCCACTGGTGGTGACTTTGAGCAGACTCAAGACCTCCTCTCCTCTTGTAAATCTTTATGATATCCTGCATATAGAACGTGGACTAGTTTAAAGGTTGAAAAGAAAATAGAAAACATTGTTGGCAACATGTTTTTGGAAAGAGAATACTAAGTTTAACATGCTAAGACTCTCATGAAACTTATTATGCTTATTGACTGAAAAATATTTACCTCTTTTACTGAAAAAGATGTAGAGCCATTTGAGTCCACAAATCTGAGATGGTTTATATTCACTAAAGAATCTGCAACCTGACAAAGGGAAATCAAATGTTTCATTATATATACAGCTTGCTAATGGCCCCACAAAACTGAAAAAAAGACTCAGATGTTTGCGATTTATCAGGTGGTAAATGACAACACAAATTCTGAATGAAAGCGAAATAACTAGAATAAAAGAGTTGTTGAAGAGTATGACTGAGAAGAGTACAGTAACGACAATGGCAAACCAGCTACCTAGCCAGCTCAAAATATGATGATGATGGTTTACTACAGCAGCTACCATGCCAGCTCAAAATATGACAACAATGATTTATTACAGCAGGAAATTTTTCTTTTGCGCTTCTTTCTCCTCACAGCACCAATATCTCAAAATATCGATTTCTTAAAAGGGAAGGGCATGATGGTCTCTTAAAAGGTATATTGGAGATGTTTGATAACATTATTATAGTCTTAGATATATTACTAAGATAGATCAAATAGATTTCAATTTTGTAGCAGGGTCATTTTCTCCTTCATCTTGCATGAACTAATAGCAATACCTAGATGAGAAATATTTGGGCCATAAGCTCCATGGTAGGACAAATAGAGACCAGCTATGTTGGCAGTAATCAAAGGATTTAGAATGGCCATGCTGGGAATGGTTAGTTGCTCGAATAATTTTTTTCTCATTTAAAAAAAAAAAAAGAAAGGATAAATGGGCAAAGAACCTAAACATGCCAAGTAACATTCCTTCCATGCAATCAAGTAAGATACAAAAGAAGTTTAGCATAACAAACACCATTTGTTTGGTTTCTATTTGTAAAATCCAATCAAGTAAAATTTCCAGACTATGCATTAAAGAGTAATGATTTCAAAGTGCATTTCACAGTAACTTTACAGAAGTCAAAACAAGAGAACCTTTGAATTCAATGTCCCTTTAGCTGAGATGTAGAAACATATTACAAAGCAAGCTATTGAAAAAATATCCTTCTAATTTATTTTGCAATGCTAGCCTATGAACCACTCATTATGGTGATGCCCTCCAAAGGACCAACACTGTTTATGCAACGCACGTTGAGTTTCTCAAGGATTTCAAATGGCCTCGTACTAAAGGTAGAATGTTATTTCAATCAATTGAAAGTAAAATATTCTTAGGGATTTCGAAGTGTCCCCTACTTAAGACAGAAGAGTGTTCCAATCCAAACATATGAAATTACAGATTAACGAAAAACAAATCAGGAGGAAGCAATTTCATATTATAAATTATGCAAACAGTAGATGACCACAAAGGTTCTCTTCTGACATATCTCTCAGAATGTGCTCTTACAAAACAAGAGACACATTGTGTCCAGTTCCTGTCAGTAATTTGGTGATTGAAATTGCACATGGAGGTGAGGACATAATTGATTGGGCTGTATAAATTGCACAAAATTATATTAATTTCGTGTTTATTTTGTATAGAATCAGTGTTCAGTGGGATTAATTCCCACTAGATACATAAAGCCAAAAGTAGGATTATCTATTAGCTCATCTTCTAACAGAGAAAGATTGAGCAATTTATAATTAGAGAACTAACTAGAGAGATAATACATGCAAATAGATACTTAGGATGGACTATCATATATTTGATCTTTAATTCATAGTAAAATATGTATTATATCTTGTTTAAAATATACATAGCCCATGTTTTCGACAAACCAATGGCATTGAACATAGAGCTATATATTTTTTCTAAGTCGTGTTGATGGTTGTTTTTCAACAAGTCAACAATAGGGTGAAATACTAGGTATCTAACCCTCTCTTGAGCAAAGCCTCTCGGATGCTAAACTAAGTGATCAAACGAGATAACTCCAAGGTTCCCTCTAATAATGTTTAATTTCGGTAAGAGACAGCTCAGCGATTTAAGTATGATTCTGCTGTTAATCAACAAAGGGACTTACGCAGACTCTTCTCCTTTCATTTGACTTATTCCTCCTTTGATGTGGATTGATGTATATACAAGATTTCTATGATAAAGAAAATGAAAAAGGGTTAAGGGTTCAGAAGGCTAATCTAAGGACAATGAGATAATGAAACATGTAAAGATAGACAAACTCCTCATGAAACCAGACTTCGCTTCGCCATGAGAACCAACAACTACACGAAGCTAGTGCAATCTTCTAAGGAAACTCAAGGATTTTCATGTTGTAAATCTCCATCCAAACACCCACAGCTGGCGCAATTTGAACAAGCATTCACAACCGAACTAAAGAAAATGAAGGTTCAGTCTAACTTTGCAAAGTGGATTGCCTTCGACAACACACGAAAAGTATGAACCAGAAGAATTCATCAAATATCTTTACGCATATTCGTTACATCAATGCACTTCTAATCTATTTCTAAACTATTTGAAACATCTCTTAATTCCATCAAGATTCAGGAAACCATGATACTCCACAAGATAATACTTAACACCAAACAAGTAGCTCCAATGTCTTTGCATTAACTTTGGGGAATATTTACAACAATTTCAAGTTCTCTCAGAGAATTTTGAGAGTCTCTTCTATTCTACTCTGAAAATCTACTCTCTACTACTACTAATGATCTCCTTCTAATCTATATCTCTAATCTCTAATTCTAATGTCTAATCTAATGAATTACAACTGAGGCAACAAGGCCTTTATATAGTCGTCCAGGTTACAATGAATGGCTTAGATCAATTCGACAGCCAAGGGTCTAGATCGTGCCACCTCAGAGGTAGTTACAACAACTTGCTATTTTTAGCAAAAAAGAGAGAGGCAATGAAGGCACGTTTTCCAATGTGATAAGGTAAGGCGAAAGCATTTAAAATATTCCTCCACATAGGAATCCCTTTGACTTCTTTTATTAAATGATACATTGCATGCATTAAATAATGTGGCTAATCAAAATTGAATGATGTGTACTCGCCACATGGATGCCAACTCAGCATACTTTGAAAATTGTATCAACTTGTAATGATGTATTCAATGTGATTATTTGAACTTGTATATTTAGGAATACATCCTGTGGATCTTTGCCTTGTTCATTCTTCTTGTTGACTGGATGTATGATAGTTGTCGCCTCACTTGACTAACTTTATGATTCTTCTTCTTGTAGATAGATTGATGTGAATCTTCTTCGATGTATCTTCATGTAGACTAGAGAGTATATGATGACACTTGATTTCTTCATGAAGAGTAGGAGACTCTCTTGGACTTGGAAATTTGAAGAGTCTTGAAGTTTGATGGATGAATGCTCTTGCTTGATGATAACACCTTCCTTAGAGGTGGAGCAGCTACTTGATGTCTTTTCTTGAAGGTTGAAGAACTTGAAGGAGAATTGATACCTTAGGAAGCCTTGATGAAGATGATGTCCTTCGGGTGGATGTCTTCTAGACAATCTCAACTTGATGCCACTTGATGAAGAATTCCAACACAGGGATGATGAAGGATACCCTTGAAACAGCTACATGATGCCTTGCTCTTTCTCTTTCCTTGCTTGTCAAAGGTTCTTATCACTTGATCTTTAGATGATTCCTCCTTTTTGCTGCAACACAAGTAAAGGAACAGCATCAATCCCCTTGATAAACATGATAATATTTGATTTATAACATACAAGAATGCATTTCCAAGCCAAGCGTATTAGATAACAAGTTCTTGATCTTCATTGAAATTCTTAAAATTTGCATTCTAAACCACTACTTTTTAATCCTCTAGAAGTCGCATTGGATGAAGAATTGAAATCCTCAAGCATTTCACTTTAGACACCCTCAAAATCCTTATGTATGGCGCTTTAGATGGAGGGTAGAGAGTCTTCTAAGATTTTCGCATTAGATGAAGTTTTTACTTCCTCTTCACATTTCGCCTTGGATTTGGTCTTGATAATCCTCAAGTCTTGCCCTTAGAGATAGGTGCATTAGATCAAGTTTGTTGATTCCTCTTCATATCCTTTGGAGTTGTATTTGAGTTTCTCTTCATATTTCGCATTGGATGGACATAACGGAGTCTCCTCCTTGGAATGTCATGATCTTCCTTAGAATCCTCTTGTCTTGTTGCACCGGATGAAATTCTAACACTTGCTTTCAGCATTTCGCATTAGATAGTGTTTAGTGTTCTCTTGCTTTAAGGGATGGCGCATTAGATGGAGGATTAGAATCCTCTAGAACTTGGTCGCATTAGATCACTAGTTTGGATTCCTCAACATCAAACTTCACTCTCCTCTTTAAGATGGCGCATTGGTTGGAGGATTAGAATCCTCTAGAGCTTGGAAAATCCTTTGGAAACAAATCTCACTCTTCTTTATACTGCGCATTGGATGAAGGGTGAAAATCCTCAATATTTTCGCATTTGTTGGGACTTCAAGATCCTTTAAACTCAACCCTTGGAAGATACTTGAAAACTTAGAGGTATTCCTATAGTTGGCGCACTAGATCAACTTTTGAAATCCTGTAGAGTTCTCCCTCAAGAAGTCGCATTAGATCAAACATTTGATGTCTTCTAGATTTGGCCTTGGATTGTTATCATGGATTGGCGCATTACTTCATGAATTCAAATCTTCTAACCTCTAGCGCATTAGATCAACATTGGGAATCCTTCTGATTTTTTCGCTTGGTGAAGTGGCTTGCATGTTTAAAGTTGTCATTTCGCATTAGTTGAAAGAGAAATTCCCCCAAGAATTGGCGCATTAGTTGAAAGAGAAATTCCCCCAAGAATTGGCGCACTAGATCGAGGGAAAAGATCCTTAGGTTTTGGCGCATCACTTAGACATTTCCAAAACTTCAAACCTACTTCTCCCTTCTTGGTGGCGCATCACTTCAAGGATGAAAATCCTCTGACCTTTTCATTAAAATTCGCTCCAAGATTCGCTTTAAGATTTGTTTTTTCACTTTCGCATTGGATCAAGGCATCGAAATCTACATTTTCTCCTTCGAAATGACATTTTGGTTTGGGCGCAATAGATAGAAGATTGAAATCCTTTGATATTTTCGCATTGGACCAAGGTGTAGAAGGGCGCATTAGATCGAGTTTTCAAATCCTCTGACTCAAGTGCCTTCTCCTTCATGATTTTGCGCCAAGATTTGCGCCACTTAAGTGTCCAGTCGCACTAGATCAGTGTTTTGAATCCTCTGAAATCGTCAGGCATTTTTCAGGATCGCGCGAGTAAAGGTATATTGAAAAATATATTTAAGTATAAGTTTAGAACTTATACTTTAAATATTTTTCAATATACCTTTCAGGATGTTTGAGATAGGTCCCGAATCCACCGGATTTAAGATGCAAAATATAGAATTTGGAGGATTCACCAGATTTCAGACTTAGCCATTTTTTCAGGATTTTCAGAATTTCAGGTTCCAGGCTTAGTCTTTTCAGGGTCTCAAACATTCTGAAGGATTGACTTCAAAACTCAATATCTAGATAGGATTTGATCAAGATTCTTTATTATTGCAAGTTCATCTACCCTTAATCGTGAACCAAAGATCATAGGCAAGGAAATTGTTACCGTATCGGCAGAGGAAAATGAGTCAAATCATCATTAAAATCTCGTTGAAAAACTCATTGAAAACTCATCGAAAACTCCCTGAAAAGCTCAGAGCTCAAAAAAAAGGGGGGTCCCTATTCCTAATGGGGCGATGTGTGATTTGGTCACAACAAGTCGCATTTATTGATTAATTCTAAAAACATGGATTTTGTTTTCCATTTTATATTTCCACTACAAATATTTACATTAGCTATATCCTTGTATGTTACAAGGAGTTAGTAATAAATTTAAATGGAGGGAAATGCAACTAGTAAGATACCATTTACATTGATTTTTTGGACAGAAGTCAATTGTTTTCAATCACATTCCCGTCTAGTTAAACATAGACTACAATGCAATATTTAAGTTTAAATAAGGAAAAAAAACAAATCATCAAAACCTAAAGATTGTGCCTTTGAAGTAGACATTTGTTAATCTATTATTTTGTTTGAAGAATCTTTGCCAAGGAAACGAATCCTGAAAGCTAGATAGTTAAAATGGTTTGGCTTATCCCAGAGGAGTTTAGAATTCAAGTCATTGATTAAGCTACTGAAATATCGATGCCATTAAATATCTATCAAACATTTGCTAGAATGCAGGTGTTGGTTTAATATTCTTTGTTTTCTTTGCCAAGTAAACTGTCAACAGAGACAGATGTTTTGCAATATTGTAAAACCAAAAATGCAGATGCACTCCACAGGTGGTGTCGGCTGTATCTTAAATTTGGGCCCCCTCAAAAGCAAAAGATCTCTTTATTGGCTTGGCTAACAGCAAAAAAAAAAAGGATATCTTTAATGTTGTTTATCAATAATGATTTACAATTTTACACAAAGCAAAAAAAAAAAAAAAAAATTCCTCTGATTGACTAATGAACCATGTGCGTATTAAATTGCTCATATTGTCGATTTTTAATGAACGCAGAATAGTTTGTTCCTTGATTATCAATGGTAATTTTTGTTTTGTTTTTAAAAGAAGAACCACAGATAGGTTCCTCCAAATTGTGGTCTGTGAAACCATGGATAATGTGCAAGCTATGAGTTGTATGTGCAATTAGCTACGCACCGCATACACCGTTATCAATAAATAAAAAATAAAAACAAATACTATTAAAATTAGCTTGTTTTCTTAAATTAGCCTAAGTGCCCAACGAAGACCATTCAAGCATCAAACTGTGGATGTACTGAGTTGGTTTGAAGAGTGACGGGAGGGCGTTGCAAGCCTCAGGTCAAGCCATGGGCTTCAGGTAGACTATTACTACTGTTTTAATTAGTCATGTGAAACAATACAATTTCATCCCTTTGCTCTGTTAAGCCTACTAATCACATTGGAGGCTTTTGTCCAGCAAAAGAGGTGGTGACCTTTGAGCAAATACTGATTTGAAGAAAAAAGAATAATATTTATATGACTGGTGAATAATATGTTGTCTTTGTGTTGAAAAATTTGTTGTCTTTGTGTTGAAAAATTTGAAGTGCTTAAAGTGGCTTAGGTTACTGGGTTTAAGTGTTGTATACTTATTCCATAAAACAAAGTTACCATTGTCTTTAAATATTCAAAAATACTTAAATAAGGTAAAACAGGGGACTGTAATGTCCCTTTCTAGAACATTTCTTATTTTTGGCCTAAAACAATAATCCTAACTCAAAATGATAATTGCATTAAATTCATAAATATGACTTATCTAAAATTATGAATTTTATTATAATATTCAGATTTATATCCATAGAACCGCTGCCCTTTGGTAATTGCTAATTTAATTTTAATTTGTATATGCTTTATTCCAAATCGCTAGTATGAAACTAGCATTACTTGCCTTGAGTATTATCTCCATCTAATCATATGATATTGGCGCCACTTTTCATCTCTTTCCTTGCGACTAGTTTATGATCTTAGCGAATTGCCTTCTTTGACTTGGGTGAATGTCTTATTCAACTAAACACATCATAAAATCAGATTTAATGGTATTCTGTATACTGCGATCTGTATCTTTGTTGCACATTACATCAGATTAGTCTCTCAAGTATTTGCGCACCTTCTCATTACTCACAACCTTAGGATATCATGCTGATAAGGATTTCATCCTGAATATATCAACAACCTTCCTCATTTGCTACATAGTTGACAGTGTTCAAGCACATGTTTTCTTAGGTTATTGAGCAGCGAACTTTCCTTGAATGGATGGCACAAACTCCAATATAATTTGCAGTGATTTAACCATAAGTGTTGGCGTTGTTTTCCCACCTGACTTTGCCCTCCAATCTGTCCTAAACAGATCCAAAACTACCACAAACTTTCCCAAGAATGGGGCAGCTTTATTTTAAAAGGGGACATTACAGGGACTGTGTGGTGATTTGAGGCAATTCAGAAAACCAAATAAATTAGGGTCCTATCCCAAAAACAAAACCAAAAATAAAGTCAGATTTAGATTTCGACCTTGGTCAAAGAGAATTGTGGGACAACACTAGTTACAGATAAATTTGTTGCAATGTTAGTTACCACATGGCAATTACATGTGATTGTGTTACTTTACCAAGCAAGGCACATCTCCTACTCCACAGACTGTACCCAGAATAAATGTGGCATTGTGCATTCAAGACTGGTAAATTAACGAAGCTATAACACTGTTAACACATAATTTACAAGTGCCTAGTCACATCTAAAGAGGGCTACCAATATTTTCTGAAACGAGGCAAGATAAGAAGACAGTGTCTACTGTAGCTGCAGCCGTATGTTTCTGTTCGGTGTTTGGCAGTTTACATGGTTACCAAACTTGTGTACATCCAGAACACAAAATATCAATTCCATTACATCGAGCAAACCTGCAGATTTCTCAGACCCCCAAGATCAACTCATTATCATCACAACAGTAATATTTCTCCTCCTTCCCTATCATCAGATGAATCCACTCAATCAAAACAAGTTTTCACAGAAGATGATGGCATTCAGAAAATAGAAATGGACTGTCCTCTTCAGTCATGAAGGCTTTGGAGGAAGGGGGTGTTGGTTGAGAGGAACAGATTGAAGAGGGCAGTTTGATTTGGGGCAACCCAAAATCCTACAGTAACACCCACAATTCCATTAAAGGAGGTCCATAAGCAAATCTACGAAGACTTTCAATAAGGCATACTAAGGCTCCAAAAACGAGGTATCTGGAATCAGACATGCTTTTGCAATTAACATGCAACAATTTACAGATTTAGACATTGTTCTGTTGTCCACAATATACATAGGGAAGAAGGCCCTTGATGAAAATCTCGTCAAAGGATCCATGACTTCTCTTTTCCTCACTGCCCTGTTCAGAAGTATGGGGGTTCTAAATTTTGAAAGAGAAAGAGTGCTATTTAGAGAGACTAGTTCTTTTTATTGTGTTCAATTATCTCATGGAGCAGTTGACAATTGAAATGGATGAAAAATAAAATTCTAGGGCTGAGAAATTAGCATCAACTATTGCCCAGCTAGAGCTCTTGGTTATGACTGTTGTGGCTCTAGAGCTGCTTGTTTTACATGTATTCAATAATTCAGGGTTTACCCCAGATGGCAAGATTGTTAGGTATGAGGACGAGTTTGTATTCCCTGGTAAACTTAAGGAACATCCAGAGGATGCAAGCAATCAGATTCAACAGTTCATGGACTTGACTGATCAAGATAAGTTCTCCTTTGCATGCAAGACTATTGCCATTATCCATTGCTATCCGTTTAAAATTTTTGGAGTGCCTAGAAAACACTGAGGAACACTTGTATTGTTCTGTCATCAAGAAAAGTTTGACTTAATAAAGATCTCTGAAGTAGAGAAATTTGTTGTAAACATACAGTTATGGAGTAAGTAATTAAGTTGTCTTGATTTTTTTTTTTTGGCAAAATGATTGCCTCTTCTATTCATTGCTTATGATGGGAAGATTGATTGATTTGGATCAACAAGTTGAATGGAAAAACAAAATCTACTACAAAGTTTTTTTTCAAACACTTTCTACTCAATTTCACACACGGAGCTTTATGAGCTTTAATATTTGTTGGGTGAATATTTTGTCGTTAACTTACTGATGGCAAAATGGTTATATCACCACAGCTATGATGAGACAGTCTCTCCTCTCAGCAAGGGGAGGTTCCCTCTAGTTGCTTTAACTATTACAAGCAAACAAGTTACAAAGCTTATTTACACTAAACACTATTTTTGTGGTGATTCCATTTCATCCTATTCTCTTTTTTAAGAATAGATGTTCTTACTTCAAAATAATAATCTCAGTGAAATTGATATTAAAGAACTTACTAACTATCACAAAACCACAGAAACACAAAGTCTTCTGTCGCTTCACTTACTAATTGCAAATAGAACTATTTGAAGTTAAATGCAGCCCAAAGTCTCCACTCTTCTCCAAGATGGTATAAGTAAATTGAATATAACAACTTGCAGCACAAAGTCTTCAAACTATTTTACTCTCACAAACATTAACACAATCCTCACAAATGATTTGATAACACAAAGTCTATCACAATCAAATGAAGAACGCTCTTCAATCACTTGAAATAATCTCCACACCTCAATTATTATCAAAGAAGATTATGATAGAAAGACGTAAGAACAATGCTATCATAACACAAATAATCCCAAGACAAAGATTGGAATTGAACTTGCTTTCTTGTATTGATAAAAATTTGATAATTGATTTTCACAAAAAGCACAAAGTCTTGATTTGCTTCTCAATTTGCCAAAGTTTTCTTGCAATAGATAAAAGATAGAAATTATAATAGAGGCCCTCTTTATTTATAGGGAGAGGCTTGGAGCAAAAATTGGAAATCTACAACTACTTTGACTTATTCCACAAAAAGAGTCATTTTTGACTTAGGATTTCCTTTGTTCCACATGTAATTACATTTTGGAAAAATACATATGGATATGTCCGGAACTAATTACAAATTACATATGCAAAAACTATGAAAAATAAACTAAGGCATGATCACTTTCATCAACTCTCATTCCCATCCTTCTTCAGAAAATCCTCAAACATTGTCAACACTGTTTGCATCTCAAGGTTATCCAGTCCAGAAGTGTTCTTGGAAATGACACGAGTCCCTGCTACTAAATCTTTCACGGAGGTAGCAGCCTTCTCATGCCTATCCAAAACTACCTTGAGAATGTCCAAGGTCAATTGTATATCCGACAACTTATCCAGAAAAGCCACTGAGAAAGCTTGATCTTCGAACTCCTTTGGATCATGTTATTGAATGCCTATATAATTTCATCTGTGGAAAGAAACTTTTGGTCTCTTTGACTGGAAATTACAGTAGCGAGGAGAATTGAGCAGCTGCATGGGCTTTGAGGGGCTAAAGTGCGATGAAAGCGAGAAATGGAGCGAAAGCGGGCAATGGTTAACAAATGCGAAAAATTCCCCAGAGTTTAGAGAATTTTTGGAGGATAATGCACGGGTGGCAAAAATCACCGCCACTGCATGTAAAGGGAATTGCATTTGTGTACGAGCGGTAAAAATTGCCGCCCTTGCATGTTACAAAGGGACCAACATGCACGGGCGGCAAAAATTGCCGCCCTTGCATGTGACAAAGGGATCAACATGTACGGGCAGCAAAAATCCCTGCCACTGCATGTAAATATGCACGGGCGGCAAAAATCTCCGCCACTGCACGTAAATATGCACGGGCGGCAAAAATCCCTGCCACTGCATGTAAATATGCACGGGCGGCAAAAATCCCCGCCACTGCATATACAAAAAATTTACTAACTCCCAAAAAGTGAAATTTGCAATTTAGACTTGTTTTGCAAAATTCAAGAAATCCACACAAGTTGACGCTTGAAAGGACATTCCTAGACTAGGAGACCACGCACAAGGGCAAATGCGATTCACCTCATTTTGCATGTTTAGAGTTGTAGGCTACAAAACAGACAAGTTTCGTAGGGGTCATCCTACAAATTGAGCGCAGCTAAATTTGAGGATAACAATATTAGAGTAGGGCTTAAATATAGGATGTGCAAGTGATAAAACACCCAGAGTATGATTCCCAACATTCCCATACAAAGATAGACACCACCTTTTCTTTGCACAAGGAGCAAAGTATTCAGCCACAAAACTCCTCCAAAAAGCAATATCATTCCCCTGTGATTCATGCAATAATTTTATATAGATATTTCAACAACCTCCATCTATAAGAATTTGATAAGAAAAAAACAAAATTTTGAAAAAGCTTGCATTGCTATAGTCAGTCTGAAAACATTTTGAATGCATTCATGGATTTCACGTATAAGTGCATTCCAATTAAAGTATAAAGCTCCTAAGCCTTACAGGGTCACAAAGTCACTGATGATATATATATTGCATGAGCCGCCGAGTACACAATCCATTCTCCATGGTGGGTTGCTTGGTCAAAGATGTAGGGTTGATGTTATGCTGTTGCACATGGGGTTGCAATTGCTGTTGCTGTTGTTGAAGATGAGAACACTGCACATGCTGGGGTAAAGAATGCAACAACTGTTGTTGGTGTTGCTAGTGCAATATTTTCTGTTGCTGAATAAAAGCTTACAATTCCAGAGTTGAGCACTGCATGGATTCTTGCCTCTGAAGTGGAGCAGCTAACAGTCTCAGGCCTCTACAAAATTTGCTGAACTACTTGTTGTAGCCCATCTTCTTGTTTTACAGCCTTCAGCATTTGAGTCAATTGCAGCATTTGATCATTCTTGTCAAGTTTGGGAGACATAAGGACCTAACCAGAAAGTCATTGTCCTAGCTCCTGTTGCCCTAGCTGCTGACCTCTCTGTCTGAAGTACCTAAAATTTCTATGTTGGAAGTCCTAGAGAAAGGAAGGATAAGGATGTAGAGTCTAGAAACTACGGATGAGAAGCATCCAGAATCTATAAGCTTATGTTTTCATGTTTTAGAATAAGTAAAAATTCTTTATTGTGGTTAATATAAATGATTTTTCATTATTATTTAGAATTTATTTTTTTGATGAATAATTGACTGTATTAATTAATTATGAAATAATATTACACATATTTGCAAAAAGGTGGGTGGAAAAAAGTCACGCCCCAAAGTCCAAACGGGACAAACCTAGAACAAAAAGCATAAACAAACTACTACACGGCAAGAGCTATAGCACTAGGAGGAGGAGGGGGTCCCGATCAATTGGTTTACTCCATACATCAGTGGGGTTGGGAGTATCCTTAGGGGGTTCCCAACCGTCGTTGTCTTTGTCATCTTTTTTATCTTCAACCAAGGGTTGATTGTCATGAACAGGCGAAATTGCAAGAGCCAGGAGGGGAAACTTGCTAGAATCCGGCCAACCACTAAGCCCACAACCAAGAGCCTAGGGAGAAGTAGAGTGGTGGCTAGGGGGTTGAGACCACCCTCTCTGAGCCCAATCCTTGGAACGCCTTATAGGAAGCTGGGAGGCGTAAGAATCAGCATCTTGGTCCCCACGAGCAAAGTGACTACACCCCTGACAATGTCCATGAAGCGAAGAATTGCCTCAACTGGAAGCAGGTGTTGGAGGGACTCTAGCAACGGTGCATGGGGCATTACCCCAATGATCTAATAGCACCTGAAGATGTGCCACCTCAAGTGCAACCTTGTTGGCTTGCACTTGAATCTGCATAAGCACATTAGAACAAATCATAGCTTTAGTGTACAAAGAGAAATTAGGATCAACAAAGCATCCTGAGAATAAAACAAAATTTCTATCTTTCCAAATGCTGAAAAGAATTTCCACCGTGAAAGCATGCCAAATCAAGGTATATTTGGAGGGAATTCGAGGCCAATCCCCTAATAATACCATATGCCAAGAAAATGGCTCAGGCCAAAAGAGTGTGAAGAAATCATTAATCCAAGCCCAAGCAGCTTGAGCTCTGGGACAAAACCAGAAAAGATGCTTGAGAGTCTCTTGTTGACCACAAAATGGGCAGCGAGGATCTTTGATCCCAATATGAGCTAATCTGGACCCAGCTAGAAGGCCTTGAAAATGAATACACTAGGCAACGTGAGCAAGCTTCGACTTAAGAACAACCGACCAAATTGTTTGAAATCTGCATTGCCAAACACTTAAAGGAGATTAAAACAACCATCTCTGGTTTAAAATAGGCACCATAGGCAGGTGAGAAGAAAGCCAAGAATAGCCCTTATAAGGCTTGTAGTTGCAAAATGTTGTGTTAGGATACCATTTTCAGTCTTTCCACCAAGGCTTGAAACTACAAACTCCCACCTTATAAATCACATCTGGTGGCACAGAATCTATGACAACTTGCAAAGTTTCAAAGTCCTGATTGGACAGACAAAACTTGTCTTTAGCTTCAAGCCAAGAAAGAAAGTTCCTAGTAGTTCTGGAAGGAATTTGATTCCCTTCTCGAAGAACCTCAAAGCCCGGACCCAAGGAGTTCTAGCAAGAGGGCGATCTTGACAAGAAATAACAGGAGACCACCATATGCATTGCTGGTTAATAAAAAGTCAAGAGCAAAAATCCTCGCCATTCTAGACACGCCATGGCTTGATAGCTTCCCAAGCTCTCCAAATGTTTTTCATCAGAAAAGTACCTTGAATTTGGATGGGCTCTTGCATAATAAGAAGGGTGTGAAGGCCAATTCCCTTCTAGGCATGTCTCCAATGAGGAATGCCTGAAAAAATACAATGGTGCACCAAAATTTTCCAAGCTTCGTTGCCTTCAAGAGCTCAGATAATCCATTTCGCACATAAGGCCAACCCTTGTCGTTGAGTGAAGATTGATCCCAACCCTCCAAAATTGTGAGGGAGACAACAAAACTCGCAAGAAACACAATGAAAACCTCTATGATTTTTGGAGGAAGCCTAAAGAAAATCCCTAGGAAGCTTCTCAAGTTTCTGTTAAGAAGCTTTAGAAGGAATCCAACAGGAAGAATAATAAACATGAGTAGCCGCAAGAATCTTGGAGCAGACCTGAAATTTCCCTACCCGGGAGAGATTTGGAAATCAAATAGGCCAACTTCTTTTCAATTTTGGAAATGACAGCCTACCATAAGGCAGAGGGGAAGGCTTGAAAAGCAAAAGAAATGCCCAGAAATCTAACAATTTCTCCATGCTCAATCCACTTCCACCCAAAGGAATCCAATCAGGGAGGTTTAGGCAAAAGAGATTTCCTATAGTATTGCGTTTTCTGCCATTGAATGCTTGACCCCAAAGCCTTACAGAAAATATCTAGACAATGCAAAGCTTGCTTGATGTTGCTTTCTTCTTCCAAGAGTGCAAGAAAATAGTCATCCACAAAATGCTCATTCACAAGTTGAGCTAAAGAATTGAGCAAGGAAATACCTTTGACCAACTTCTAAGCTACGGAATTAGCCAAACGATAGCCAAATCCTTCAGCAGCTAACATGTAAAGTGCAGGGGCTAAAGGGCAACCTTGACGAATAGACCTAAATAGCCCAAAAGCATTAGATTGTTGGCCATTAATGGTAAGGCAATTAGAAGCATCTGAGAAGAGAATTCAAACAAATTGCACAAAGTGGGGCCCAAATCCTAAAGCTTGGAGCATTGCAAGGATAAAGGGCCATTCAATACAATCATAAACTTTGGCAAAATCAATTTTGATGAACACAGCTTGCTACTACTAACATCCAGCCCACTCCCTTCCTTCCCAGACTGCAATAATATTATCTAGGATATATCTAGACTTGATGAAACTAGTTTGCTCTGAACACAATCTGAGGAAAAAGATGGTGCGGCTTCAAAGGAAGAGCTTTGGCTATGATCTTGTATGAGACATTAAGCAAAGTAATCAACCTCCAATTGTAGATATCCTCAAGATCTCCAAATTTAGGTATGAACTTAATATTTTCTTTGTTTATAATTTCTCCTAAAGAATTGGAATGAAAAGCTTCAAGGTAGACCTTGTGAAGGTCCTCCCCAACCAAGTCCCAGGGACAACTCTAAGGCATTCTTGCAAAGCTTGTTCTCGTTCAGAAGAATTTTCTTGAGCTTTGAAAACCTATCCATAATGACGAACAAAAGCCTAAAGGATATCAAGAAGTTTAGTCCAAAGTTGATGGACTTCTTTAATTTGCTTAATGGCTTGGGATGTGTGGCAAGCAGAAAGAGCCTGAAAAAACTCTTTAGAAGTTGTCTCCCACTTTAAGTCAATGCAAATAGGCTTTAATCTAGGAACCTCTAGTTGTATGACTATCGGCAATTTGCTTCTGTTGTCAAAAGCTCAACCGCTCATAACTACAAAGCTAGAGCAAAGGGATTGGCTTCTAGGGTGGCAATGGCTTAATGGAGCTACGAGGTGGTGGCCTCATAAGAGCGGCAACGAAACCTAGCCAACTAGCGGCCATAGATCCACAAGAACTAGGAGGTGTGTTTGATAGCACAATTCCACTAGTCGATCCAACCTATTTGCTGAGTGGGTTGGGGATCAAGATTCTAGACGTGTTAGATGTGAGCCAACGTCGGCTGATGACTCAACAACGAAGTGTCGAGAAAAAACTGAGACTTGTAGGCCTTGGGTTTAGCAAGTTGCCATTCAATGCAAAACCGAATAGGAAAGTGGTCAAAAAGGACAACATTTGGCAAAGGCTCCATCAGAAGTGAGAAACAGCTAATGAATGAAAGCATAGCACAATCAAGTTGTTTGTACACTCTATCAGACCCATATTATGTGGGTGGTTATGACTAGTGTTACAAGACCCGAACTCGCCAAAGACTCACCAAGGTGATTTTTGGCGAGTACTTGGACTCGCCACCCAGACTCCGCCCAAGACTCGGCAAATTGAAAAACACATGAAATTTAGAGATTTTTAAGGATTTAAGACTTGTTTCATGCACCCTCTAATAGCTAAACCTTAAAGACACAATAAAATCATCAAATAGAAGCTACTTTGATCACATACACAAGTATACATCAATCACATAAGTATAAACACAAATTTTAGCTAAAGGAAATAACACATTTAGATATGTAAATATTGTCAAATGTATACAAAAATCAAGGAATATGAAATCCATGGCATCAAAAGTTCAAAACAAATATCAAAACAAAAACTAGAAGTCTATGGCTCAGAGGAGCCTGCATCACTTGGCCCAATATTACGGCAAGTCTTGTGTGGGCATCTAAGATAGGTCCTGTATGATGATGCATCCATGATATCTGCCTCTGTCTCAGTGACACTCACACCAACATCCAAGGTGTCTGCTCTTGCTCTATCCTCCTCTGGCATGGCTACTTGCCTCTGCCTCTCTATCCACCAGGTCAACCCATGCAAGGTCCCCATCAATGAAGACAAGATCCTCAACCTCAGTGATCCAACCTGATTGTGGATCAACCTCCTCTAGTGTGATGGGTGGTGATAAGTCACTGCCCAAAATCTATTTGTGGCGAAGGTAGTGCCCCTTTTGGGGGTTTGGGGGCAACGCCCCCAATGGGGTCGAGGGGCAACACCCCTTACGAGGTCCGAGGGCAATGCCCCTGGTGCGCTCCCTATCATGATACATGGCGGGGTCAAGGAGTGGGGTTGAGGGATGGAGCCCCCGCCACCAAGACCAAATTAAATCCTTTGAGACCACAGAGACCTTCATGGTGCATGTCATTTTTCATAATTTTATTGCTTTTAAATAGCCTTCAAAAATCCTCCAAACCCTTCAAAAAATACTTGACTTTCACGCTTTTACATTTAATCGTTTTCCATTTTTTTATAATTTTTTTCCCTGATTTTCATTAACTTGGCCGAGTCTTCCAAGCAGGACCCGCCCAAACTCGGCGAGTCTGGCGAGTACTCGACTCTCGAGTCTCCTAGACTCACCTAGGGTCGCCCAGCTCGCAACTCGTCGAGTCTGGGCGAGTCTTGTAACTATGGTTATCACAGTGGCCCATATTACGATCAAAAAGACCCAATTTATTGTGCATGAAATACCAAGCTTCCCTTTCGCCAACTGTCTAGTGCATGGGAAGAGTTCCATCTCTACCATATTAAAGTCTCCGTAGAGAACCCAAGTGGCAATAGGCATTGAATCAGCAATCCAACGCCAGAGGGAAGATTGCTTAACAACATCATTGGAAGCATAAACATTAATAACTCCAAAGGAATGATTGTCAATATTGAAAAGGACCCATAAACCTCTCTTAGAGGGGTCACATCCATTATCAACTAAATGTGGATGCCACCTAGGAGAGATAAAGATGACGACTCCTCCACGACCCACATCATGATTGCAACACAAAAATGAACTAGCTAGCTAAATAACACAACAAGCAACAGAAAGCAAAATACTAGTAATCTTAACTTCTTGCAAACAAAGGACATCCAAATCTAGAAATCTTTGTCAAGTGTCTCTCATAGAATATTTCCTGGGGAGGTCTGTAAGACTTCAAACATTCCGAGAGAGAAAATTCATTAATAGGAATCAAGAGTCATATCATCACTATCCAACTCATCTAGAGTGGCATATCGATTTTGCAAAAATTCATCTCGAGAAAAACTACCCAACTGAATGTCAAGAAGACTCATCTTTTATTTAAAATAAATTCTCCCTCTTCCAAGTGCCCAGGTGGACTGTGACAGTGGTGCTAGGACATAGCAGAGGGAGAGAGAAGAGAACAAGCAAACTTCTCCTGCTGAGAAGATAAAATCGACGCCAGCTGAGGCGTTTTGGTAAACTTAGGCCAACAAGATGGCTCACCATTAGAGGGTGCCACCTCCTTACCCTTGTCCAAAGGGTTTGAAGCTGCAATATCTGGCTGCTTAGCAGTTTGATTTCCAATGTTTCCTAGAGTCTTAGCATGAGCTCCACTATTGCTAGGGTTTCGATTATTTTTACAATTCCCTATTGTAGTCCACTGTTCCTCTTTTTTTGAAATGGGAGCCTCCAACGGTCAAGAAGAAGGTTTGTTACATGGGGAAACCAAGGGACAATCCTTAATCTTATGTTCAGAGGATTGACACCTGAAGCAAGTGTTGGGCAAATTAAGGTAGAGGACACGCTAGGTATGATGCATCTGACCAATTGGAATATCTAAAGTCTCTTTTAAATCTTTTGAGAGGTCAACCTTGACACAAACTTGTTTTTGGGGACGAGTCGAGAAGAACCAATCTAGCTCGACACAAACCACTTTACTAAGCAAGTCGGCCATAGTCATCAAAAAATGCCAACACAGCAAAGGCAAACCTGGGAATTCCACCCAGACAGGGACCTGAAGAGCCCTTTCATTAGAGACAACAAAGTCTTGAATCCAAGGTTGGAAAACCAAAAGGGACGCACGAACAAACCAGGGGCCGTGTTTAAGAATGCCCTCTGCATGGCTAGCTTCAGCAAAGTGAAACAATAAAAACCCTTAGTGAGGTTTTGGACAGTATCAAGGTGGAACCCATGCGGGACCCAAGCCTTGTTGGCCCAATCTCTTAGCATGCTTTCAAGGGGAACCCTTCCAACAAAGTATCCTATTAAAGTAAAATGTTCTAGCCATTTACAAGCACTATCAAACTCCGGGATGGGCAACACCACATCCAAAGGGGGTTGATAGTGCATACCTCATGGAACACCTTGGGAACAAACTTCCTGGGTCACTTGTTTGGTGGAGCCATCCTCGAGAGTCGTCAAACCATCAACACCAGTAGAAACTGCTAGGTAGATAAAGTTTGAGGCCATTAAGAAGGCTAAGGGGAAGCCCTCAGGCATGGCAATCTAAAATTCCCACAATAAATGTAGAATATTAATGAAAATTCCTGCACAAAGACACAGTATGACATCAGAAAACTAAATGACACAATGGTAAGACTGAAACTCTAGCAGAGTTCATATAGAGTTTATTATTTAGAAATTTTGATTACCATAAGACTTAAAATAGTCATGCCAATAGAGATAAGCCCATACAAACTTAGAAAAATAGATTTTAAAAAGATTTGAAATTGTGAAAGATATTAAAAATATTGTTGACACGAGTCTAAACATTAAGAAGGTTGGAAAAGTTAAATTAATTCAATGAATGCTTTGCAGCTTTACTAACTGTTAGGAAAGGTGTCTCAACCTTGCAACTACAAAAGGTTACTATTCTTCCCAATTTTGGTCTTTTTGAATACCCTTTATCTTGAAGAATGGTTTGGAACTTTCAAAGTTTCCAAAAGGGCTAAAAATGGCAGGACATACTATTTTTAGTAACTCTACATTTGAGCTCAGATGGACCCAAAATTTTCCCAAAAGGTGCGGAACTTCCAAGTAAACATCTTAGGTGAGTTTCAACTCAAGATCATACCTGGATTGTAAGATATTAAAGCCTATGTTTTTTTAAACTCCGGGAAAAAGTTTCAAACTCAGATTTGAGACACTTAGAGGTCCCTAAACGCCTCAAAAGTTGTTGTAACCGGCAAAGCCGGTTATAGCTTGATAGACCTCTTCACGAGCTTTTCGACGCATCAAACAATTCGTCAATCAGACACCTTGAACAAAAGTTATGACCTCCGGAAGTTGGACCTCCTGTTTTGGGAAATGTGAAAACATGTTGGACACTTAAAAGAGCTGTAAAGGGGAGAGTTACACATGTTAGTGTGTGATTTGGCACAACCAGGCATCTTTGATTGGAGATAATTTGGGTGCCACTTTTGGGTGGTTTTGGCTCATGGTTTTGTAATTACCGTTGTCGGTTTACTGTATTGTATCTCCTATATATCAGGAGCTTGAGATGGAGGTTGTATGTAAGAATCTTAAAGATGTTGAGTTACCTCCGGATCTCTGGTTGGTTATACTCTTGTGAAAGCTTGCTTTGCAAATATATTGTGATCTTGATTCCTGAATCATATATTGGGCGGCTTTGGAGTGTGGGGTTTTTCTCGCGAAAGTGTAACATCCACTCTAATCTAACAGAATTATAAACTACATCTAACAACAGAATTTCAGCGGAAAGATTAACTAACTATTATGAAAATAGTAGCGAATGCAACAAAATTCAAATTTCAACTAACTTTCATTTTCAGCTGAAATAATTTTTTCTAACAGAATACATATAACCAAGAATAAACTAACTTTTGATTAACTATATTTGTTCAATAAAATTTAAATATTAAGATAGGAAGAGAGATTAAGAAAAGTACAACTTGAATAGTTTCCTGCTGATTTGTTTGTAAGATCCTCCTCTGGATTCTGGAAAAAGGACTATCAACAAGGGCTTTATCCACCCAACCAAGACCAACTGGTCTCTCGTGCTTCTTCAACTGAAGAAACCCAACCCTTCACAAGGGTGATTAGCAAGGAATCTAATAACAATATGCCTCTGAGCTTGGTGTCAAGAACCTATACCACCTGATCGATCTTTTCCCTAAAAGTACCTCCTAATTGGAAAGATCACTCTGACCAGTGGTATATCTGGTACTTGAAAGCTGACAGATGCCTATACTGCATCGTAACCCTGGCCAAGGATTTGTAATAATTATCTGACACTACTGTGTCGTCAGCATTCACCCTTGCTCGACATTGACATTATTTCATATGTTTCTTTTTGGTTACAAGTTTGGATGAAAATCATGTATAGTCCACTTGACATACTTACAAATTCATAAGAGATACGGCATAAGAACATTTAGACAGAAAGGTATCCTTTAACTCAGTGACCGAAGTCAAATTTCTCAATGAGAATATATAAGTGGATGTAAGTATATATATATATAAAGACAAATACTTCTGTAGATTCAAAAGATTTGGAATTGAAAGACACATACGGATTCAGGAGATCGTTCATGAATCGCAGAATAGAAAATACAGAGTAATAGAAAGAATTGTAATCTGGGTCAGCTACGGCTATTCAAAATAATGTATTTCTATCCATCGCATGATGAACTATATTATATTGAAAGGAACCATTATCTTCCCTGAATAAGCTTTTACAAGTCGAGGCAAAGGAATATGCGACAGCAAAGACAAATCTTGATTGTCGGACTAGTTCTTACCACCGCTCTTATGATATTGATTTGACAGAGTAAGAAAAGATATGAAGCTCACGCACAAGGATTATATGGTTCGGATTCCTGTGTTGCAATGATGAGGACACTCGAAAGAATGCAAAACAATGTTCATAGCACAGCTTACAAATCCTGCGAATGCTTTTTGGGAAGAGGGTGCGAATGCTGCTTCCCAAGATTGAGTAAAGAATGACGATGAAAAAGGATGAACGCCAACAAATAAAGACATCCCCCTCCCTCCCCCGTCTGCATGCAAGAAGGAACATTTCCTTCTTGCGTGCGGGCGGAGTGGAGTTACACACAAGACTCCAGCTCGCACACCACCAAGCGCTCCTCATGAGGTGAGCAAAATATATTTTATTTAATATACATAAGGAAAATAATTCTTACCAACTTGAAATATATACGTTTATGTATGTGCCTTGGCCAAGGCTACGATGATATAGTTGTCTAGACTTAGAGTTAGGCAATATTGTTGTTTTTCGATTCTCATAACCACACCTCTCCCTGTTGATATCCCTTTTTCCTTGTCAATTGATTTATCCTGCAAACACTTCAACAATTAATGGAGGTTAAATCATTTCCTTGATACGAACATTTATATAAATTATATCCATACATCCATTCTCACATATAATTGAAAAATATTCGCATATAAAAGAAAATCATTCTCACATAATTATACACATTATCCAACAAATAAATTTCATATTCACATGAAAGCAGTTATACACAACTAACAACATAACCAACGTTTCGTTGTTCAGAAGAAGGGGATGTAACATATTCTTCCCCTTAAGAATCATCGTCCTCGATGATTATTTATCAATATTTATCAAAATTTAACAACATAGTCTCATATAAGTCTTAATTGTTTGGGAATAAATAAGGAAACTTTTGATGAATCTCATCATAATCTTCCCAGGTGGCATTCTCTTCTGAATACTGGTCCAAGTGGACCTTACATTGTACCACCTTGCGATTACGTAAGTGCGGCTTACGTATCTCGAGTACTTGGAGTGGCTCTATTGTGATCACCCCAGGGTCCCGTACCTGCAATGATTTTCAATCAATCATATGTTTAGAGTCTGCATAATATTTCTTGAGATAGGAAACATGATATACATTGTAAATTCTAGCGAGAGTAAAGGGTAGAGCAATTCTGTATGCCACAGGATTGATAATTTCTAGAACTTCAAAAGGTCCCACGTATCTTGGGGCTAACTTAGAGGCTTTCCCAAATTTTATAGAACTTTTCTGTGGTTTTACCTGCAAAAGAACTTGTTCTCCCACTACAAACATCTAGGAATACGTTTTGCATCAGCATATCTCTTTTGCTGGTCATTGGCCTCTTTCAGTCTCTGCCTAATTATTCTTACCTACTCTTCCATTTCTTGAAGCATTTCAAGTCCTAGAATGATCCTATCTTCCCACCTGTTCCAACTTATAGGGGTTCTACATTTCCTGCCATACAGTGCTTCAAAAGGTGCCATTTTTATTGCTGACTGATATGAGTTGTTATAAGCAAATTCTACCAAGGGTAAATATTCCTCCCACCTGTATTGTTGATCCATACAGTACATTCTAAGTAGATCTAAATTTTGATTTACCCTTTCCGTCTGACCATCTGTCTTGGGATGATAAGCTGTACTAATATTTAACCGAGCCCCCAAGGCTGAAAATAAGGTTTGCCAAAATCTGGATGTCATCCTGGCATCTCTATCTGATATGATCTTTTCTGGTATTCCATGGAGACGAAAAATTTCCTGCACAAATTTTCGTACGATCACTGGTGCCCCATTTGTCAAATTTCCTGGTATGAAATGTGCCACTTTGGTGAGTTTGTCCACTACCACCAATATGGCATTATGCCTGTTCCTAGTCATAGGTAGACCTTGTACAAAATCCATACTAATAATTTGCCATTTCCAATCAGGTATGCTATGAGGCTGAAGTAATCCTGCTGGATGCTAATGCTCTACTTTGACCTTCTGACATTCGAAACATCCTGCCACAAATCTTGCTGCGTCATTTTTCATTCCTTTCCAAAAATATAACGGTTTGACGTCAACCATCATCTTGGTTACTCCTGGGTGTCCTAAATATGGTGCGGTGTGTACTTCTTTCCATATTGTTTTCCTTAACTCAGAAGATTTTGGAATATACATCCTACCTTTAAATCTCAAAAGCCCATCTATTTCAATGTGAAAACCTTCATATTTAGGCTCTTGTGGATTTGACTGAAGAGCTTCTCGAACTTGCAAATAATATTCATCTTCATTTAATTTCTGAATCACCTGAGTTCTAAAATCAGTGTTGATTGACACCATGGACGTTATATGCTTCCGTCGACTCAATGCATCAGCTACTCTGTTTTCCTTGCCCTTAATGTAACTAATCTCGAAATCATAATCTACTATTAACTCCATCCATCTTCTATGGCGAGCATTTAGATTGGGCTGTGTAAATATATACTTCAAACCTTGATGATCTGACTTAAGTTTATAAGTTTTTCCTAATAAATAATGTTGCCACATTTGCAGGGCATGAACAATCGCTGCTAACTCTAAATCATGGGGTGCATAATTTTGCTCATATTGTTTCAATTTCCGAGATTCATAAGCCACTACCTTTCCTTCTTGCATTAACACTCCGCCTAATCCATCTCTCGACGCATCTGTTATAACTACAAAACGACCATTAGAATCTAGTACTATCAATATTGGGGCGGTTGTTAATTTTTCCTTTAATAGGTTAAACGCCTCTTGACATTTTTCAATCCATTCGAATCTTTTTCCTTTTCTTTGAAGAGAGGTAATGGGATGAGCAATTCTAGAAAAATCTCTGACAAACCTTCTATAATACCCATCTAATCCCATAAATCTTCTAACCTTAGGAACATTCTTCGGTACTGGCCAATCCACTATAGCTTTTATCTTAGCAGGATCCACTGCAATTCCTTTAGCTGATATTATATGCCCAAAATATTGTATCTCCTTTTGGAAGAAGGTACATTTTAACAATTTTCCATATAGTTTATGTTCCCTTAACCGTTGAAGAACTATTTGAAGGTGTTGAAGGTGCTCTTCCTCATTTTTGGAGTAGATAAGAATGTCATCTAAGAATACCAATACAAACTTATCCAAGCAATCTCTGAAAACATTGTTCATTAAATTCATGAACGCAGCTGGGGCATTGGTGAGTCCAAATGGTAGAACTGTGAACTCATAGTGTCCATATCTAGTTCTGAATGCCGTCTTATGAATGTCTTCCTCTTTTAACCTTAGCTGATGATATCCTGACCTCAAATCTATTTTTGAGAATACTGCAGCCCCTTTCATTTGATCAAAAAGATCATCTATTCGAGGTAAGGGATATTTGTTCTTGATGGTGAGCTTATTTAGCATTGGGTAATCTATACATAAACGAAGAGTCCCATCCTTCTTTTTAACAAAAATCACTGGGGCACCCCATGGTGAAACACTCGGTCGTATCAAACCCTTATCTAGTAATTCCTGTAATTGTGCCTTTAGCTCCACCAGCTCTAAGGTGGTCATACGGTAAGGTACTTTTGAAACAGGTTTGACCCTTGGTACTAGATCAATGGCAAAATCAAATATTCTTCTAGGTGGTAACCCAGGTAGTTCCTCGGGAAATACATCTTGATATTCGCGAAAATAAGGGTATTTTTCAGCGAAGGTCTCTTCCTTATCTTCAATTCCCATTTTCCTCTTCCTATTCTGGGAATGCTCTGTCCCTTCTTTGACTGCTTCCATCTTGACCACAAACAATTTACATCCTTCACGTCTATTTCTTTTCAGCTGCATAGCCGAAATTTGTCGCACCTTAACTTCTCGTTGTTTCCCTTGAATCCTCACCGGGTTCCCCGAATCATTCGTACATTCTACTATCTTAGCATAACAGTCGACCTTAGCCCTATGTTCTTTTAACCAATTCATTCCAATGATCACATCATAGGAACCCAGAGGTGCTACGTAAAGGTTGACCTCTGTAGTAAAGTCTAGAAATTCAATCTTGGCTTCAAACAGACATTGCTCTATCCGAGCTCTCGTCTGATTAGCATATTCAACCATCCATGATTTGGCCATATACCCAGTTCTTTTAGGGAACCTTCCCAGTAACTTAAGTGATATAAAACATTCAGTGGCTCCAATGTCTATTAAAATAGTTATTGGATTTCCATAAAGCATACCTGGAGTTTCTATGGGAGCAACCTGGTACTCTGCTTGTCTATTGTCAACTGCTGCAAGAATTCTTTGCTGAAAAACGGTCTATTGAGGTGGTAGAGGCTTCCGTTGCTGCTGTCCTTGCTGGTTCTTAGAGGGACACTAATTTGCGTAGTGCTCACCTCCACAATTGAAACATCCTCCGAGCGGTCCCTTCTTTTCAGTACTTTTACTAGTGTGGTTTTCATCCTTCCGGGGGTTGTAATTATTCTTTTTAATCTGATTATTCTTGTACCCCTTTTTTTGAAATTTTGTTGTGTCTGTTCCCACTTACCTTTGTTATGCTTCCTGTCCCTGAAGGAATCATCTTTCTTCAATCTCTGTTCTTGCCGAACAGCTTTCTCGTAAGCCTCATCCATAGTCCGAGGCGCCAAAACATCTACTAGTCCTACAATACGATTGTTTAACCCCATTATGAACTTTCGTGCTCGAAAGTTTTCATTCTATTGGTACTGTGGAACATATTTGAGTAAACAGGTATATTTCTCCCAGTACTCATTGACAGTTAGAAGTCCCTGCCTGAGGTTTTCAAAATCTAACAGTTTTTTTATCATAAAATAACTGTGGAAGCCATCTTTGGCAGAATATCCTCACAAATTGATCCCATGACACATCAGCCACTGCCAATCCTATTTCATCCCTTTTGTTTTCCCACCATGTGGCAGCTTCTCCTACCAACTGGTAGGCTGCCCATGTTGCTTTAGAGTTATCCGAATAATCTCGAAGCTCAAAATATTTTTCCATTTCCGTCAACCATGCCTCCGTGGCATCTCCCGAAGTAGAGCCTTTGAACTTAGGAGGTTTTATCTTTTTCATATCTTTGGCTAACTCATCGGCCAATCTACTTCTCTTGTATCCTATAAATATTTTTGAGTTATCTTCATGCTGGTCACTTTGATTTTCAGACCTCTAATCTCTAGCTTCAAATTGCCCTTCTACCTTTTTCTCTAGGTGGGCTAATCTAGCCTGAGTTGCTTTCATCATACTGAATATTGGATCTAGTTTATCCATGGAGCTATTGTCCTGATCTTCTCTGAACTCATTTCCGGAATTTTCCATTCCAATGAAGTTCTTGAAGAAATTAAGAGTTTTAATTAGTTTTTTTTTGGTTATTGTTTGTTGTCATTTAGTAGTTTTCACAATGAATTAAGGAGTCTTCCTTTTCACATAAAATTATTTTTAAACTCAAGTCAAATACAAATAGCTCACAAAAATTTTAATTTATTTAAAAAAAAAAAAAAGACTCACTCCCTGTGATAGATTCATTAATAATTACAAAATTTATGTCACTTCTTGTGATAGATTTATTGCAATTCAATACAAAATGGTCATCACTTTCTGTGATTAGTTTATGAATCTTTTTCATTATCAGTGATAGGTTCCTCTTGATCACTAAATTCTGAAAATGGGATAAGTCTATATCCAGGAGTCGGAACTCGATCTCCTTCAGATGTTTCTAGTTTAGTGTGGTCTTTAGATTTGGTCTTGTTTATGTCTGCAATTATGGCAGACTTCACCTTCTCTTTTCCAGAGACTGTCCATTTTCTTCTCTCCTTCCGAAGTCTTTTCAGAGCTTCGACTATCGTTTCCGAATCTGCTGGAGGAGAACTTGAATAATCATAACGAAGTCTGATCTTCCATAGTCGAATAGATACAGGGTTACGAATCTTTTACCGGGGTGTTTTTCTTATCAATAACATCCTGAAGAAAAAGATCAATAACTGTTTTCAATGTTCCAAGCATGATGAGCCCCAAGGTTCAATGTGGAACCTAGTAGCTTTGATACCATATGTAACATCCACTCTAATCTAACAGAATTATAAACTACATCTAACAACAGAATTTCAGCGGAAAGATTAATTAACTATTATGAAAATAGTAGCGAATGCAACAGAATTCAAATTTCAACTAACTTTCATTTTCAGCTGAAATAATCTTTTCTAACAGAATACATATAACCAAGAATAAACTTACTTTTGATTAACTATATTTGTTCAATAAAATTTAAATATTAAGATAGGAAGAGAGATTAAGAAAAGTACAACTTGAATAGTTTCCTGCTGATTTGTTAGTAAAATCCTCCTCTGGATTCTGGAAAAAGGAATATCAACAAGGGCTTTCTCCACTCAACCAAGACCAACTGGTCTCCCATGCTTCTTCAACTGAAGAAACCCGACCCTTCACAAGGGTGATTAGCAAAGAATCTAATAACAACAATATGCCTCTAAGCTTGGTGTCAAAAACCTATACCTCCTGATCGATCTTTTCCCTAAAGGTACCTCCTAACTGGAAAGATCACTCTGACCAGTGGTATATCTGGTACTTAATAGCTGACAGATGCATATACTACATCGTAACCCTGGCCAAGGATTTCTAATAATTATCTGACACTACTGTGTCGTCAGCATTCACCTTTGCTCGACATTGACATTATTTCATATGTTTCTTTTTGGTTACAGCTTTGGATGAAAATCATGTATAGTCCACTTGACATACTTACAGATTCATAAGAGATACGGCATAAGAACATTTAGACAGAAAGGTATCCTTTAACTCAGTGACCGAAGTCAAATTTCTCAATGAGAATATATAAGTGGATGTAAGTATATATATATATAAAGACAAATACTTCTGCAGATTCAAAAGATTTGGAATTGAAAGACACATACGGATTTAGGAGATCGTTCATGAATCACAGAATAGAAAATACAGAGTAACAGAAAGAATTGTAATATGGGTCAGCTACGGCTATTCAAAATAATGTATTTCTATCCATCGCATGATGAACTATATTATATTGAAAGGAACCATTATCTTCCCTGAATAAGCTTTTACAAGTCGAGGCAAAGGAATATGCGACAGCAAAGACAAATCTTGATTGTCGGACTAGTTCTTACCACCGCTCTTATGATATTGATTTGACAGAGTAAGAAAAGATATGAAGCTCACGCACAAGGATTATATGGTTCGGATTCCTGTGTTGCAATGATGAGGACACTCGAAAGAATGCAAAACAATGTTCATAGCACAGCTTACAAATCCTGCGAATGCTTTTTGGGAAGAGGGTGCGAATGCTGCTTCCCAAGATTGAGTAAAGAATGACGATGAAAAAGGATGAACGCCAACAAATAAAGACATCCCCCTCCCTCCCCCGTCTGCATGCAAGAAGGAACATTTCCTTCTTGCGTGCGGGCGGAGTGGAGTTACACACAAGACTCCAGCTCGCACACCACCAAGCGCTCCTCATGAGGTGAGCAAAATATATTTTATTTAATATACATAAGGAAAATAATTCTTACCAACTTGAAATATATACGTTTATGTATGTGCCTTGGCCAAGGCTACGATGATATAGTTGTCTAGACTTAGAGTTAGGCAATATTGTTGTTTTTCGATTCTCATAACCACACCTCTCCCTGTTGATATCCCTTTTTCCTTGTCAATTGATTTATCCTGCAAACACTTCAACAATTAATGGAGGTTAAATCATTTCCTTGATACGAACATTTATATAAATTATATCCATACATCCATTCTCACATATAATTGAAAAATATTCGCATATAAAAGAAAATCATTCTCACATAATTATACACATTATCCAACAAATAAATTTCATATTCACATGAAAGCAGTTATACACAACTAACAACATAACCAACGTTTCGTTGATCAGAAGAAGGGGATGTAACAGAAAGGGTTTCCCCACGTAATTATTGTGTTGTGGTATGATTGCTATTTGTGTTTATTTCTATAACTATTGTAAAGATCTGAAAAGTTTTGCATATCTCTCCCCTCAAGATTAGTGTAGGAAGTTGTTCCGCTACCTTAGCTTCCTTACAAGTGGTATCAGAGCCTAATCACCTTTGTTTTTAGTTGTGGCTTGTTGGGTTTTTTGAACTAATCCAGTTTTGAGTGGGAGCTTGTGCAGAAGATACTTTGTGATCTTGTTGTAGGGATTTTTAGATGGTGAGCACATCCGAGAGGTTTGATATAGAGAAGTTTAACAGAGGCAACTTTGAGTTGTGGAAACTCAAGATGGAAGACTGCAAAAGATCTTTGGAAGAAACTTGGAGATGTTTATCAAGCTAAATCCCTAGTGAACAAGTTATTCCTATGAAAAAAATTGTATTCTCTGAGGATGGAAGATGGAGGATCTCTCACTAATCACCTGAATACATTCAATATGCTTGTTGCCCAGTTGACCTTTGTTGGTGTGAAGATGGAGGAGAATTGATGTATGACATTACTATGTTCCTTACCAGATTCATGGGACCACCTTGTTATGGTCATTGGGAGTACCACTACCACCTTCAAGATGGATGAAGTGGTTTCTTCATTGTTGTCTGAAGAGATGCGGAGAAAATCTTCTGAATCGGCTAAGGAGGCTCTTGTGGTTCGTGGTAGATCTAAAGAGAAGGGAAAGAAAAAGGATAAGGAAGAAAAAAGAAGATCCAAATCTCGTGGGAGATTTAAGTCTCCTGGAAAGTCCAAGGCTCTATGTTGGAACTGCGGCAAACCTGGTCACTTCCGCAAGAAGTGCAAGGAGGAGAAGAAGAAAAAGAAGAACTATGATTCGGATTCTGATAAATCCTCTCAGGATGATGGAGAAGCGTTTGTCATTGTCTTGGCAACTCATGCATCTGAGGATGTGTGGCTTATTGACTTTGGTGCATCTTTTCACATGACCTCCCATCGGGGTTGGTTTTCGAAGTATGAAGAATATGACCGTGGGAAGGTGTACTTAGGTGATGATTCTCAACTGAAAATTGTTGGCCGTGGATGAGTCTTGATTCGATTCCCTGATGGACGAGTGAAGGGGATCAATGGTGTTATGCATATCTCCAGTTTGGCACAGAATCTATTATCTATAAGTTGAATGATGTGGGTGTGCAGGTTGTTTTCTCGAATGGAGGATGCAAGATGACTAGAGGAGCTATGGTGCTAGCTAAGGGTGTTCGGATTGGCACTTTGTTTCAGTTTGATGCATGCGCGGTTCAGTGCAATAGTGCCTCTGTTTCAAAGAAGAGAACTTCAGAGTCTTCATCCTCACCATTGGAACCAGCAACGAAGAGGACCGTTGCATCTACCTCCGATGGTCATGCTTTCTGGGTACCTAAGGGTGCTCATTCTATGGAGATGAAACTTCCAACTGAGAAGACAATGTTATGGCACCAAAGGCTTGGTCACATTGGTGAAAAGGGTTTGAGGACCCTGAAAAATAAAAATCTTGTTGAGGGTATGAATGATTGTAACCTTGAGTTCGATTTTTGCAAACATTGCATCTATTGTAAACAAAACCGTGTTCAGTTTTATTCCAGTTCTCACAAATCTTCTGAGGTGTTGGACTTCATTCATTCTAATATGTTGGTCTAGTTAAAGTTTCTTCGATTTCAAAATTTGTTTACTTTGTTTCATTCATTGATGATTACAGTAGGACATGGGTGTATTTCCTTAGAAGCAAATCTGAAGTATTTAGTAGATTCAAAGAGTTCAAAGCTCTTGTAGAGAATCAGAAGGATAGAAAGATTAAGTGTTTGAGGACTGACAATAGTGGTGAGTTTTGTTCAACAAATTTCGACAAGTTCTGTAAAGAACATGGTATTGATGATTACAGTAGGACATCGGTGTATTTCCTTAGAAGCAAATCTGAAGTATTTAGTAGATTCAAAGAGTTCAAAGCTCTTGTAGAGAATCAGAAGGATAGCAAGATTAAGTGTTTGAGGACTGACAATAGTGGTGAGTTTTGTTCAACAAATTTCGACAAGTTCTGTAAAGAACATGGTATTGAGAGGCACAAGACAACTCCGTATACCCCTCGGCAAAATGGAGTTGCAGAAAGGATGAACAGAATGTTGATGGAGAGGGCTAGGAGTATGCTAAGTGAAGCTGGCCTTGAACAAAAGTTTTGGGCTGAAGCTGTTTCTACCGCTTGTTACCTGGTTAACAGGTTTCCTACATCAGCGCTCGTTGATAAGACACCTATGGAAGTGTGGTTTGGTAAAAAGCCTTCATTGAGACACATTCGAGTATTTGGTTGAGGCATATGCACATGTGCCTAAGGAGAAGAGGTCTAAGTTGGAGAACAAGGCAGTGAAGTGTATCTTCATCGGTTATGGCATCGGTGTGAATGGGTACAAGCTTTGGGATCCAGTGGTCGAGAGAGTTTTGTATAGCAGAAGTGTGATCTTCGAAGAGCTCAATCCTTCTTCTAATGTTCTACAACCAGAGAAAGAAGAGAAGAAAGAGGATGTGGTTCAACTTCCTTCCACCCTTGAGAAAGTTGAACTGAAGACATTTGTTGGACCTTATGATGAGGAGAGCTCTAGTAGCTCTGAAAGTTCAGAAGGAGAAGAAGAACCTCAACCTCAACTTTTGAGGAGGTCCACACGGATTAGGCGGCAACCTAATTGATTTGGTTATTAATTGCATGATTCCAGTTGTATTTTTTCTTTGATTTCTAACACTGATGAGCCTAGGACCATAAGCAAGGCTATGGGTATGAGTGATGCAGATTCCTGGAAAGAGGCCATGGAAGAAGAGATGGCTACCTTGAAAAAAAATAATACTTAGGATCCAGTGCCCTTGCCTGATGGACGTAAACCTGTTGGATGCAAATGGGTGTTCAAGAAGAAGTTTGGTTCAGATGAGAGTGTTGAGAAGTTTAAGGCAAGGTTGGTTGCAAAGGGTTATTCCCAAGTTGAGGGAATAGATTATGGTGAGATTTTCTCTCCTGTTGCAAAGCTGACATCTATCAAATTCCTGTTATCACTTGCTGCAGCATACGATTTAGAAGTTGAACAGATGGATGTGAAGACAGCGTTCCTTCATGGTGACTTGAAGAAAGAAATCTATATGTCACAGCCAGAGCACTGCGTGGTAAAAGGTAAAGAAAATCTAGTTTGCAAGTTGAAAAAATCTTTGAATGGTTTGAAGCAATCTCCTAGAATGTGGTACTAGAAATTTGATACCTTTGTGTTGAGTTAGAATTTCTGAGATCGAAATCAGATCATTGTGTTTACTTTAAGATGGATAGTGATCGCATTCTCATTATTGCATTGTATGTTGATGATATGTTGTTCATTGGGAATGGTAAGAATTTGATTTCTGATTTAGAGTCTCAGTTGTCAGCACAATTTGAAATGAAAGATTTAGGGGCAGCCAGGTACATTCTAGGGATGGAAATCAGAAGAGACAGAGCAAACAGAAAAGTTTGGTTAGGCCAGAGTAAGTATGTGAATTCCGTGTTGGAGAGATTCAACACGGCAGCTTGTAGACCGTTGACTGTTCCTATTATGTTGAGGACAAAGTTATCTGTTGCAGATTGTCCGAAGTCTCCTTTAGAGATGGAGGATATGAGTAGAGTTCCTTATGCTAGTGCAGTTGGCAGCTTGATGTATGCTATGGTCTGTACAAGACAAGACATTGCCCAAGCAGTGGGAGTCCTTAGTCGTTTTATGGCCAATCCTGGACAGGTACATTGGGATGCGGTGAAGAGAGTGTTCAGATATTTGCGAGGGACTTCCGAGTATTCCCTATGTTTTCATGGTTATCCTACAGGACCTCGGCATTCACTTTGTATTTAGGGATTTGTGGATTCAGATTAGGCAAGTGACATTGACAACAGGAGATCCACCAGTGCTTATGTGTTCACTATGTTTGGTGCTGCTATTAGTTGGATGAGTAAGTGGCAACCTATGGTCGCTTTGTCCACTACTAAAGCTGAGTGCATGGCAGCAACTCATGCTTGTAAAGAAGCCATTTGGCTTAAAAGATTGTGTTCTAATGTTGGGTTTGATGCAGGGAAGATTACCATCTGTTGTGGCAGTTAGAGTGCCATATGTTTGGCAAAAAATCCTACTTTCCATGCGAGGACTAAGTATATTGATGTCCAGTACCATTTTGTTCGTGACATGGTAGAGGATGGAAATCTAAACTTGGAGAAAGTTGACACTTTGACAAATGTTGCAGATTCCTTAACAAAACCCGTGAGCACAGAGAAGTGTAGATGGTGTTCGGAGTCTATGGGCCTCTCAGCCCCTAGCAATTAAATCATGGTGTTGATACTCCCTTTGCTCTTGAAAGGTGTTCGATAAGTGGGAGAATGTTACGAAAGGTGTCTCAACCTTGCAACTACCAAAGGTTACTATTCTTCCCAGTTTTGGTCTTTTCGAATACCCTTTATCTTGAAGAATGGTTTAGAACTTTCGAAGTTTCCAAAAGGGCTAAAAATGGCAGGACTTACTATTTTTAATAACTCTACATTTGAGCTCAGATGGACCCGAAATTTTCCCAAAAGGTGCGGAACTTCCAAGTAAACATCTTGGGTGAGTTTCGACTCAAGATCATACCTGGATTGCAAGATATTAAAGTTTATGTTTTTTGAAACTCCTGGAAAAAGTTTCGAACTCATATTTGAGGCACTTAGAGGTCCCTAAACGCCTCGAAAGTTGTCGTAACCGACGAAGCCAATTATAGCTTGATATATCTCTTCACGAGTTTTCCAATGCATCAAACGGTTCGTCAATCGGACACCTAGATCAAAAGTTATGACCTCCGGAAGTTGGACCTCCTGTTTTGGGAAATGTGAAAACGTGTTGGACACTTAAAAGAGCTGTAAAGGGGACAGTTACACATGTTGGTGTGTGATTTGGCACATCACAAGGCATCTTTGATTGTAGATAATTTGGGCGCCACTTTTGGGTGGTTTGGCTCATGGTTTTGTAATTGCCGTTGTCGGTTTACTATATTGTATCTCCTATATATCAAGAGCTTGAGATAGAGGTTGTGTTTAAGAGTTTTACAGATGTTGAGTTACCTCCGAATCTCAGGTTGGTTATACTCTTGTGAAAGCTTGCTCTGCAAGTATATTGTAATCTTCTTGATTCCTGAATAATATATTAGACGGCTTTGGAGTGTGGGGTTTTTCTCCCGAAAGGGTTTCCCCACGTAATTATTGTGTTGTGGTATGATTGCTATTTGTGTTTATTTCTGTAACTCTTGTAAAGATCTGAAAAGTTTTGCATATCTCTCCCCTCAAGATTAGCGTAGGAAGTCGTTTCGCTACCTTAGCTTCCTTTCACTAACCTGCCCCCAACAAGAACTAATAAAACATTGATATTTATTATTTATAATCTTGTCTAGCAAGTACGAATGTAGGTAAAAACCCTTAAATGCTTTCATTAGAGCATCTCAAAATATATTAATGTCCACAACAACATTGTAATAGAAACAAACCTAGCCAAAACAACATTGTAATAGAAACAAAACTAGCCACAACAACATTAAATGCTTTCATTAGAGCATAAAAACCCTTAAATGCTTTCAGTAGAGCATAAAAAGAGCTACAACAACATTGTAATAGAAACAAACCTAGCCACAAAGAAAGAAATAAAAGAAAATATATTAATGTCCGCAAATGACCAAAAATAGATCGAGACTAGAACATACAACTACAATAGCAAAGGACTAGGGCACACAAGGAGGCCCTAGAGAAAAAGCAAACATAAACAAGGGCTAAGTGAAAGAAAGGCCAAATTGCCAAGCAAGTTCAATAATAAAAGAGGAGGGAAAAGACCCTATAAGGTAATAAACAAAACAAGACGATCCAGGTGAGCAACAAAAATCTTCAAGTGTCTGTGCTCCAAGACGAACTGGAGGATCCAACGACAATGTCATTCACCACAATGGAAGTATCGATGTAGAGTCTGGGACAATCCTAGGAGGTAGTCATTGTTGTGTAGAACCCCCCAATATTCAAGGCTAAAAAACTATTGATAGTGAGAAAAAAGCTGGTAATGTGAACATGCCATTGAGATTTGCACTATGGAATAGAGGTGAGAAAGGGTCCCTAATGCTAAGATGATATAGAGCCACAACCACTAAAGTGAGAATCAGGATGCTAGGGAGCCCCAACCATATGAGAATGTAAGGAAGAGCAATGCCTCACCAATTTGTTCCCATCCATACTTAAATCAGAAGTGTCTAGACGACACTTAACAACTCCAAAAGAAATGACAGGATGAAAGAAGAAAAAGAAATGGAAAAGCAAGTAAAGTCGATCAGAAAAAGGTTAGCAGAAGCTAACGATCGATAGAAAAGCTATGCAGATGCTAAACGAACTCCCAGACAATTTGAAATAGGAGAGAAAGTGCTTCTTCGCGTCAAACCTTAAAAAAGTGCCATAAAATTTGGAAAATCAACCAAACTTGCACCCCGATATGTTGGACCATTTGAATTCCTAGAAGTTATCAATCCGGTTGCTTATAAAATTGCTCTACCACGAGCTCTCGCCCGGTTGCATGATGTTTTCCATGTTTCATATCTTAAAAAGTATGTATCTGATTTTGCACATTTAATTGATTGGAACTCCTTATAGGTACAGGATCCAGAAGTAGTCATGATCGAGCCAATCAGGGTGCTCGAGGTACGTAAGCATCGCTTACGTAACAGAGAAGTTACCCAGTGTAAGGTCCAGTGGGACCAGTACTCGGAAAACAATGCCCTAATGAGAAAAAAGCTGGTAATGTGAACCTGCCATTGAGATTTGCACTATGGAATAGAGGTGAGAAAGGGTCCCTAATGCTAAGATGATATAGAGCTACAACCACTAAAGTGAGAATCAGGATGCTAGGGAGCCCCAACCATATGAGAATATAAGGAAGAGCAATGCCTCACCAATTTGTTCCCATCCATACTTAAATCAAAAGTGTCTAGACGACACTTAACAACTCCAAAAGAAATGACAGGATGAAAGAAGAAAAAGAAATGGAAGAGCAAGTAAAGTCGATCAGAAAAAGGTTAGCAGAAGCTAACGATCGATAGAAAAGCTATGCAGATACTAAACGAACTCCCAGACAATTTGAAATAGGAGAGAAAGTGCTTCTTCACGTCAAACCTCAAAAAAGTGCCATAAAATTTGGAAAATCAACCAAACTTGCACCCCGATATGTTTGACCGATTGAATTCCTAGAAGTTATCAATCCGGTTGCTTATAAAATTGCTCTACCACGAGCTCTCGCCCGGTTGCATGATGTTTTCCATGTTTCATATCTTAAAAAGTATGTATCTGATTTTGCACATTTAATTGATTGGAACTCCTTATAGGTACAGGATCCAGAAGTAGTCATGATCGAGCCAATCAGGGTGCTCGAGGTACGCAAGCATCGCTTACGTAACAGAGAAGTTACCCAGTGTAAGGTCCAGTGGGACCAGTACTCGGAAAACAATGCCACCTGGGAAGACTTTACTGAAATGCATCAAAAATTTCCTCATCTATTCAATGTTTATAATAGTTGAATTTCTTTCATTATGTTTGGATGAACGAAAAACTCTCGTTACTTATTTGATACTCTAAATCATCGAGGATGATGATTCACAAGGGGAAGGATATGTTACATCCCACTTGTGCCCTAGATATTTTGATGGTTGTGCCCTAGTATCTTGATGTTGTTTCTCAAGCTTAGATATGTATATACACATATATTGTTAATCAGCTTGTTGAATAGAGATATACAATGTATATATAGCTGGTTTAATTAAGTTCATCTTACAGATGTTCTCATGTTTACTTGAATGCAGATGCAAAGATGTAATGAGATATCGGACTACCTACTTGTGTTTGACCTAGTGATTGCAGGAAATATCAGATTTAACATGCAGATTCTAGATTTTGAAGGATCCATCAGATTTCAGACTCAACCAATTTTTCAGGGTTTCAGGGTTTTAGACTTAGTCAAATTCAGGGTTTCGATTTCACACAAAAAGTGTAGAGGACAAATCATTGGATCCTATTGATTTGGATGAGATAGATCCTATTGATTTGTTGAGTTTTTGCCGAGTTTTCTCCAAGTTTTTTGTTGACTCGTCAATTTTGCCATCATTGAAGACCTACCATTTACGCCTTCATAAGAAGGCGAAGGATGCAGGCTCCTCTGAGCCATAGACTTCTAGACTCTAGCTATTGTTTTGATATTTCATATTTGTTTGGAACATTTGATGTCATGGATTTCATATTCCATGAGTTTTGTATACATTTGACTATATTTATATATCTTAGTGTTCTATTTCCTTCAGCAGCTCAGCTACAATTTGCGTTTATACTTATGTGATCGATGTATACTTGTGTATGTGATCAAATCAGCTTCTATTTGATGATGTTATTGTGTCTTTAAGGTTTATTTAATAAAGGGTGCATGAAACAAGTTTTAAATCCTTAAAAATCTCTAAATTTCTTGGGTTTTTCACTTTGCCGAGTCTGGGCACCGACTCCCAAGTCCTGAGCCGAGTGACCCTCACCAAGTCTGCGCCGAGTCCGAGTCTCGTAACTATGGTTTATATATTGGTTTGAGGGACTTATAAAGCAGGAAGGATGGTCGTGGTCATCGGTTTCTTGCTCAACTTAATGATAAGACTTTGTGCAGTGATAATAAAACTTATTCTCCTAGTGAAACAAAACTTTACGCAAGGATAATAATATACGAGCCTATTGGCCTCGCATGAAACTAAGCACAAAGATTTATATATGTATGGCCTTCTATAACTTAGTCTGGCCTTATAAGCATATTAAGTTACGTTAATAACACAAACAAAGATTTGAAAGCAAATTTGATTTAATTACTAATCTTATAATCGAAAGTGAAAGGAAAAATTTAAAAATAAAGAATGCATTGTTGATCGTGGGGGAGTGCATAGTTAAGGTGTCGGACTTTTCGCAGACCCGACGAGAGTTTTTGGGAGCGAACCAATATTTGGAGCGGCGATTTCATTCTTAATAGAAAAAAAACCGTTTTCTTGCCCGATAGGAGAGAGCTCATTCGGAGAATACACGGGGAGTGCTCGATAAGGGATAACGGCAGTTTTTGCATGGTGGGATATACAGAAGAGATACGCACTCTTACTCACGAGGAAGCATAGAGATAACAGTGGTGTTTGGAAGGTGATTCGGTGAAGGAGACTAGTTCAGAGTCTTCGTAGGAAAAGCAAAGAAAGGCTAAGCTCAATTGCTGACTTCGCATCGTCATCGGGAGAAAACTAAACAATAAGAGATGACTTACTCGTAGCCTTTAACAAATATTTCATAATAATTTATATTGCAGAGTTTGGGAAAGTAAAAAGAAAACTATAGTTTGTATGGACTCGGTCGTAGGCTGATAGGACAGATGCAAAACATTTATAATGCAGGCCGACATGGTCATTTCCATATAAACTCTATAGTAGGCCGAATGGCCAAATGCTACATATAACTTAGAAGGCCGAATGGCCAAATATACTCCAGCTTCAAAGACTGAAAGGCTTATATATTAATATGTTGGAAAACTAAGATAGGTCGATAGCCCAATTATTCTTGCCAAACTGACAGGCTAGGTCAAACAACTCTCGAAAAGATAAAAAGAAATTTGTACTGTCATTGTGAAACTATTAGGCCGAAGGTTGTTAACCCTCGTGGCCATTGGGTAGAGAGTCTGAGAAGTAAGACTTCTTTGTAAGAAGATATCTCCCTAAAGAAGGAAAACAATAAGAACGACTCTTTATATGACTCCTCTAACCTCTCTATACGGTACTGGGATAAACATGAGTTCTTGGAATATATTTATATGTAAATAGACTTCTTAGTTTCAATTGGTAGCTGACATCAATCCTGCCTTGGCAATCTTTTAAATCCTTGCTTACCTTGTGCTAAAAAGGTGGTGAATTAAGTAGAGTTCCTGAAAATGGTTTTAAACAGTGGTAGGAACCAAATGATATCCTCACCAGTCAGTGTGCAATAGCATAAGAGACAGACATAAAAGTTGATTCCTTCGAATGAATTCCTGCCGAGAAGGGTGATAAACTGGACTACATGACTTCACTATGTCGTGTTGCGCTTAATTAAAAACCTTGGCCAAGGTGATGCTACTACCTGATAGTGTCAGTCCGTTTTCTTGTCCCAGATACGCACCCAGTCAGAGGTCATGCTAGTTAGGAGTTGCCTATAGTGTATGACCGACTAGAGATTGTGTAGGGTCAAACACCAGTTTCAAATGGCATTAGATTTTCCTTCCATTACTCCTTTGCGAAGGGCCGGGTCATTCCAGTAGGAATGACACGAGGGACTAGTAAGTCCGTGGTTGGGCAGAAAAACGCCCTGATGATATTTTTCCTCCTCCATTTCAGCAGTAAAGGATGATTAAAGCTCCAGATGGCTTAAACGGATTTCAAAGGACACTATAAACTCAAACCCTCTATAACTATGAAATGGTACTTACTTTAATAGTTATTTCTTTCAGTTATCTTTTATGCATGGCAAATTGAATCAGTTTATAGTTCTTAATTTTCAAAAATATATATATATATATTTAATTCTGCTCTTTTGTACTAGTTTATGCTTATTGCACATCTATTAGTTGCTTAGTTTTAGTATGTTACAAATATGTATGTTGCATATCCATTAATTGCATAATTTTTAGTTGTGACATATGGTATCAGAGCCAGGTTCGACACTAGACCTAGGGCTCATCACCACAAGAAAAATTCAGAAGTAATAAAAACTGAAACAAAGCATTTTGGTTTCTGCCAGGATGTGGATTCATACCACTAAACATAAAAGAGCTCGAGATCCAATTTATTCTCAACTTTGGAGAGTAACAAGTTTGAAACATGATTATTCATGCTGCACTCCACCCTCAGATAACGAAACCTTGGCTGATGCACTTAAACGACTGAGAAGAGAAAGACAACCCTGGAGAGCTCCAAGAAGAGAAGCAATGAGAACAACCATCATGGCAAATAGGATACCTAAAACTGAAAACAAATTTGTAACCTCTGTTGAACACAAAAATGTGTCTGATGACTCAAAGGAACTTCGTGTACCCACTCCGGGTTACCGACCAATTCCTTATTCTACATTTGAAAGGCAGGAAGAGCCCATAACTGAAAGTGATAGTAGCTCTTAGATAAGGGCTCTGAGATGTAAATAATGTAAATTTGTGTATTATAAAAATTTTGTAGTGCTAATTAAATATCAATTTTGTTGTGTAACCTTTGAATTACATGTATTTAAGTAAATAATGGAATAAAGAGACTAAAAGAGTGATTATTTAAACAAGTAAATTAAGTAATGTAAAGATGTCTCTTATGCAAGAAGGTGGACAGGAGACTGAACCCCCAGAGACTTCTACAGCCAAATTAGACAGACTTTTGCTCATGATGCAAGACACCCAAGCCAGACCCCGACATTTGGAGTAGAAGGAAGATAGACATACAAGAACTCAGAATGAGGAACATGAGTCTTAGTTTGGAGACAGAAATACCGAAACAGACCCCACACATCAAACGAACATTGAAGAACAGACTTTTTCCCAGTCTAGTAAAGATAAAACAGTACGTAGTGTCATTTTAGATGACATGAAAAAGGTTAAACCACCCCAGTATGATGGATCTGAGGTCAGTGATGCCATTGAGGCATGGTTAACTGGAATGGAAAAATATTTTGAAATCCGGGATTATACCGAGAATATGAAAGCAGTATGGGGGGCTTACCAACTAACAGGAGAGGCTGCCGGTTGGTGGGAAAACAAGAAGGTTGAATTAGGCTTGACGTCCGCCAATGTGTCATGGGAATAGTTTGTAGAAATCTTTTTAGCAACGATGGCTGCCTCAGTTGTTTTTTGAGCAGAAATTGACAGACTTTCAAGAACTGAGACAAGGAGAACTTTCCGTACATGCTTACTGGGAGAAGTTTACCTGTTTGCTCAAGTACGTTCCTCAATTCCAAAAAGATGAAAGGTACAAAATTAGAAAGTTTATTATGGGTCTCAACAACCGTATTGGTGGGTATGTAGATGTATTGACTCCTACTACTATGAATGAAGCCTATGAGAAGGCTGTAAGACAGGAACAAAAGCTCAAAAAGGATGACTCCATTAGGGATAGGAACAAAAAGAGGAGAAATTGGTTGCAAAATTCCCAGCCATTTAAGAAGGAGATAACTTCGGGTCCGGAAATAGAAATGCAAAAGGGTTTAAAGGAGGCCATCAGAACAATCAAGGAGATAGGAGAGGTTTTGATAAATCTAGAAGAAGCAATGAGGAATTGAAAAGAGAGGACCCCCGGGGGGATGTTATACATGCGGAGGCGAGCATTGCGCCAATCAATGTCCTACAAGAAGTCAGGGGGGACAGCAACAAAGGAACCCTTTACCTCCCCAGCAGACAACATTTTAGCAAAGAATCCATGCAACGGTGGACAACAGACAAGCAGAATATCAGTTTAGCTCGATAGAGACTCCAGGTATGCTATATGGAAATCCCATAACTATACTCATAGACACATGAGCTACAAAAAACTTTATTTCTCCTAAATTACTGAGCAAGTTTCCTCAAAGAGCAAGATTTATGGCTAATTCTTGAACTGTTGAGTATGCCAACCAGTTGAGAGCTCGGATAGAGCAGTGTTTATTTGAGGCCAAGGTTGAGCTTCCAGGCCTTACCACAGAAGTAGATTTATATGTAGCACCCATAGGCACATATGATGCCATTCTAGGCATGAATTGGTTGGGAAAACACAAAGCCAAGGTTGACTGTTATGATAAAACAGTCGAGTGCGAGGATGATCTAGGAAATAAGGTGTTGATGCAAGGCACTCGTCATGAGGTCAAGTTGCGACAACTCTCCGCTATACAATTAAAGCGAAGTGGAAGGAAAGGTTGTTAGATCTTCGCAGTAAAAATGGAGGAAATTAGTGAAAACAAAGAAACTGCTTACCATGATGACCTAGTGATGTATGAAACCAGCTATCCTCAAAGGGAAAGTGAAACAGAATATGAGAAACCAAAGGAATCCTTTAGAGAAAAATATCCTTATCTTCGGGATTATCAAGATGTATTTCCTGAAGAGTTACCCGGGTTACCACCAAAGAGGATATTCGATTTCTCCATTGAGTTAGTAACAGGAGCTGCACCGATGTCGAAAGCTCCCTATCGTATGACAACAGTAGAACTTATGGAATTGAAGGCCCAATTACAAGAGTTACTGAGCAAGGGTTTGATTCATAGTTACGAGACTCGGACTCGGCGCAGACTCGATGAGGGTCACTCGGCTCAGGACTCAAGAGTCAGCGCCCAAACTTGGCGCAGACTCGGCAAAGTGAAAAACCCAAGAAATTTAAAGATTTTTAAGGATTTAAAACTTGTTTCATGCACCCTTTATTAAATAAACCTTAAAGACACAATAACATCATCAAATAGAAGCTGATTTGATCACATACACAATTATACATCGATCACATAAGTACAAACGCAAATTGTAGCTAAGTTGTTGAAAGGAAATAGCACACTTAGATATATAAATATAGTCAAATGTTTACAAAACTCATGGAATATGAAATCCATGACATCAAATGTTCCAAACAAATATGAAATATCAAAACAATAGCTAGAGTCTAGAAGTCTATGGCTCAGAGGAGCCTGCATCCTTCGCCTGGCTCCTTCGCCTTCTTATGAAGGCATAAATGGTAGGTCTTCAATGATGGCAAAATTGACGAGTCAACAAAAAACTTGGAGAAAACTCGGCAAAAACTCAAAAAATCAATAGGATCAATCTCATCCAAATCAATAGGATCCAATGATTTGTCCTCTATTCTTTTGTGCAAAATCAAAACCCTGAATTTGACTAAGTCTAAAACCCTGAAACCCTGAAAAATTGGTTAAGTCTGAAATCTGATGGATCCTCCAAAATCTAGAATCTGCATGTTAAATCCTATGGATCTAGAACTTATCTCAAACATCCTAACAGTATATTTCAAAATATTTAAAGTATAAGAAATTCAATATACAAACTTATACTTCAATGTATTTTGAAATATGTTGTCACCGTGTCCCTGATTTTTTCACTTTTTCCCGAGTTTCCTTGATGGGACTCGCCTAGAACCGGTGAGTCCGACGAGTTTCTAAGCCGGGTCCGAGTCCGAGTCCCCAGGACTCGTCTGGGGTCACTCGGCTCGGGACTCGCCGAGTCCAGGCGAGTCCTGGCGAGTCTCGTTTCTCTGGTTTGATTAGACCTAGTGTGTCGCCATGGGGGGCACCGGTAATATTTGTTAACAAAAAGGATGGGACCCTTCGTCTCTGCATAGATTACAGAATGCTAAACAAGTTAACTATCAGAAATAAGTACCCTCTACCCCGCATCGATGATTTGTTTGATCAGATATGCGGAGCAGCAGTTTTCTCTAAAATAGATCTACGGTCAAGGTATCACCAGTTAAGGCTTAGAGATGAGGATATCCACAAAACAGCCTTTAGGACTCGTTATGGGCATTATGAATTCACGGTATTACCATTTGGGCTTACCAATGCCCCAGCTGCATTTATGAACCTGATGAACAGCGTGTTCCATGACTGCTTGGATAAGTTTGTTCTGGTATTCCTAGATGATATTCTAATTTACTCTAAGAATGAAAAGGAACATTATCAGCATCTGCAAATTGTATTACAGGGCCTGCGCGAAAACAAGTTATATGGGAAGTTATCCAAATGCACTTTCTTTCAGAAAGAAGTACAATACCTGGGTCATATCATCTTGGAAAAAGGTATTGTTGTGGATCCCGCTAAAATAAAAGCGATAACAGAATGGCCCACCCCTAAGAATGTACAGGGAGTAAGAAGCTTTGTGGGTTTAGCAGGCTACTACAGGAAATTCGTAATGAACTTCTCGCGTATAGCATACCCAATCACATCACTTCAAAAGAAAGGGAAAAGTTTTGTATGGACAGAAAAATGTCAGAAAGCATTTGAGCTCCTTAAGGAAAAGCTAGTCACGACACCAATATTAAAAGTACCAAACCCTAAGGGACAATTTTTGGTAGTGACCGATGCATCAGGGGAAGGACTAGGTGGGGTACTAATGCAGAAAGGACAAGTAATTGCTTATGAATCTCGGAAACTCAAAAGTTATGAATAGAACTATGCATCACATGATTTGGAGCTCGCTACTATAGTACACGCTTTACAAATGTGGCATCACTACTTGCTAAGAAAACCATTTGAGCTCTAATCAGATCATCAAGGGTTGAAATATATATTTACCCACCTAATCTCAATGCGAGACAAAGACGATGGTTGGAATTGATCTCAGATTATGATTATGAGATTAGCTACGTTAAAGGGAAAGAAAATCGGGTAGCAGATGCTTTAAGCCGCCGAAGGCATGTTAATACGGTAACCACAGTGCATTCAAATTTTAGAAACCGTGTGCTTCATCAGCTAAAGGATGACAGATATTACCAGCAAGTAAAGATGGCTCTACAACTCAATCCTCAAGATCCAAGGTGTGAGGGGTTCAGAATAGAAAATGATGGGTTACTAAGGTATCAAGGTAGAATGTATATACTCGAAAGCACCGAACTTAGAATTTTGATTTGGAAAGAAGTGCACTCTGCACCATATTCCGAACATCCTAGGGTTACTAAACTTATGGCAGATATTAAACCTCTATATTTCTAGAAAGAAATGAAAAAGGATGCGGCAAAATTTGTGGCAAGCTGCTTAGAGTGCCAGAGAGTTAAGGCTGAACATCAACACCCCGCGGGATTGTTGCAACCCAACACAGTACCTGATTGGAAATGGCAGATAATTAGTATGGACTTCGTCCAAGGATTGCCTGTGTCCAGAAACAAACATAACGCCATATTGGTAGTAGTAGACAGACTTACCAAGGTAGCACACTTCATACCAAGAAACTTAATAGATGGTGCGCCCACTATTGCCTATAAATTTGTGCAAGAAGTATTTCGATTGCACGGAGTACATGAGAAAATAATATCCGATAGGGATGCCAGAATGACATCCAGATTTTGGTAAACCCTGTTTATAGCCCTGGGTACGCAACTGAACATTAGTTCCGCCTACCATCCTGAAACAGATGGTCAAACAGAAAGGGTCAACCAAATACTAGAGAGGATCTTCTCTGAATGTACTGCATGGATCAGCAGTACAAATGGGAGGACTATCTTCCCTTAGTTGAGTTTGTGTATAACAACTCCTATCAGTCATCAATAAAAATGGCACCGTTTGAGGCACTATACGGAAGGAGGTGTAGAACTCCTATCAGCTGGGATAAGCTGGAAGATAGGATAACCCTCAATCCAAAAACGCTCTCAGAAATGGAAGAGCAAGTAAAGTTGATCAGAAAAAGGTTAGCAGAAGCTAACGATCGACAGAAAAGCTATGCAGATGCTAAACGAACTCCCAGACAATTTGAAATAGGAGAGAAAAGTGCTTCTTCGCGTCAAACCTCAAAAAAGTGCCATAAATTTTGGAAAATCAACCAAACTTGCATCCCGATATGTTGGACCATTTGAAGTCCTAGAAGTTATCAATCCGGTTGCTTATAAAATTGCTCTACCACCAGCTCTTGCCCAGTTGCATGATGTTTTCCATGTTTCATATCTTAAAAAGTATGTATCTGATTTTGCACATTTAATTGATTGGAACTCCTTACAGGTACAAGATCCAGGGGTAGTCATGATCGAGCCAATCAGGGTGCTCGAGGTATGTAAGCATCGCTTACGTAACAGAGAAGTTACCCAGTGTAAAGTCCAGTGGGACCAGTACTCGGAAAACAATGCCACCTGGGAAGACTTTACTGAAATGCATCAGAAATTTCCTCATCTATTCAATGTTTATAATAGTTGAATTTCTTTCATTATGTTTGGATGAACAATGAAAAACTCTTGTTACTTATTTGATACTCTAAATCATCGAGGACGATGATTCACAAGGGGAAGGATATGTTACATCCCACTCGTGCCCTAGATATTTTGATGGTTGTGCCCTAGTATCTTGATGTTGTTTCTCAAGCTTAGATATGTATATACACATATATCGTTAATCAGCTTGTAGAATAGAGATATACAATGTATATATAACTGGTTTAATTAAGTTCATCTTATAGATGTTCTCATGTTTACTTGAATGCAGATGCAAAGATGTAATGAGATATCGGACTAACTACTTGTGTTTGACCTAGTGATTGCAGGAAATATCACCTCCGAGGGGGGGGGGAGTATCATCAAGTACGAGGGGTAAAGGAAGAGAAGTCTAGTGCCATCTGAAACCTAGCCTGTAAGTTTGAGACTATCATTTAAGTAAGGATTGGAACTACAAGTCCAGAGTTCTCAGGTAAACCGCAAAGTCGACCTTAGGTGTTAGGATCACCTAACTCATGTTATTGGTTGTGTGGCATCACATTATTTTATTCTAGCCCGTTGGCCTATATCATAAAGTGTATCTGCCTAAAAACATAGAGGTTTATATCAGAGAAACAAGACTCGCCTGGACTCAGCGAGTCCCGAGCCGAGTGACCCCAGACCAGTCCTGGGGACTCGGACTCAGACCCGACTCAGAAACTCGCTAAACTCGCCGGACTCACCGATTCCAAGCGAGTCCCATCAAGGAAACTCGGGAAAAGGTGAAAAAATTAGGAACACAGTGACAGTATATTTCAAAATAAATTTTAAGTATAAGTTTGTATATTGAATTTCTTATACTTTAAATATTTTGAAATATATTGTCAGGATTTTTGAGATAGGTTCCGGATCCATCGGATTTAACATGCAGATTCTAGATTTTGGAGGATCCATTAGATTTCAGACTTAACCAATTTTTTAGGTTTTCAGGGTTTCAGAGTTTCAAACTTAGTCAAATTCAGGGTTTTGATTTTGCACAAAAAGAGTAGAGGACAAATCATTGGATCCTATTGATTTGGATGAGATAGATCCTATTGATTTGTTGAGTTTTTGCCGAGTTTTCTCCAAGTTTTTTGTTGACTCGTCAATTTTGCCATCATTGAAGACCTACCATTTAGGCCTTCATAAGAAGGCGAAGGATGCAAGCTCCTCTGAGCCATAGACTTCTAGACTCTAGCTATTGTTTTGATATTTCATATTTGTTTGGAACATTTGATGTCATGGATTTCATATTCCATGAGTTTTGTATACATTTGACTATATTTATATATCTAAGTGTGATATTTCCTTCAGCAACTCAACTACAATTTGCGTTTATACTTATGTGATCGATGTATACTTGTGTATGTGATCAAATCAGCTTCTATTTGATGATGTTATTGTGTCTTTAAGGTTTATTTAATAAAGGGTGCATGAAACAAGTTTTAAATTCTTAAAAATCTCTAAATTTCTTGGGTTTTTCACTTTGCCGAGTCTGGGCACCGACTCCCGAGTCCCGAGCCGAGTGACCCTCGCTGAGTCTGCGCTGAGTCCGAGTCTCGTAACTATGGTTTATATATTGGTTTGAGGGACTTATAAAGCACGAAGGATGGCCGTGGTCATCGGTTTCTTACTCAACTTAATGATAAGACATTGTGCAGTGATAATAAAACTTATTCTCCTAGTGAAACAAAACTTTACGCAAGGATAATAATATACGAGCCTACTAGCCTCGCATGAAACTAAGCACAAAGATTTATATATGTATGGCCTTATATAACTTAGTCTGGCCTTATAAGCATATGAAGTTACGTTAATAACACAAACAAAGCTTTGAAAGCAAATTTGATTTAATTACTAATCTTATGAAAATTTTAAAAATAAAGAATGCAATTTTGATCGTGGGGGAGTGCATAGTTAAGGTGTCGGACTTGTCGTAGACCCGACGAGATTGTTTGGGAGCGAACCAATATTTGGAGCGGCGATTTCATTCTTAAAAGAAAAAAAAAACGTTTTCTTGGCCGGCAGGAGAGAGCTCATTCAGAGAATACACGGGGAGTGCTCGATAAGGGATAACGGCAGTTTTTGCATGGTGGGATATACAGAAGAGATACGCACTTTTACTCACGGGGAAGCATAGAGATAACGGTGGTGTTTGGAAGGTGATTCAGTGAAGGAGACTAGTTCAGAGTCTTCGTAGGAAAAGCAAAGAAAGGCTAAGCTCAAGTGCTGACTTCGCATCGTCATCAGGAGAAAACTAAGCGATAAGAGATGACTTACTCCTAGCCTTTAACAAATATTTCATAATAATTTATATTGCAGAGTTTGGGAAAGTAAAAAGAAAACTGTAGTTTGTATGGACTCGGTAGTAGGCCAATAGGACAGTTGTAAAACATTTATGATGTAGGCCGACATGGTCATTTCCATATAAACTCTATAGCAGGTCGAATGGCCAAATGCTACGTATAACTTAGAAGGCCGAATGGCCAAATATACTCCATCTTCAAAGACTGAAAGGCTTATATATTAATATGTTGGAAAACTAAGATAAGTCGATAGCCCAATTATTCTTGCCAAATTGACAGGCTGGGTCAATGTCATGTCCCCTCTTTAGCGCTGTCTAGCAGAGACATGAGAGTTGACCTATCATCCGGGTTCCCGTAGGTCAGCAGCGTGGTTAGGGGACCTATCCAGAGGCAGTGTAGCTTGGCACAGAGCTTTACAGGCCTTTCCAGTCAGTTTTTGACAGTTTCCTATTTTTTAGGAAGGGTTCCTATTTTTTAGGGTTTGACCGAGAGTTGACCAGGAGGCATCAGGGGACCTCCAGGAGCATTTTTGGAGTTTTGGTCAAATTCCTATTTTTTAGGAGGTATCCCTACATTTTAGGGAGGCACTGTCAGTTGGCATGACACGTGGCGACATCACCAGTAGCGTGGGCTTCAGAAGTTCTCAGTTCAGGATGGCCAGGTGATGGATTTGGAATAATTATTGAATATTAAAGTGTGGCTTTAATATTTAATAAAAATAAATAAAATAAAGTGAATAACATGTCACTTTATATTAATAAGTTATTAAAAAGTCCCCCACCTAGTTGACACAACGTTGTGTTTAAAAAGTGGGCTTTTAATAATGAAGTTGGGCCCTCAACTTGGGCACCCAACTTGGGAAGACTTCATTAATAAAAGGATCTTTTAAAGATTCTTAATTTTGATCCCTTTTGGAACCCTAAAGTGGACGCCCACTTTGGGAAGTGCATAAAGTGACTTTGAAGTGCTATTTGGATCTATCTTTTGCATATCTTTTGAAGCTTCATGGCAGCTCTGAACTCTGTGGAAGGGGGCAGCAGCATTCAGACTCTTGGGAACGAAAACTCTCAAGGATTTTGGTGAATTGGACGATAACCCAGTTCTTGTTTGTGGGAGGCCTACTCTGGGTCTTCATTTGTGCATCATTGGACAGATTCCAGGGCATGTTATTGCAGATCTAAGCTTGCAGCAGTGCTAAATCAGCTTTATTCTTCAGATCCTTCATTCTCAGTTGCATGTATAGCCTCTTCTAGGCCAATATTGCCTTTGTATGCAAGTAGGGTTGCAAACCAGGCTTCCATTGAATATTAAAATACAGATCTGATGGGTATGTGCCTCAATTTCTCATGTGTTATCTTTCTATCAGTTATTATTTATTTTTAGTCCATTTTATTTGAGATTGCAGCTGTATGTATTTCTATTTGCCATCTTGGCAAATACACATCTCAAGAAAATTGAAACCCCTTCTGCATCTCCTCTCTAGTCTGAAAGAAAACAAAAAAAAAATAATAATAAAAAATCATAAAACAAATTAAATCACAAAAACAACACTTCATTTCAGCAACAGCACTTCATTTCAGCAAAGGGATCCATCAGGGATCTTTCAGTCAAACAACTGTCGAAAAGATAAAAAGAAATTTGTACTGTCATTGTGAAACTATTAGGCCGAAGGTTGTTAACCCTCGTGGCCATTGGGTAGAGAGTCTGAGAAGTAAGACTTCTTTGTAAGAAGATATCTCCCTAAAGAAGGAAAACAATAAGAACGACTCTTTATATGACTCCTCTAACCTCTCTATACGGTACTGGGATAAACATGAGTTCTTGGAATATATTTATATGTAAATAGACTTCTTAGTTTCAATTGGTAGCTGACATCAATCCTACCTTGGCAATCTTTTGAATCCTTGCTTACCTTGTGCTAAAAAGGTGGTGAATTAAGTAGAGTTCCTAAAAAATGGTTTTAAACAGTGGTAGGAACCAAATGATATCCTCACCAGTCAATGTGCAGTAGCATAAGAGAGACATAAAAGTTAATTCCTTTGAATGAATTCTTGCCGAGAAGGGTGATAAACTGGACTACATGACTTCATTGTGTTGTGTTGCGCTTAATTAAAAACCTTGGCCAAGGTGATGCTACTACCTGATAGTGTCAGTCCATTTTCTTGTCCCAGATAGGCACCCAGTCAGAGGTCATGCTAGTTAGGAGTTGCCTATAGTGTATGACCGACTAGAGATTGTGTAGGGTCAAACACCAATTTCATATGGCATTAGATTTTCCTTCCATTACTTCTCTGCAAAGGGCCGGGTCATTCCAGTAGGAATGACACGGGGGACTAGTAAGTCTGTGGTTGGGCGGAAAAACGCCCTGATGATATTTTTCCTCCTCCGTTTCAGCAGTAAAGGATGATTAAAGCTCCAGATGGCTTAAACAGATTTCAAAGGACACTGTAAACTCAAACCCTCTATAACTATGAAATGGTACTTACTTTAATAGTTATTTCTTTCAGTTATCTTTTATGCATGGCAAATTGAATCAGTTTATAGTTCTTGATTTTCTAAAAAAAATATATATTTAATTCTGCTCTTTTGTACCAGTTTATGTTTATTGCACATCTATTAGTTGCTTAGTTTTAGTATGTTACAAATATGTATGTTGCATATCCATTAATTGCATAATTTTTAGTTGTGACAATTTGAATTGTGGAATGGAGGTAAGAGAGAGAACCCTCAACGTTGAGATTATACAGAGCCACAATCACTAGAGTGAGAGTTGAGATGCTAGGGAGCTCCAATCATATTAGAACACAAGGAAATGCAATGCCTCACCTAATGCCTCCAACAATGGTGACAGGTTGAAAGAAAGAAGTTATCAATCTAGTAAGTTTGGGATCACCACAAAGAAACGTAGATAATGTCTCATGTTGTCTCAAAAAGGATTCTTAGAGTGTGTCAACTTCCACACTAGTAACATTTAAAGCGAAGCAGCCCCCAAGAAAGAATGGAGAAGACAAAGATATTATATTGATGATCACAAATGACCAAAAGGGTCAATGGGACTTGAAAATATGCTAGCCACAATAGAAAAGGGAACCAAAAGTGAGTTTTAGGATCTAAAAGCAAGAGGAAGCTAAAATCCAAAAGAAAAATAACAAAAGATTATGTCTACCTACGATGGGTGCACCTGAAACATCTAAACATGTAAGAAAAGGCAATATAATGTATTACAATCATAACAAATGGCCATCTAGAAAGAGGATCCATCACCAAAGAAGATAAAGATGATGTTGCCATGGAAGGAGACAAGGAGACAAGAGGATCCATCACCAAAGAAGATAAAGCTTAATGCATAGAAGGTGAAGAACTAATATTCTCATCAATCACTATGAAAGAGTTGATACAAGATTTGTTGTCCATTGGAGAACATCCTACACTAGATTGGTCTACATGAACAATCCTGGTGGGTGGAACTAGAAATAGAACAAGCATCTCTTGAAAACCCTCCTAACATCCATGGTTGATTATCATTCAAAAGTAGAGATTAAGTCGGTATCGCACATCTGTCTAGATCTTGAGAATGTGTATAAGGAAGGATACATGACACTTTGCTTTTGAGAACAATGATCCCATGAAGTCTAAAGCATGCAAAGGAAGACGACGGAGGTGCTTCAATAGTTGCTTGTAGAGGGGGATGCATTGCCACTGATATATCACCATATGTGTAACTGTATCATCCAAAGAATGCTCAACACCTCCAACAACTAAGAAAGGTTTGAGAGTAATTAGTCATAATCATCTTAGTCCCATGCAAAGGCTGATCTATGAAGGTAACTACTTGTAATGTCCCCTTCTCGAGTGTAAGTTGTTGGCATAGTTCCACGGAGTTTCGAGGATGGGGACGAGGAGACGGCAGGGGATGCGTTTCAAGGACAGGGGGAGCGAGGGGTCTAATTTTGGGGACGGCGGGGGAGCGGTGTGCTGAAATACATAAAGTACTTTGAAAATTAGTTATAAAAAGAAGTATAACTGTAGAAATCTATAAGATGTATAAATTAGTTATAAATTAGACATGTATACAAAATGTGGAAGCATAGACAAGGCACGTGAACTATTTGATAGAATGCCTCAAAGAAATGTGGTCTCATGGACTGCAATGATTGCAGGATATGCAAAAAATGGATTTGTTGAAAAAGCTTTAGAAATTTTAAAGCAATTGCAATTGGCTGGTGTAAAGCCAAATTCCACAACCTTTGCCAGCCCAGCATCCTCCCTGCCTGTGTCAAAATGGGAGCTTTGGAATAGGGTATGGACATCCATCAAAACATAAAGGATAGAGGAATTTTGTTAGATGTTGTAGTTGCAACTGCCCTGTTAGACATGTATGCAAAATGTGGAAGCATAGACAAGGCACGTGAATTGTTTGACAGAATGCCTCAAAGAAATGCAGCGGCAAAACTGGGGGACGGTGGGGGGACAGCAGGGGATGGCGGGGGACGTTTCCCTAAAGTCTCCCCATCTCCGAAACGGGGAGACGTGGGGGACGGCTATATTTCAGGGGGGGACGCATCCCCATGGAACTATGGTTGTTGGATACCCTTAGCCTATTTTCTGAAATTTTTCCATAGGCTACTAGGGTGATGGTAAAAGGAAAAATAGGAAAAATAAGTTGTCAAAAAGTGCTTTGAGTTATATTATTAATTGACAACTTATATTTAATTATTCAAAAAGGTTGTTTTTAAGTTGTGTAGATAAAGTGTCGCTAAGCTCAAGGTGCGAAAAAAGTGGTCACAGGACACTTTATTATGTTTTTATATTTTTGAAGAGATAATTGAGGGAAAAAGGAGATAATATTATTTTATTCTCTTGAAAGTTATAAAAGGAGGACCTTGTCTTCAGAAAAGGGTTACTATCAATTCATTTCTACTTCCTCTGTGTTGAACGAGAGTTCTACCATTTGCCTAAAGACGAAAACCCTCCTAGCTAGTTTGAGTGATTTCACCCAGGAATCTCTTGTGTGCTGGAAGTGAAGTTTTTGAAATTTGGGTTGATTGTGTGAAGTTTAGTTTTCCAGTTTCTTGATTGAACATGAAATTTTTTTATATTTTTTGGGTGTGACATAAGTCTGAGTTTAATTTTTTCTGATAAGAATTAGTTGCAGCCTTTTTGGAGCTTATGGAGGTCGTACCAACTTGAAGAACAGGTTGTACAAATTGCAGGAGGGCCATACTAGTGGAAGAAGTTGATTTTATGACCTTTGTGAGGCCGTACATTTTCCCAAATGGATGTTTTGATATTGCAAATGGATTGAAGCTACTTCTATGATTGAGTATACATATTCCAGGCCGTACAACTTCTGTACTAGGCTATACTTACCTTGGCTAGGCCATACCATGTTTGGCTGGCCGTACTATATGATATAAGGGGCGTTTGAATTCTAGAATGAGTCACTATCATTTTTTAGTGGAATTTGGTCTTTCCTTTCAAGCCGTACCTTTCTCTACTACAGTCATACAGTTTTGAGGTGATTCTCAGAAATTAATAGTGTTCTATGTGGGCTGTACAACTGTACCTTCATGTTGTACAGTTCTGATTTTCAGTATTTTATCAGAGTTCAGTGACCAGTTTCAGATTTGGATTGGGTTGTCAGTCCAATGTGGTAGTCTACATCAGCTTATAATGAATATTTCAGTGTGTTTTAGCATTCAGTTCATGTGAGAAGCTAATTACTTGTTTTCTGAATATTTTTGAGCTAATCTCTATGTGTACAGCAATGTGATTTCCTGATTAGAATAATATTCCAGTGTGTTGTTGCAACTAGTTTTTTGTTTCAATACAATTTTCAGTAGTGCATATTGCATTTCTATTGTAACTCTGGAAGGTAGTACCGCTAGAGAGTTGCATTTCATGGTTAGCATATTGTAAAACTAAATGGTATACCGCCAGTTATGTGCATTTCAACACTGTAAGTTCCTAGATGGTTTACCACCAAACCCAGTGCATTTTCATAGCCCTTTTTGGCATTGATCAAGTCTACATAGCAATCAGCCATTTTGGCTTGATCAAACTTGTTGTAATCTGGTAGTGGCTTCTGCATATCAAAGCATACTTGTCCAGCAAAAAGGTGTAGAGTTGGGTCGGCTCTGCCATCTATGCTCCTGGTTGGCAATACCGCCTTTTACTTTCCAGCAGTGCAATTCATTCAAATAAATAGTTGTCTAGACACCGTATGCTCTCTTCACTATTGCAATACCGTATGCCCACACTGGGATCTTCATTATTGCAAAAATCAAAAAAATTAGGTGTGGGTGTTTACACTACTTCCCAATAAGCAAAAAAGGATAGTGAGTGGTCCCTCTTGAATATTTAGAGAAGCAAAGATATCTCCTTTGAATCTCATAGTAGATAGAATACCCAAAAATAAAGTGTCATTCCATCTCCATCAAATGGAGAGAACAAAGGCAATATATCATATCATAGAAGTGGCCCTCTTGAATATCTAGAGAAAAAATAATATCTCCTTTGAATCTCATAGTAGATAGGATACCTGAAAATAAAGTATTGTTCCATCTCCATCTAATGAAGAGAACAAAGGCAATATATCATATCACCTTGACGAATGTGGTGGCCAATCACAATCCACAACTAGTGGGAGTAACCTAAGGCCATGGACCTAATGACGTTAAATAAAGTCAGACTACTACAATTAACAATCTAGGGGAACTCGATGCCATCATCCTAATGGAGTTGAATATAGTCAAACCATTGCCATCAATAATCTGATGAAAATGCTCGCCCTCTTGAATATCTAGAGAAAAGGGCCACTTCCAGGATTACTATTAGTTTTGAGACACCATGGAAACAAAAAAATGCATAATAACAAACTCTCTATAAATAACAACTTGTGTTAGCAGGCTCTGTTTTGATAAAAGCATTTTTGTTGGTGACAAAAAATATCAAACCCAAAAATTTGCACCTCAATAAGGTACTTGTAATTTTAAAAAAATCATTTCTTGAAGACAATTTTAATTGCTCTGAATTGGTAAAATGGACAGCAAAATAGATAAATTCTCTTTATCAGCAAAATAAATACATATTCTATTATTTCATTTTCACAAATAAACTAAGCTACACAGAGAGAGTTAAAATGCCAGATCAAAAATTACATATGCACAGAAAATTATATGTTTTAGTTTGTAGATCAATCTCCTAAGTTTCATTTCCTGTTCCATTGAATATTTACCAAAAGAAAAGAATTAAAACACGGTAATATTTCTTTACTATTAATTTAAACGTTCTTAGATTGTTGCTTTGCATTTCACATCATTGTTCTTTGTGTCCAAGTTTATGCATCTAGGCCATCAATACCACCAGAAGTGCATTGCCACATTACTAATAATACAGATTTAAAAAGTGAAAGAATCTTACCTTGTCTTTTTGAGAGGTTCCCTTGGACAACAAACTAAACTGACCATCGGCATCTGAGAATCTTTCAGCTGCTATCGTCTTTAACAATTTCTGCACATCTGTTGTTTTAAGATTTGAAGTGTACTGTTGTTTAACATAAATTACATCTTTCCCTCCCATCTTTACCCCAGTGATAACATGAGTGCCATACTTCTCAATAAATCTGAAAAGAATTCAGAGTAATCAGCGTCAATATCCTGTTTTTTAACTAATAAAAGTTTGAATTAGGCACATCCTAAGATCAAGCATAGATGCCCTTGAAGAGAAGAAGGCATTCAACAAGGAACATAAATAAATTTAACAAAAAGCAAACGAAAAGAAAAAGAAGAATCCCTTTATTCATTGGGTTGATTTTACTAGGTAACTATGCATCAGCATTTCTCCCATTTCCCGGGATGGTGGAATGTGGGCATGAGGGGACGCAGTTTCGAGGATGGCGAAAAAATTGCTGAATTTTGGGGACTGCAGGGGGCTGTGGGCAGATGGCTATTTAAATAACTTAAACAAACTAAACGAAGATAACATTTTAAAAAGTAAATGCAATATTCTGATTTTTGTAATTTTCTGATTTTTCTGATGGAAGTGTTTCATCTAGAGAACATGTTCCCTCCCTCTATATGTATGCATGTGCACACATGGAAACCTACATGCACCTTATAAGCAATCCACCAACTTAGATTACTATTAATATAGATTGCCTTTTTGAAGATTTCAGTGCTATCCTTTGGTTTTTCAGTAGTTTATGTCCCTTCAAAAAATTTAGATTTTAGTCATCAACAAAAGGGGAAGAGATAAATACAGCATAATCCAATTTTAGATTTCAGAACTTCTCATTTCTAGGTATCTTCCAGCTATTATAAAAAGATCCAGAGCAAGAATGTAATAGTTGTTTCAAAGCAATTTCCCTCCTAAATGAGGGAACACCAATAATTAGTGTTTCTCCAAGTTTTAGGGATGGTGAGGGGATGGCTATAAAAATTAATTACAAAAGCCAGTAAAAGAAGTTGCAATTTATCAATTATGTAAGCAATATGAGTTAAAGAAGCTGAAATTTATACAAAGCTTGACAATTTGACAATCAATTGTTCCAGTGATCAATGACACCATCAATATAATATTTATATTATTCATCAAGTTTAAGGTACAAACTACAAAGTACAATGGCTAATCTAACTCATTGTCCATTGCAAATGTTGTGGCATATTCCTTACCGTTGGAACTACTAGACTCGTCTAGCTTCTACAACTAGAGCCCAACCAACCCTATATGCACAACCTGATCCTCATCAATCTGTGTTAGCTCCTCAAGTTCTGCATCAACCATGTTGTTGGACTCTCCTTTTACTCAATTGTATTGCAATCCATGCGATGCAAGGCATAGTGTACAGCCAAAATCTTTTCCACTCCCCTAGAGCTAACCCTAATTAATGCAGAAGCATCGGGGTCCACGGGCGATCCTGCATCGTCCAAAAATATTTTAGTTTAATTTCAGTTTTGGTGTGTGTTTTGGTTTGCTTTGGTGTTTTCAGGCATCTCTCAACATTAGGAAACTTCAAGTCGGCTCAGATTTGCAAAATTTCAATTTTCACCGAATCACTATTTTAAGGCTCCGCAGGGCAGTTTTACAGAAACAATCGTTTCCTGAAATCTATGAAGGTTGGGATAAAAACCTTTTATAAGGATATTCTTAGATGTATTTCACATAATGTGGTGAAGGTTTTGTGGCCAAATTCTTCACCGTTTGGGACAATTTAAAATCAGAAAATTTTGCCCAACAGGGCACAAAAACAATTAATTTTTGAGATTTTTAAAAACTGAAGTGAAATTCTTTTATGGGAAGCTTCAAGAGGGTTTTATGCTCAAATTGGCCAGTTTTCATGCAAAGATATGAGCCCAGTCAAAAGTTATACAAAAAAAAACATTTTTTGTGCTTTTTTGACATCCGAAAGTAAGTAAAGGCTCTCAAAAATATGATTCTCTTCTTAAAAACGTGGTGTTGCTGTTCTAGAGGCACTAAACTATTTTGAGGAATATGAAAAGACAAACATTGCAGATGATGTGTTATTTAAAGAAATGTTTCAGTAGATCAGAGGCAGATTTCTCAAGGAAGATTTCTAGAAGGGGAGATCTCAGCCCATGGAAGGGCATGGGGGTGAGAGTGAGTGGTTGTTTGCAAAAGAAGCCATGAAGGTTGTGTGTGCAAATTTGAGAGAGAGAGAGAGAGAGGCCATTGAAGGCCATATTTGTAAATGTTGTTACAGATTTATATAGGAGTGTTTTTGAATTCAAATATCAATGAAATATTGAGTTTTTGCATTTGTGTTGCAATCTTTATATTGTGTGTGAGTTTTAAATTCTTGAATAGAGAGTCTTTGCTTGTGTAAGATTAATTGTGTGTTGCAGCAGCGAGTGGGAAGTACCACTTGCATCAAATGGTATCAGAGATAGAGGTCTTGAGCGTGTAGAGTCTACACCAAGACCTACGGATGGAAGCAGTTGTGTTAAAGAACTCGAAAGAATTGTTGCAAGTGTACGAGGAGTCCTATGCAATTGAGAGCTGAGAAGCCATGGAGAGAGTTGTATGTACAGGTTGCAAAGTATGTGGTAAGTGTTTGTAGAAATGTCAAAGAAGAAGCTGAGTATGACTTTGGCCTTGGGTAAGGCTTTAAGAAATTCTTTTATTGAAAGACGAGAAAGAAGGGTGGATGAAAAAAGTTGGGTCAGAATTCAAGAACGTGCAGAGATTTCCAGAAGGATGGATGCCTTGGAGCAAAGTATAAAGATAGAGAAAAATCGAGAGATGGAAAACAGGAAGGCAGAAAAGAATATGGGTAAGGTGCAGTACCATTATTCTTCTAATTATTATTTGTTTGCAGATAGATTTGTGTGTGCAGAGGAGGAAGACGAAGAAGATGAAGAGGCAATTCGTGAGGAATTGAGAAGAGTGGAGGTAAGATTAGAGAGATTGGAGATTGCAGCAGCAATGGAAAAAGAGGGTGATAAAAAGGAAAGTGCATTGGCTGAGAAGAGGAACGTTGCAGCAGAGGATGAGAAGAAAGAAGATGCAAGTACAACAATGGCTGGAGATGGAGAAGAAGTGAGCAACGAAGAGATTGCAGCAGAGGTTGCCGAGGATGAAAAGAAAGAGGATGCAGTTGTGGAGAATAATGTTGCAATGATAGAGTGAAGATTTTGCAGCAGATGATGAAGGCGAAGAAGATCTATTGTCGGTGATTTTGGCAATAGAAGAGGAATGGCTGGAAAAGATTGGAGGTGAGAAGATGAATGTTGCAGCAGGTGGTGATGAAAGAAAAGTTGGAGCAGCGAAGGAGAATGAGGTAAATCTAGAAAATTTTGAGTCTAGTTTACCTTTATTTGCAAGGATGAAAGTAGGAGAGAATGTAGTTGCAGATGTGTATGCAGATGTTGCATGTTTCTATGTAGAGGTTGTAGAGGATGGTGCAAGTGAAACTTGGTGGAGGTGGTCGGTTTGTGGTGGGTCAAATCCCACGAAGGAGGAGAGGAGTGGAGAGAGTCTTTGGACAAGGAGGACAGTTCATGATGGATACAAGTCCATGAGAGGAGAGAAGAATGGTGAGCAGAATTGTTGGAGGAGGATGGTGGATGTTCCAGCTAGATGCTGGAAGAGGACGAAAAAGAAATAGTCTTGTGTGCACCTATCACAGCGATGGAGTTTGCTGCAGATTCTTCACAATTTGGAAGAATGGTTCTACCATTCCACTTCACCTTTATGAGCTCATGCTCACAAACTTCTTACCCGATGTGTCTGATGCAAGCGCATCCAGATCGACAGGTGATCCTGCATCGCCCAAAAATATTTTAGTTTAATTTCAGTTTTGGTGTGTGTTTTGGTTTGCTTTGGTGTTTTTAGGTATCTCTCAACATCAGGAAACTTCAAGTCGGCTCAGATTTGCAAAATTTCAATTTTCGCCGAATCACTGTTTTAAGGCTCCGCAGGGCAGTTTTACGGAAACAATTGTTTCCAGAAACCTATGAAGGCTGGGATAAAATCCTTTTATAGGGATATTCTTAGATGTATTTCACATAATGTGGTGAAGGTTTTGTGGCCAAATTCTTCACCGTTTGGGATAATTTAAAATCAGAAAATTTTGCCCAGCAAGCTACGAAAATAATTAATTTTTGAGATTTTTAAAAACTGGAGTGAAATCCTTTTATGGTAAGCTTCAAGAGGTTTTTATGCTCAAATTGGCCAATTTTCATGCAAACATATGAGCCTAGTCAAAAGTTATACAAAAAAATATATTTTTTGTGCTTTTTCGGCATCTGAAAGTAAGTAAAGGCTCTCAAAAACGTGATTCTCTTCTTAAAAACGTCGTGGTGTTGTTCTAGAGGCACTAAACTATTTTGAGGAATATGAAAAGCCAAACATTGCAGATGAAGTGTTATTTAAAGAAATGTTTCAGTAGATCAGAGGCAAATTTCTCAAGGAAGATTTCGAGAAGGGGGGATCTCAGCCCATGGAAGGGCATGGAGGTGAGAGTGAGTGGTTGTTTGCAGAAGAAGCCATGAAGGTTATGTGTGCAAATTTGAGAGAGAGAGAGACCATTGAAGGCCGTATTTGTAAATGTTGTTACAGATTTGTATAGGAGTGTTTTTGAATTCAAATATCAATAAAATATTGAGTTTTTGCATTTGTGTTGCAATCTTTATATTGTGTGTGAATTTTAAGTTGGTGAGTAGAGAGTCTCTGCTTGTGCAAGATTGATTGTGTATGTTGTAGCAGTGAGTGGGAGTACCACTTGTGTCACTAATCCTCTTGATAGAGTGAATAAAGTTGTATGTCGAGTTTTTCTCAACAGCTAAAGAACTACAAACTTGTGATAAGAGCCAAATGGCCAATGTGCATATCAATGATGGAGGCCCATACAATAGACACCAACTCACTGGGTTCTCCTGTGCCAAAGTCTCCCTATCTATCTTTATCAGACTCACGTAACCCTGAGTTCAACCAATCTAGTCCACTTGTGTTGAATCAATGTACTGTAACATACATCTTCTTAATGGCCTTCATGAAGCCCATCTTCACCTCCACATCATCTATGAGGATAATTTTGCTAGGCCAAGAGAATTCCATGCATAGGCGGCCACATGCAAAGGAGTGTTGAGCTTCATCCATCTCTACTAAATAATAGGCTGAATGTGCTCATCGGAGGACAACAAGGTGAAGTCTCTCTATCAAATAGTGGCTTTCATTTGGCTAGATCATGCATCGATGTACTTATATATTTCCCCAAGCCTGTGAGTGTTAACAGTCCCTATATTGAATCACCGTGAAAATTGGGGATAAAGGGAGGTTATTGTATTTGGCATTTAACAAAACAATGTCTCTTTTCATAATTTCCTTCACCCCAACTCGTACTTTGTCTTCAACTAGGCCCATTGATTCCTCTCCTATGTCACAATCATTAGTTGCAAGAGCTCATCCTCTTCAATCGAATGAAGTAGCATGCATATCCAATTTCAATGGGTTTGATGATTTCCTTCTTGAAGAAGGACCAAATGAGTGCATGTGATGTGTGATGATTGCAAATAAACATCTACACATCTCTCACTTCAGCTGCAACTTGTTTGAGCCACTCAAATATTCCAATATCCTTGAGTGCATTGTTCATGGCATGCACACAAGGGATCCAATATATATGCTTGTCGGTAGCTTCAACCAACTTCCTAACCACCCTAGACATATACGCCACATTTGTCACAACCTACACCACATTATCTAGGCCAATCTCCTCATGGCATCTCTAAGGATCTGTGCTCCACGGGGACGCATCCCCTGCCCAAATAGACCTCGTCCCCTATAGGGGACATTTCGGGGACGCGAGGACGGGTAGGAAACATCCCCCTCGTCCCCTTTTTTTAAATTTTGAGGAAACGTCCTGAGGACGTGCAAAATTTTTTAGGGCACACCAGGGGATGGCTAGCCATCCCTGAGATGGCCAAGGGATGTCCAGACATCTCCTGACTGTCACGGGGATGGCTATGGCCCAACAAGATTGGCTTTTATTTTATTTTTCAAAAACACGATTTAAAAAAAAAGGGATAGGGGCCCCACAAGGACCCCCACACCCCTTTAAACATAACCTAAACATATCTCACTTATCCTATATCCCAAAAACTTTGTTCTCTACCATCACATTCTCCAACATTCTGCAATCTTTAACTTAACACTAGATGACAGTGTATCTGCCTGCCAAGACTCTCTTAACCAGAGTGTGCTAGAAAACAAACACATAAACCTCTGAATTGTGAACCAACTCAAAATCTAAAATGTAAATAGACCCACCTTCCAATCTGGAAATTATTCACAGAACTGTTTAAATTATTCACAGAGACATTCATTAGGGGATGGTGTCGTGCATTATGCTACCAAGACAATTGTCAACAGTTGCAATGAATTCAGACAGTCTCGTAGATCAACATATGCATGAACTTTGACTAGCCCAAACTATACACATGCAAATAATAAATTTTGAATTTGAAAAGCACACAGTTGGAACAGCAAATTTAACTTTTCATGGGTATCATAGCAGAAAAATTCATTTCAGGTTCAGTTTGAGTTCTTTAGAGATGGTTATGTATGGGCATGGGGGTGATTGATAACAGAGAATGGCAACAAAATTATTAGCTACTCACCAAAAGCATATATAGTTTCCTTCAAGCAAATACCATTTGCATACAACAGCTCATATGAGCCCAAATCTGGAACTAGTTTGGACAAAATCCCAAAACTTTTGAGCTATAGAACAAAAATAAAAATGTAAGACACCACCCAATAGGTGATACATAAAGCAAAAACCCTAGGTTAAAACATAATAGTATCAAATGGCATGCCATCCATTTAACAAAAATTTTTTAAGGTTCTATAATGTCTATGACAAATGCCTTATCAATGTTATCATATAAATGTTCAAAATTTCCTTATATTTTAAAATTTTCCTTATTTTTCTAATAGTCGTCCCCTGCCGTCCACTAAAAAATGGCAAAAAAAAACCGTGTCCCCCTATCCCCTGTTGCCCCCATCCCGGAAACTTGGGGAGCATAGCTAAGGATCCAACACTAGAATTTTGCATCCTTGTAGTTTCTTGAAAAATCAATTAGTGTAAGGGCCTTCCTTACATGTGTCCATAATATTGGTGTGTGACTAGTGTCTAATATCCATCCACCTATCCATGATAATGTTGCATTTGCACCCATGTGAGACCCATGTGACCTTCATTTCTTCCATTAGTACATTTATCTTGGAATAGTTCTTATCAAAAGTAGTAATAAGTTTTGTCTCCTCTCATGCCACATATGAAGGCCCTACTCATGCAACCTTGGACATAGACTCTTTAAAATAAGGAGAGAAAGCAACGTGGAATGGAATGTCATTTAAAGAAGAATCTTCCAACATTATATGCCTCATCTTTGGCCTATACATTGAAAGTATTTACCATAATTTTGGAGTTGAATCTATGGCCTTACATTTCCCCTTAGGCTTTACTACAGTCAATGCCAAAATAGGAACTTGCACGTGTCAAGTACTAGTAGTCCTAGAATAAGGTGTTAGTGCTATTGCTGAGGTAGAGGGTGTGGAGATGTCACCATTATATGGTTTCATTATCTTAACTCTTTGTTCAAGTGAGAGCTAATCGTATACCTCAACCCCTTTACAAACGATGAGTAGGAAGTGTGCATTCACTCTTGTAAGGTTGTCATAGTATTCAAGGGTGCAAAAATGCCATTTCCATAGGTGATTCCCCCTTGAATTAATAGTATTGTTGGCATCTATTCTCGTTGCAAATTGTGATGTATAGTAACTTACATGGTGCAAATAAAAAAGATGGCTTTTGTGAATTTGTGTTGCTCTCCTTCTTCAAACACTCACTATTGTTGTTGACTCTGTCAAAGTTGCATCCCCCAAATGATGCTTAGACCTCACCTATTGTGGGTAGGATCGCAACTACCCTTGTCGCACTGGCCATGTAAGTGTTAGGACGAACAGGGTATATTTCCTAACTAGTTCATTTCCTAGCTAGTTCTCCACTTAGGTCCTTTTCACACTAGGTTTTACTTAGGGACTTTTTACACATTATCCCACATTGGTTGTGTTTTTAGTCTCTTGGGTGATATATCCTATATATACTCACCTATTGCTTTCATTGTAATCACTTAAGCTTGTATACTTTGCATTCTTGATTGAATAGAATACAATTTATTCTTTCAATTCTAGATTTATGTTCTTACTTTCCTTTTGTCATCCGTATTATGGGTGGCTTTACAACCAAATCTTACATGGTATCAGAGGTGGTTGTGAGTTGTGGGTTAGCATTTTAAGAAATCTGGGAGTGTAGAGTTGTTTATTTCTTGAAGCATTGAGTATGCTCTTCTCTTGCATCCTCGGATGATCTGGAGAATCAAAAAGGTGTGATAGAAATTTCAATTTCTAGGGGGGCCTCTTTTCTCTAACTTGCCAGTTGCAGGTACATTTTGAAACTTCTTGGAAACATTCTGAGCTTACCATTGAGTTCAAAGCAGCCGAGAAAGTCAAAATTGCCAATAATTTCATCCCAATTGGACACTAGAACCGAGATCTATGAGGGTTCAATGAACATAATTTTTCTATGAAGATCCAGCAAGTTGCCAAAATTGGTGCGTTTTGAGGCCAAACAGACCCTGCCATTGCATCCAAAAGGCCCAAAAACTCCTATTTTCATATAAACCTTGTCAAATTTTGACAAATTTGCCTCTGAGGCAATATTTTTTGAAAGCCGAACTGTACGGCCCTGCCATCATTGTACAACATGGATTTTTCAAAAAATATATAATAAATTCTTTTTTGGGTGCGCAGGCCCGGTTTCAGTCCATCTCAGACAAACTGTCTGTCGTTCTGGTTGGCTCAATCGGCCCAAGATCTAGCCCACATTTGGGCTCTATTGGCCCCAATTTGGGCCCAACGAACTCCAAACCAGCCACCACTAGCCCTCCTCTATGATGCCACCTACACGGCTAGCACACCACCGTGCCAGTTTGCTCTCGACGGCTCTCCTTGGTGGTGCCACCTCACTCTACCGCCCTCTCGGTGCTCACCGACCACTTGTAGGAATATTCCTGCAAATATTCTTCTCCAAAATAGTCAGTTTCTGCACAAGCGATTTCGCGTCAATTTCCCAACGATTTCCCAATTCCTTTGAGCAATTTTGCAGCAAACAATAGTTTTACAGCAATTTTGAAGGTGGTTTGGGAATATTCCAATTGTGGAGAATATTCTCACAAATTTCAGCATATTCCAGTGATGATGTCATGCTGACATCAATAGCCGATTGAAATTTTTTACCCCCTCTCCATTGCAGTTTTTGAATTTGCAGTTCAACTTCAAAGGCCCATACCTTGAGCATATGAACTCCTTTTTCAACGCATTTTTTTTTATTTGGGGTAGAATTTCTTGCTCTTCGCAATGGTGTAATTATTTTTTTCTCAAGTGAGCTTGTTTTTCTAGAAAAATCAGTTTTCTCATCAAATCTGGTGGACAATCGCAGTTTTTGGAACTTCAAAGGCTTATAACTTTTGCATATGATCTCGGATTGAAGTGATTCTTTTTTTAAAGTGGATATTTTTTGAGAACTACACATTGGTGGTAATTTGAAGTTTTTATTCTGAGCTCAAACTGTACATTCAGTATTTGGTCCATTTTGGACATTGTAAAACTCTGGAAATAGCTCCAACATTGTAAACACATTGATCTATAAAGTGCCAAATGATATTTTTCTGGGGGGGATTCTTTGATTGAGTGAATTCGGGGGAGTCTCTTGGTGTATTTTTGCGCTTGTACATCTCTTTCTGCTTGTGCTCTACTTTGCCTTTGCAATGGCTCACTTTAAGTTTTCAGTGCTAACTCCATACAACTACTCAACATGGCATCAAAATGCATGGAATTTCTTAATGCAACAAGGGTATACTCCTTATGTTGAAAAAAAGGTAGATGAACCTAAAGATGATAAGGAAAAGATACAATGGATGCTTGAACATACAAAAGCACTTGGATGTCATTGTAGTTTCATTTCCCTTGATCTAATGTTTCAAATTGAATCTTGTAAAAATTCTCATGATGCTTGGGAAAAACTAAAATCTTTATATGGTAAAACTAATGAAGTTCGAGGCTATCAAATTGACACTGAATTGATGAGCCTTGATCCAAAATGCTTTGACAACATCCAGGATTATATCACAAAGGTTAATGACCTTAGAGCATAATGTAAAGCATGTGGCATCGAGAAAAAGGACATTCAACTTGTATTCAATGCATTGAACAAACTTGGTCCTGAATATGCAGCTTTTGTTTCTAGCTTTCATACTCATAGGTTGACTATGGGCGCCGCATACACTATGCCATCATTCGCATCCTTCTCCGAGATGTTAATGCATGAACAAGGAAAGCTACTTTCCATGGGTCTCCTAAAGCCATCATAGTCTTAGGCTTTGTTGGCTAGTCAACCAAAGGGACAAAAAGAGCCAGGTCAATCTGACAAGAAACAAAAAAATTTAAGAAGTTATAGAAAGATCAAGCACAATCCACATTTGCCTCAAAAGAAGACTCTAAATCCTCTTCATCCAAGGGGAACTTGCAGAAGAAGGAAAGGCCAACTTGCAACTACTGTAAGAAGGTTGGTTATGAGGGACATTTGTGTCATGGGAAGCATATCGATGAGCTAAAACATCTTATTAAAAAGAATAACATTCATCTACCCTCCTTTGTTACTCAGCAATCCTCCACTCCTTCAAAATTAGGTAAAGGGAAAGCAACCACACTTGTTGCTTCTACAGATTCTTCTTAGTAGTGGACTCTAGACTCATGTGATTCGCACCATATGGGGTCTGACAAATAACAATTTTCTTTGTTGGAGCCTTGTTTCGTGCCTCACATTCTCATCGAGGATGATTCTCTAGTGGAAATCATTGAGAAGGGATCAATCGATGTTGGTGCTGGTACATTTAAGTCTCTCCATATACCAAATCACCCAGAATGGCGGGAAGGTCGAATTCACTCCAAATTCTGTCACCATTAGGGATTTTGAAGATAATGCACTCCTTGCAATTGGTAAGGCCTACCATCAATCTCGACTCTATGCTCTATCTCATTTTGTACCTGATACACATTCTACTGCTTTGCTCCCCCACTCAAATTTTGTGTGCAAACTATGGCATGAGCAGTTTGGCCATCTCAACTACCACTACCTTCAACAGCTCAGCACATAGGACATGGTCACAAGTCTTCCTCGGATTAGTTTTTTAGATAGTGTTTGTTCGGGTTGTGCCTTGGGAAAGCATCTTGAGGACAAGTTCGACAAAGGGAAGGCTTGAAGGGCTTCAAAAGTCCTTGAGCTAGCTCATAGTGACTTAGCGGATCCATTTCCATCCTTGTCTTTTAGCAAGGTTCGCTATTTGCTCACCTTCATTGATGACTATTCTAGATATACATGGGTCTTCTTCCTTCAATAGAAAGGTGAAGTGTTTGACAGATTTCTCAAGTTCAAGGCTCGTGCAGAAAAACAATCTGGAAAGGCTGTCAAGATTCTGTGCACTGACAATGGCAAAGAATATGTGAACCATCACTTCGAACAATTCTATACTCTTGAAGGGATTGATCTTTAGCATTTCGTTGCCTACACACCTCAGTAGAATGGTGTTGCAGAGAGGAAAAACAAATCCCTAAAAGAGATGGAAAAACAGATCCCTAAAAGAGATGGCTAGCTACATGATCCATGCTCGTTCTCCGACACCTGAATACTGGGCAGAAGCTATCAATTGTGTTGCTCACATCCAAAATAGGGTTCCACATAAGGCATTGAAGGGCATCACACCCTTTGAAGCATAGTACAATAGGAAACTTGTTGTGTGACATTTCAGAGTTTTTGTTTCTCCTACATGGGCACGCATTCCTTCAAAGAAGCGTAGGACCTTGGAACCTCAAAGTTGGCCCTGCATCTTTGTTAGCTACCTAGATGTTGTCAAAGGATATTGACTTTTGGATCTGAGACACACAAGCTCTTCATCGAGCGTAGTGTGCATTTTGAGGAAAGCTCTCCTAGCTCATCCTCTCACATTCTTCCTTCCTCCATAGTGGATTTAGATGATAGTGACTTAGAGGATTTTCCTTCAACTTTCTCTACTCGTAGGGTTGATCATGAGGCTCTACCTCACCCTTCGCAGAGTTCAGATTCAGAAGCTAAAGACTCTCCTCCATCCCCTTCTACCATGCCTCAATGGGCTCGACAAACTCTTCAATTTGTAGGCACTCTTGTTGAGGATCCTTTAGATACTCAAAGGACTCAATCACAGCACCAAGACATTCCGCATTCCTACCTTGCCACAGCTTCAAATCCATAGTCCTTTCATGAAGCATCAGATATTGCTGAGTGGGATTCAGCAATAGAGGAAGAGTACAACTCCTTGATTAGGAACAACACATGGGAGCTTGTTCCACTTCCTAAGGGAAGAAAGCAAGTTCAGTGTAAGTGGATCTATCGAACCAAATTTGTAGCAGATGGATAAGTTGACAAGTATAAAGCATGGCTTGTGGCCAAAGGTTTCTCGCAGGTTCTTGGTGTTGACTACACTGAGACCTTTGTCCCCATCACCAAGATGAACTCCATTTGCTTGATTCTTGCTATCACTACAGCTCATGGTTGGGTTGTACATCAGATGGATGTAAAGAGTGCATTTCGTCACGGGGATCTACAAGAGGTGATTTACATGGAACAACCACAAAGATTTGTTCAAGATTCTTCACTGGTTTGTTGATTGAGGAAGTCTCTATGGACTCAATATGCCAAGATGGACTCCTTTCTTCTCTCGATTAGGTTCTCCAAATGCCACTCAGATCCAAATGTCTACATCTTGAGACAGAAGGATGCTCTTCTCTTCTTGGTTCTTTATGTCGATGATTTGATTGTCACGGGGAGCACCTCATCCATCATTGGGAGCATCAAGATTGCTTTGTATGATAGATTTGCCATGACCGACTTGGTTTCTTGCACTACTTTCTTAGGATCAAGATCACTCAAACCTCTTTTGGGATCTGTCTTGCGCAACCCAAGTACGCTCTTGATCTTCTAGCTCGTTTTCGCATGGCTAATTGTAAGCCTGCACCGACTCCCTTTCTATCTAGAGTCAAACTGGAGGCAAAGTGTTCCACTCCACTTGTCGATGCCATTTTGTATCGTCAACTCATTGGTAACCTCATCTACTTGACTCATACTTACCTAGACATTTCATTTGCAATTGGCATAGTTTCTCGCTTCATGACAGAACCACATGAGCTTCACTAGAAGGCTACAAAACGCATTCTGCACTACATTCAAGGAACTCACAAATACAGGATTCATTATGCAGCAGGCACAAGTTCAGATCTGATTGGATACATAGACTTTGATTGGGCTGGTGATCTTAATGATCGCAAGTCCACATCTGGCTACAATTTTCACCTTGGGTCCGGTCCCATTTGTTGGCAAAGCAAGAAGCAACATGCCATTGCTCTTTCATCAACTGAGGCTAAATATAGGGGAGTTGTTAATGCGGCCATTGAGGCTATTTGGCTTTAGAATATCCTCACTGAGCTTGGCATCACTTTTTCAAAAGTCATTAGTCATCTACTGCGACAACCAGAGTGCCATCCAAATCTCAAAGAATCCAGTCCATCATCAATGGACCAAACACATCGAGATCCATATGCACTTTCTTTGGGAGCTGATATAGGAGCAAGTTATTGATTTGTGTTATTGTCCTACAGCAAAGCAGGTTGCAGATATCTTCACCAAACCCTTCACTGAGAGCAAGTATGTCCATCTTCGATCTCTCTTCGGGGTGCAAGACATTTCTTCAAGGGGGGTCACTTAGCCCTTCTTGCTTTATCCTCTCATGGGGAGAGTTTTTTCCCCACTGGGTTTTCTCCTTCTTTTATGTTTGAGGGAATCTTTGTACATGGGTACCTCATCAGGTCTTGTAAGTAGGACCCATCTTTTCTTTTCCCCCTAAGTTGCACTTAAAGGGGGGTGTTAGTCTGAATGGGGTATATTTCCTAACTAGTTCATTTCCTAGCTAGTTCTCCACTTAGGTCCTTTTCACACTAGGTTTACACATTATCCCACATTGGTTGTGTTTTTAGTCTCCTGGGTGATATATCCTATATATACTCACCTATTGCTTTCATTGTAATTACTTAAGCTTGTATGCTTTGCATTCTTGATTGAATAAAATACAATTTATTCTTTCAATTCTAGATTTTTGTTCTTGCTTTCCTTTAGTCATTTGCATTTTGGGTGGCTTTACAGCCAAATCTTACAATAAGCTACACCTTACCTAGTGGTGTCTCTAATTTTTATCTTGAATCTTCTAATCCTATGCCAAGGGCTGGCTTTTCCTCTGTGTAGCATTCCCTATCTGATGTTCGTGGCTCTCTAGAAGTGGATGGGGCCATGTCTAAATTTGCAATGCCTACTATTGTGGTGGTAGCTAGTTGTTCTTTGCTTTCCAAGGGCACTAGAGTCAACTTGTCTTTTGTTCCTCCTAATCCCAAATCTTCATCGCCCGAGTCTAACTCCTATAGGTCTACATGGTTCTTTTGTGTAGGTTGCTTCTCCACCTGCAAGCTTCTCACCCCCCATCAGATTCTTGGTGCATTAGGAGTAGAGGCTCCAGTGGAGGTAGTGATTGTTGAGGGTTAAAGCCTTATTTGGAATCAAAAGGGGATTGTTAATAGTTTGTTAAAGGCATACGTTCAATTCCTTGTTCTGGTAAGATCCCAATTGTTTTCTTGGGGTCTCAAGTTTTGGCTTAAGGGGCTGATCTATAAGTTTAATCCTTTCTGACCTAGTGTGGTGGAACTCCATGCTTGGATTTCCAAGAATTTGGAGCCATTTCTTGTTAAAGTTGTAGACATTTATCCTTGTGCTCAAGGTTTTTTTGCCATTTTATGTGAGTCGATTCAGGACAAGGAGTCCATTTGTAATAGGGACCGTGGTTTTGGGGAAAGGTTGCCTTGCTCATGAAGCCACAATTTCCTACCTTAAACCCTCTTTCTAAAACTTTTTTGATGAGATTCCTGTTTGGCTTAGACTGCCCAACCTTCCATTACAATTCTGGACTAACTCTAATCTAGAGGCTATTGGCAACACTCTAGTAACTTTCATTTCAGTCTCTTCGCAGATTGATGCTCTATCTCATCCTTCCTTTGCAAGGATCCAAGTAGACATGGATATTTCTAAAGGGCTGTCAACAAAAATATTGCCCAAAGTGGAGTCAAATTTGGATTTTTAAATAGCTTGATTATGAAAGGGTTGCTTTTAGATGTCGTTGGTCTTACGACCTTGGTCATATGGCAGAAATTTTTCTCAAAATCAAAACATAAACTCCTAGTCAAGCTTCCTAGTGGGAAAGATTCAAAGCCCCACCCTTTTATAGTTTATGGGGCTTTGTTTGGGTCTACTAAGATGTTCTCCATGGCACTTTCTAGAAATCCTTCTAAGGTGTCGAAGATTTCTCCTACTGATTCTCCTTCAAGTGGTGTTCTTGTAGGTGTTTCTGGTTATTTGTCCTCTATGCTTGTTGGTACACCTCAAATTCCTTTGGCGGATGTGTGCCAACTTTGCCTGTTGCTCCTACATCCATTCCTTCAACTAGTATTCCTTCTATTGGTTTGCTCTTCATCCCCTCTTCTTGATGATAAACCATCTTCCTTCTTTGTAGAGGATGTTGGGGAGGAGGTTAGTTGGACTAAGGTGTCTTATAAAAAGGCTTTATCGAGAAAAAAGGATTTTTCTCAAATGGTTATAAGATCTTATAAGATAAACAAGATGGGGAGCTAGCTTTGTGTTGTCTAATCTTGGTGTAGTTGCCTTTCTCATTTGTGGCAATTTTTGTTTGTTGGAATCTATAGCTTGCCTAGATGGGCATTTCTTGGTTTGTAGGCCTGATTGTGATCATTTTTATCTTCGGGAGTGGGCCCCTATAGAACCCACAACTAACCTATCAAAAAAAAATCTTGTTGCAAATTTGCCATAAAGAAGTCTTCTTATTGAATGGACTATTAACAAACTTTTCCACCATCTTGGAGGGGCAATTGAAATTCATGGCACCCCCACCTGAACTACCATTTTGAATGGTCCCTTCATATGCCCTTTCCCCTCCCCCACTTCCACTACCAATTTCTGAATTTCCCAACATATTATGCTCCTCATTGTCACTTAAGCTAAAGAAACTAATACTGGCACTATTAAAAAAAAGTAAAACATACTTTTTACTATATAAAATAAGGACTCAAGACAAGGATGTTCATTTTGTTTTTCTTACATTGGGTCACACGACATACAAAAGCAAAGGATACATAGAAGTTGCAAGCCTTCTTTGATATATCTAACACTACTAAGACATTATTTGTCATGTCCCCATTTCTCTGAGTGACTTAAAATTGTTTTAATTGTAAATTAATTTTACTTTTATAAAGTATTTTTATTTGCTTTATAAAATTAATATTTTATTAAAAGTCACTTAAGTCGGCATAAAAGTGTTATAAACAAGCATTTAAAAAAGTTCATGTAAAAGCATTTAAAAATGCTTGGGTATGATGTGTACATGTAAACTCTCATTTAATAAAATTAGGCCAGGCCTAATTGATGAGAGACCTTTATAAGGAGAGGTTAGAGTCATAGTTCAGCATGTATGTTTTCCAAATGCTTATGTCTTGGTTTTTCTGATGTATTGAGTCTATGACTTCTGTTTGTATCCAGTCAATGTCAAAGAGAGGTTTCTTTGCATTTGCTGAATTGTAGAGGAGAAATCACTCAGGTTTCTCATTTGGACTTCATTGTAATTGAAATTTCAATAATTGGTTTGAGACCATTTTGCAAGCTCCATTGAAGATTGTATGAAGATCTGATAATAAAAGGCAGAGGATTCTTATTGCAAATTTATTGATTGATAAATCAATAAAAATTTGTCTAATTTAATCGATATTTATATCTTTGGTATTTTGTTCCAGATTTATATATATGTGTTTGCAGCTTGCAATATCCTGGTTTTATAATTGGTTTAACTTCTGAGTTTGATCTAAATTATTCATACTGTGTTGCCTCTTGGGAGACAACATCTGACACAGATTTTAGTTTAAGATTAATATAATTTTAGGGTTTGTGGATTGTGGGTCCCCGTCCAACTTCAAGGCTTGTCTTTATTAGCTGCGTGGACTCCTGAGGAAGGCTTGATTGATAACTAGAAGGAGCGCTTTGATCGATTGGAAGAGGTCACAAGCAACAAACAACATAAATCTTTGAAGGTAGCAACTCAATCATCGTGGGTCCCAGGTTGAAGATTGGTATCGTGGGTCTCTGCAATCAGTGTGGACATAGAAGAGGAATGACTATCACTCCAAGGTCAGCTTGCACATATCCATACTTTGGCGATTCATTGTGAAAAGGCAAGTCGCTGGACATTCATCGAATCTAGCGAGCTTGTTATGTCAGAGATCGGTCTACAATCCTGAGGAGCGGCAATAGCATAGTGACTTTGGCGTGAAGAGTGTTTTCTTTGGCATTCGTCTTTGATTGTGTTGGAGCGCCAACTTGATCGTGGGTCCCAGTAAGGTTACAAGGTGGATCGCATTTTGGGCATTTGTTATTGATTGTGGATTATATAGATCACAACATTAAGAATAAAAGAGGTCGAAGTATACAAAGCAACGAGAACTTCTTAGAAGGAACGATCTACATTCATAAGTAGCAGCTCACATAGAAGGAAGTCGCAGTTGTGAGGCTTCAATTTTGGCAATGTTCAATATCAGAGGATAGTGACTCAGCTTGGGAGGAAGCTGTGACATTATCATCAGGCAGTATTCCCATATGAAGACTTCCATCTCAGCTAAGTAACATTGGATGTAGCAGCGATCAGCACTAATTTTGCATTGCATTGGAGATCAAATATTCTAAGTGTGTTGCTATCATTGTAATCTGAACTATCATTTATAATCAAGAAGGAGCAGCAGATCATCAGTATCAACAGCAGGTATTGTTAATACAGAGATTTTCTACAACAAAGAATAAGAACTAATAGATTGATCAAATTGTTATCATCTATGTGTTTCAGTTCTAAAGGTAATGAGCTATCATTTCATTCAAATCTTTAATTTGAACGTACAAAATTGATTATTTCTGCTGTCTGGTTAATGTCTATGTTTGAGGATTGCTCTATTGTTCATTATATCCAATAATATAAATCAGAATCCTAGCAAATATCCATCAGGGATATTACAGTGGTATCAGAGCCATAGACCTGCTAGCCTATGGGTGATGAGCTTCATTGATCCATTACCACATCATTATAGAAGAAGGCCAATGGGTGATAGAAGGCAGCAAGGTAATCCACAAGTTGATATGGATCGAATGGTTAGAGAGATGTTTGAAAATCAGAGGAGAATGGCAGATAGTCAGCAACAAACACAAGCAAGCATTGGCAGGTTGTGTAGAGCTTTTAAGGGTAATAATAATAACAGGGGCAATCAAGATGATATAGGCAGCATTGCAGGTTCACCAAGGAGGGGACACACACCAACTGTTGAGAGACCTATGCAGCCTACCTTTCTTCCTAGAGAAGAAGAGGTAATTGAGGAGTTACCCTTTGAAGATGAAGATGTTGATGACTTGACAGCCTTGATTGATGAGGAGATGCACTTCCGGATCATGTTCGAGATAGAGTGAATATCAATACCTTCTTGAACCATAAGCGTGAAACTAGAAGAGGTAGAGTGAATCAACGAAGGCAAAGAAGAGCTCAACCAAAGGAGTACAAGGATGATTTGAACAAGATACCTCTTCCAAACTTTGATGGTAGTGGCAAGATAAGTGCTAGAGCATGGGTAAATAAATTGGATACCTTTCTTACACTCAAGCCCATGAGTGAAGAAAAGGCCATACATTTTGCTACTATGCATTTGGAGGGATTGGCATATGAGTGGTGGCATCATGGACTTGTCTCTCAACATCACAATAGAATTACTTCATATGATGAGTTTGTTCAAAAACTCATTAACAGGTTTGATAGAAAAGAAGTGGAGGTCTACTACCGTGAGCTTGCACAATTGAAGCAAAGTGGAAGAGTGGATGTTTATGTGAATGAGTTTCAAAAGATTGCAATCACGGTACCTAATATGTCTAATGAAAGAATCACAATGTTGTTTGTTGAAGGGTTGAATGATAGGATCAAAGGTTTAGTCAAAGTTCATAAGCCAAGCACACTTGATGAGGCTATTGATCTTGCACTTGATTTGGATATCATTCCTTCATACACACCACAAAAGAAGAGCTTCAAAGAAGAAGGTGCAAATCAGAAATCTTATGAGCAGCCCACTCCTCCAAAGAAAAGTGAAGGTACTTCTAGGATGAGTCAAGAAGAGAGAGATGAACTCCGAAGGAAGAAGTTATGCTACTCTTGCAAGCAACCTTGGGAGATTGGTCATAGGTTCCTTGGCAAAGGCAAGGTGCATTACATAGAGGTATTTGATGAGGATGATGATGATGATGGACAGCCAACACTAGAACTTACACTTGATGATAACAAGAGTTCTAGAATTGCATATCTTTCAGGAGCTTCAAGGAACAATCCATTCATTTTTGAAGGTACTTTGTTTGGTTTCAAAGTATTGGCACTTCTTGATAGTGGAGCTTCACATAACTATATTGATGAGGGCTTGGTCAACAAAAGAGGAGTGCTTTGTGATGATTTTGAAGGCTTTGATGTGAACATAGCAGGAGGACTCACTATTCCTTGCAAGAAGAAAGTGAGCAAACTTAGTGTCAAATTTGGTGAGTACACTCTTTGTGATGACTTCTATGTTCTTGACTTGAAGGATAATGAAATTGCCCTTGGTTTGCAATGGTCACATTCTTTGCAAAGAGTTATGCATGATCTACAAGCTATGGAGTTGACTTTCCAACATGATGGCAAACAAGTTGTTATGAAAGGCCTCAAGTATACTTTACCTCATCAAATAACAGCTAAGTATATGATCACTATGAGTCATGAATGGTTTCATACAAGCATAGGTGATACATATTGAGTTTCTTGCTTTGGGACAGCCTTTGATGGAGTTGATTGGCATGATATAATTCCTGATTTATTTGAGGACGGCAGTTCTCTTCCTTTGCAATCAGCTCAAATTGATGATTTTGGGGCAGCCAATGATGATGTGCTTGAATATCACAATAGTGATGAAGAGGATTCAGTTTTGTTTGATGCAATAGTTCCATGTGGTGAACTAAATCAGCCTATTCACGATTGTGATGATGTTTGTTATTTGGAGTATGTGGATGATGTGATAGTTTTTTCTCTATGGGTTGATGATTTTTCTTCATTGCTGAACATTGAAGTAGATGATTTCAGTTTTGGAACAGCACCATATGAAAGAGTTTATTATGATGGGAATCCATATTTTCTTGTTGGCAATTGGTTTCATGATGATTCCCTATCTTCCTACATTGAAGATGATTCTTTGTATGTCATTTTGAATGACATTTTCAGTTTGCATACTGCTGTTCTAATTCATGACAGCTTGGATACACTTGTGTTTGCTACATTGTGCAACAGTGGAAGTGGTCCCAAGATCTTCGTCAGCAACCTTGAGAAGATGCGGTTGAGCATGCTTAAACCTCAAAGGATTTGGGATCCAAGGATTGATTGAGTTCAATTTTTCTTCCCATTGCTTGGGGACAAGCAATGTTGGGAAGGGAGGGCTGTCATATCCCCATTTTTCTAAGTGACTTAAAATTGTTTTAATTGTAAATTAAGTTTATAAAGTATTTTTATTTGCTTTATAAAATTAATATTTTATTAAAAGTCACTTAAGTCGGCATAAAAGTGTTATAAACAAGCATTTAAAAAAGTTCATGTAAAAGCATTTAAAAATGCTTGGGTATGATGTGTACATGTAAACTCTCATTTAATAAAATTAGGCCAGGCCTAATTGATGAGAGACCTTTATAAAGAGAGGTTAGAGTCATAGTTCAGCATGTATGTTTTTCAGATGTTTATGTCTTGGTTTTTTTGATGTATTGAGTCTATGACTTATGTTTGTATCCAGTCAATGTCAAAGAGAGATTTCTTTGCATTTGCTGAATTGTAGAGGAGAAATCACTCAGGTTTCTCATTTGGACTTCATTGTAATTGGAATTTCAATAATTGGTCTGAGACCATTTTGCAAGCTCCATTGAAGATTGTATGAAGATCTGATAATAAAAGGCAGAGGGTTCTTATTGCAAATTTATTGATTGATAAATCAATATAAATTTGTCTAATTTAATCGATATTTATATCTTTGGTATTTTGTTCCAGATTTATATATGTGTTTGCAGCTTGCAATATCCTGGTTTTATAATTGGTTTAACTTCTGAGTTTGATCTAAACTATTCATACTGCGCTGCCTCTTGGGAGACAACATCTGACACAGATTTTAGTTTAAGATTAATATAATTTCAGGGTTTGTGGATTGTGGATCCCCGTCCAACTTCAAGGCTTGTCTTTATTAGCTACGTGGACTCTTGAGGAAGGCTCGATTGATAACTAGAAGGAGCGCTTTGATCGATTGGAAGAGGTCGCAGGCAACAAACAACATAAATCTTTGAAGGTAGCAACTCAATCATCGTGGGTCCCAGGTTGAAGATTGGTATCGTGGGTCTCTGCAGTCAGCGTGGACATAGAAGAGGAATGACTATCATTCCAAGGTCAGCTTGCACATATCCATACTTTGGCGATTCATTGTGAAAAGGCAAGTCATTGGACATTCATCGAATCTAGCGAGCTTGTTATGTCAGAGATCGGTCTACAATCCTGAGGAGCGGCAATAGCATAGTGACTTTGGTGTGAAGAGTGTTTTCTTTGGCATTCGTCTTTGATTGTGTTGGAGTGCCAGCTTGATCGTGGATCCCAATAAGGTTACAAGGTGGATCGCATTTTGTGCATTTGTTATTGATTGTGGATTGTATAGATCACAACATTAAGAATAAAAGAGGTCTGAGTATACAAAGCGACGGGAACTTCTTAGAAGGAACGATCTGCATTCATAAGTAGCAGCTCATGTAGAAGGAAATCGCAGTTGTGAGGCTTCAATTTTGGCAGCGTTCAATATCATAGAGGACAGTGATTCAGCTTGGGAGGAAGCTGTGACATTATCATCAGGCAGTATTCCCATATGAAGACTTCCATCTCAGCTAAGTAACATTGGATGTAGCAGCGATCAGCACTAATTTTGCATTGCATTGGAGATCAGATATTCTAAGTGTGTTGCTATCATTGTAATCTGAACTATCATTTATAATCAAGAAGGAGCAGCAGATCATCAGTATCAACAGCAGGTATTGTTAATAGAGAGATTTTCTACAGCAAAGAATAAGAACTAATAGATTGATCAAATTGTTATCATCATCTATGTGTTTCAGTTCTAAAGGTAATGAGCTATCATTTCATTCAAATCTTTAATTTGAATGTACAAAATCAATTATTTCTGCTGTCTGGTTAATGTCTATGTTTGAGGATTGCTCTATTGTTCATTATATCCGATAATATAAATCAGAATCCTAGCAAATATCCATCAGGGATATTACATTATTTGATCAGCCCATTGCAACTAAAAAATAAAAACAATCACCAGTTATACAAATACAAGGATTTTTCTTTTGTTTTTCTTACTTTAGGTGCATTAGGCACAGAAACAAAGGATTCACAGAAGTTGCAATCTTTCTTTTAGTTATCTAAGACTCTAAAGGCATTTTTTATTAGCCCATTGCAACTAAAAAATGAAAACAATCACTAGTTGCTACAAACATGAGGACTTTCCTTATATTTTTCTTACTTTAGGTTGCACAAGATGTAGAAGCAAATGAAAAACAGAAGATCTAATCTCTCTTAGCATTTTTTAATATTTAGTATTTATTGAAATTAAAACAATAGCTGATTTAGTTTGAACTTTTAAGTAGGAACTTGAAAATGGGAAGATGAATGATCAATGGAAATTGGAAACATACTTCAAGGAGTTGGTGTTGGTCTTCTTCCTCTTCGTCATCCTCTCTTTTCCTCTTCTTCTCTATTCCTCTTCTCTTCTAGTGATTGCAAAAGAGCATCCACTAGGTTTTTATAAGTTTTTTAGGTTGGGAGGTACCAAGGCCCCCTTTTAGCCTTAGGTTTAGGTTTAGGACTTTTTTTTGTTTTTTTCAACTTTTTAAAAATTAAAAGTGTTGATTTTTATATTGACATCTGGGAAGCCCTCATGTCCCCAAGACGGTGAAGGGACATCTGGACATCCCTAGGTCATCACTAGAGCAACGAACCATCTTGGGGATTACAAGGTGTCCTTCAACACCTCTCCAACAGGGAGACGTCTTAATGATGACCACTATTGGGGCCTAGGTGTCAGGGATGACATGCTACTTTTCATCCTTGTCCTACCACCCTTGGGACGTCCCCATTCCAAGGGACACATTTGCAAGGTACACTAGCTTCATAATAAGCACTCTTCTAGATGATAATTTAAAATTAGAAATTGCATTATTAGTGAAGGAAGCTATAAGAAATCACTTGCACGCAAGAAGAGAAACTATGGATGAAAGTGGACCAAGATCTACATTTGTCGATTGTCACAATTGAATGATGAGAATGCAGTGAGTATAGGTGAATAAGGCAGATCGAACAGTCCCCAAGGTGTTGCAAATCTGCAAATGGGTTAAGTATGAACTCCACCAAACAACCACATAACCCTCTTTTTCCCTGCAATTGGCAAGGGGCCAATTTATCCTAAAAGCTAAAAAGCACACATCACAAGATTTGGAACTGCTATACTTAAAATTGATTAAAATCAAGCAAGACAAGTCATTTGCATCAATCAATCAATCAAATAGCCTGGCACAGTTTTGTAAATGTAATGTCCCCTTTTGGTGCATAGCCATTTTGTGCACATCTAGCCAGTTTCCAAGTCTTCCGGAGGCTAATTGTTAGTTGGGGACAACTCCAACGTTCTTGGAGAGCTCTGGTTTGGTCGAATGTGAGTTTGGTTTGTGGCAATGAGCTCAATTGATCTTGTGGAGTCCTATGATACTTTCAGAAATGGTTTTAGGCTTGTTGGAAGCTCTCCAAACTTCTTGGAGAAGCCGTCTATTTATAGTAAGTCACCCAGTTGGCATCAATCATCATCCCAAACCTTCAAGATAAGGATGGTATGGTCAAATTGGCAATTTGCTTCATTTTGGGATTTTCTGTAAGTTGGGTGAGTTATTAAGCCATTTAATTAATAAATTCCCTTATCTAAACTTGGAAATATTAAAAGATAACTTAAGTATAATAGCTCATTGGAAAGGTAATTTGATTTATTATTTGATGGGGCACATAAAAGTGAAAGCCTAGGCATGGGATAAAGGGAATAATTAAAGTGAGCAAAAAAAAACGAATTATTTATCTTCAAAAAAGTTTTATTTCCCAAGCGCCCTAAAAGTGTCTATAAAAGAGCATTTCAACACTCATTTGGGGTTTATGCATTCTTGATATGAAATTTTTGTAAAGAGCTTCTGAGCTTTGTCCTGTGGGGTTGAATACCTCATTCTTCCTCTAGTTTCGGTTGTGAAAAATCAACCCTAGCTAGATTATTTGGTGATTTTGCTTCTGAAATCACATAGAGCTTCAATGGAGTCCTTTTGTTGTGTTCCTGAGCAGAGTATTTTTGATGTGTTCTGAAGATGATTTTGTTGGTGCAGATTTTCAGTGATATATTTGGTGTGTTTGATGCTTTCCTGTGAGTTTTTTGTGTGTACTTTTCCAGCCATACTCTGCTATTCAAGGTTGTACCTTTCTAGGCGCCATACCATGTTGGGCGTGAAGTTTTTGGAGTGAAATTTCTACTTTTTGCTGAGTGGTTCTTCTTGTATCCCTGGCACCACCCCTTGTAGAGAATTACTGTTGCTGTTTGAGGAGAAATAAGGGCAGAACGGAAGTATTTATGCAGGTCGTACTACTGTGCAGGGGCTGTACAACATGAGCTGGGCATGGGGTTTGATAGGGCAAACCACCCCTCTTTATCTCGTCAAAATTCAATGAATGGAGGCGCCTAGACATGTGGAAGGAGTTTGTAGTGTTTGTAGGGTGGAGAAACTGCAAATTGGGGCATGGTGAATGTTTTAGGAGGTGCTGGGACAGTGTTTCAGTGCTGCTCACTCAGAAATTCAGACCTGCAGCAGTCAGAACAGCAACCCAGTACTGATTTCAGGCCTTCAATCCTTGTAACATGGCATCTGCTATGGTATACTTCAATTACTCTTCAGTTTGGGGTTGATTGTAGTAGTTAGCTTTCAGATTACATGCATTTCAGCCTGTTTGCTATAGCTACAGCAGTGTTACAGCGTAGACCAGCATTAAGTGAATTTGCAGCTTAAACCAACATTGTATTTCAGCTTATACTTGCAATATTTTTGGTGTTTATAACTCATTGGATGGTTGTACCGCCAATGGGATTGTTTGTCCTTGATTACATATTTTCTCACCCCACTGAACAAGTGGTTATACTGTAAAGGCTTCCCACTGAATAAGTGGATGTGCCTATGCTGTCTTTCAAAATCCCCCACTGAATAAGTGGTGATTCCCACGATTAAGTGGATGCCCGCTGAATAAGTGGATCCCCACTGAATAAGTGGATGTTATTTGCTGCAGCAGTATTTAATTGTTAAGTCTGAAGCATTCGTATGCTCTCACCTTGCCCTTATCGGGAACTGGGTGATCAGAAAGGTGTGGAAGAATCTATTTGTTGCATTTCTTTTCAGTAGTGTTGTTTTCAAAAAAAAAAAACTAGGGTGGTCATTACAGTAAATGATATTGAAATTTAAACACAATAAAAGGAAAGATATTAGCAACACTTTCTCACAGTAATTGAAAAAACTTCATAGTAATATCATTAATCAATTGCGATTAACTTAAAGCATTTAAGATTTTGACAAACCAAAAGTCATCAAATGCCTAAGAAAGACGAAATAATTACAAGAATAAAAATTGACAGCTAGCGAGAAAACTCACCGAGCTAAAGCCAGAGGGTCCCATCTAGTTGGTACCTCTTGTTTCACTTCATCTCGTAAAACTATTTGTGATTTTGTAAGTGCTACATTGTATAGAGTTATAAACCATCCATCATAAACAAGATGTTGTGTGCCAGTTGCATCTTTTAGCCATGACCCTGTGAATTCAAACATGGCATTGAATATACCTGAAGGAATTCTCCCTACTATGTTATGTTCCTGATTGAAGTGCTCTGCCATCTGCAAATATTGTTTCCAACACATATAATGGAGTTTAGATATTTCAAAAATCATGATAAATGTTATTACCAAATGTCAAATAACATCACATGACACACACAGCTTCATCCAGCCAAATTGGTAAAGACATTTGATTAGAATGTGCTAATGTTGACTACCATTTGGCATCAGGTCTTTCAGACAGAAATTCTTTATGCATATGATCAAATACTATAAGGAAAAAAAGGATGTAGAATAGTCAATCAACCCATTATAGCCCTAATTAAAAGAAACGACTAGAATGGATATATATTCATAAAATGCATTATATCCTTCATTTATATAAACACCAAATACACTTTATAGCCTTAATTAAAAGAAACAACTAGAATGGATAAATATTCATAAAATGCACTATACCCTTCATTAAACACCAAATAAACTAAGTCAAAACCATCAATTTGTAATGGAAACAATACCCACACAAGAATATCACATAATTAGGTAAAACAAACTTGTAATGTTTTGTTATTAGACAACTATTTTGTTAGTACTTGTTGACATTGGTTAGTTGTAAGCGGTTCTAGCGGCTTGGTTTTAACCGACAATTGTTGGCACCCCTTTAGATTCAATTCTCAGAGACAAGGAACATGTCTAATCCTTGGTTAATCATCCTGTTGTGACCAAATCACACATCGCCCCACTGCAAATGGGGACCCCCTTTTTTTTGAATTCCAGTGCTTTGCTAAGACCAGGATGATGTCCTTTGCATGATGAAGTCAGTGGTGTGAGTCTTAGAGCCCCTTGATGACCTAATCCTGATGTTTGAGATCCTGAAAATGACTAAGTCTGGTATCCTGATCCTGAAGATCCTGAAAATTGGCTAAGTCTGAAATCTGGGGGATCCTCAAAAATCTAGAATTTGCATGTTAAATCTGGTGGATCTAAGACCTATCTCAAACATCCTGAAAGGTATATTGAAAAATATTTAAAGTATAAGAAATTCAATATATTTTTCAATATACCTTACCTCGGGTACTGTCAGTTCTGGGCGCGAAATTGCTCCAGGGTCACCTCAAAACTCCGCCTAGAACTTAGGGCGCCTTCCATCATCTAGACAACCTCAAGATTGCGCCTTGGGCAAGGAAGCCTTCAAATCAAAGCGCCTTGATTGAAATTGATGTCGGGAAGCTTGAAACACTGCAAATTTGACAAGGAAGAGGCATTTAGGTCTAGGCGCCCATTGCATGTTCAAAGGATCTCAAGAATTGCGCCTTAGGTTAAAGTAGATGAGTTTTAGCGCCTATGCCTTGTTGTTATTGTCTTTAGGCGCCTTGATGAGAAATAAGATTTAAACTATGGATTGATGGCGCCTTCAAAGAGGTAACCTATTTTGACTTCCAGAATTCATCTAATATGTTAAGAAAGTTTAGGCGCCCTTCACTTTCAAAGTACCTTGCTTTGGCGCCTTGGTGTAAAGTACTTTACAAGTGCAAGTTGTAGAGGTTGAAAGTGAAAGGGGCTCTCATTTCACTTAGGCGCTAATTCATACCAATATCATCATCCAATAGCGCCTATTATGGAGAACCCTCTGGAGGTGGGAGATGTTTAGATTTGCAAATCGCCTCACTTGAGTCTAGGCGCCCTTCAACACTCAAAATGGCGCCTAAAACTTGGAGTAAGTGTTCTTAACCCAATGAGCGCCTAACCTCAAGGAGTAATTCATCAAGTGATTTGAAGGTGATGGAGTCAACTATTATACCCTTGGCATTAGATTGAAGTCGTTGAGTGAGCAATATGAAAGATAGAAAGGCGCTATCTCACACCTATTTGACCCTGGGCGCCATTTTCCTACTCAGAACAATCCTTATGTGGCGCCTTAGGAAAGGGTCATGAATGGACACCAACAAGTGAGCATTTTGAAGTGAATGAACAAGGCGCTCTTCTTGTGCAAGTGAACCATTTCAGGTGCCTTAGAAGTTAAAAATTATCATTTTAAGCGCCCAAGGTGTAAGTAAATCAAATCAACCTAAAAATGGCGCCCAATGATAGGAGTCTTCTGGAAGTGGAAACTTGAAGGTTGTTGCAAAGGCGCCCTTACTCATTCTCCCAATCTAAAGTGGGCACCTTGTAAAAGAAGGCTTGGGATCTTGAAAATATGCTAAGTCAAATGGGCGCCTTAGGAAGAAAGAGTATGAAATCCTTGATGTATGTTTGAGAAGATCCTGAAAATGACTAAGTCTGATAGCCTGATATCCTGAAACACTGAAAAATTGACTAAGTCTGAAATCTGGTGGATCCTCCAAATTCTATAATCTGCATGTTAAATCCGGTGGATCTGAGACCTATCTCAAACATCCTGAAAGGTATATTGAAAAATATTTAAAGTAAACTTATACTTAAATATATTTTTCAATATACCTTACTCCTTGGACTTCCTTTTCTGGGCACATTTCTCTACTCGCAATGATTCCAGATGGCGCCTGCAACTCAGGGCGCCTCCCATCATTCCAACCAACTTCGGAATTGCGCCTTGACATGAGATGAACACAAGAGCAAACCACTTTGAGCGCCTTGATTGAAAAGTTGTCAAAACTCCGCCTTAGGGTGATAGGCGCCCTTCATGCATCGAATTATCCTTTGTGGCGCCCTAGTATAGAAGGAAATGTTTAAACACTCCAAGTTGCGCCTAGGAGGAATAAGGATTAAAGGTTTCGTTGTAAACAATCTAAGGTGGCGCCTAGGAATGAGGGAGCCAAAACCATGGTGTACTGATCCAAATCTTGAAAAAACAACTACCTTAGGCTAGGCGCCTTACATCCTCCATGCCAATCTTTATGAGCGCCTTAGAAGAATTGATATAAAACCACTATTCGATTAAGGCGCCTAGGTGAGGGAGTCTTTCCAAAGCGTTTACTACTGTGAGCCATTTGTGTTGGGCACTCATGCTTATTCCTACCACCTAGATTGGCGCCTAAGGGAGAGATTATATTGAAGACACCTTTTGAATGAATTTTAAGGGAGATTGACCTTTTTTAAAATCTTTGCAATTGATTAAAATCATTTTGAGTGATGAATGTGGGACTAAATTGAGTTAGGCGCGCTTTGTTCCTATTTTTGCCTATATTTGCGCCTAAGTTTGAAGTGGCATTATTACATGTTTAAAGTTGTTTTATCTTATGAGGTCATTGATATATTGTTTACCTTGACTTGTAGGATCATCAATGATGCTAAGGAGTTATCCAAAGGAGTAAGGAGCATCATGCTAGCCGCCTTTTAAGATCATCAAGTTGCATCATTGAGAGGAGGAGTGTTGATGAAGTCAAGGAATCATCAAAAGCAAGTACTTGAGTCACCTTCAAGTTGCAAAGGGAACACCACTCTAAAAGATCACACCTCAAGTCTCCTACATCAATAACATCATGTTGGATCATATCAAGTTCAAGTGTACTTCATCAAGAGCAACATGATTTGACGCATTCATTTATCCAAGCTTCAAGTCAAGATTCATCAAGTTTCAAGTTCTTCCAATGCCTTCAAGTCTCCTTGAGAGGTCATCTACTACACTCCGAAGGGTCACTTCGAAGATCATCGTTCAAGATCACTTCATCAACTTCTACATCATGTCAAAGACACTTCATCTATCATACTTCAAGTTCTATTCAACCTTCAAGTCCAAGAGAGACTTCTACTCCAATTCATGAAGTAAGCTTCATCATCTACTCCAATTCAAGAATGAGATCATCTACTCTATTACTCACTCTACATCAAGAGCATCATCAAAGAAGATCATCATATCAACTTACCTACAAGAAGAAGAAAGAATTATGAAGTTAATCAAGTGAAGCAACAAGTTTCATACATCCAGTCTACAAGAAGAATGAACAAGGCAAGATCTACAAGATGTATTCCTAAACATACAAGTTCAAGCAATCACATTGAATACATCACACAAAGATGATACAATTTTCAAACTATGCTGAGTTGACATCTATGTGGCGAGTACACATCATTCAATTTTGATTAGCCGCATTATTTAATGCATTCAATGTATCATTTAATGAAAGAAGCCAAAGGGATTCCTATGTGGAAGATATTTTAAATGCTTTCGCCTTACCTTATCACAAGGGAAAACGTGCCTTCATTGCCTCTCTCTTTTGTGCTAAAAATAGCAAATTGTTGTAACTACCTCTGAGGTGGCATGATCTAGACCCTTGGCTATCAAAATGATCTTAGTCGTTCATTGTATCCTGGAGCACTATATAAAGGCCTTGTTGCCTCATTTGTAATAGATATAGATCAGTAGATCATCAGTAGTAGTAGAGAGTAGATTTTAGGAGTAGAATAGAAGAGACTCAAAATTCTCTGAGAGGACTTGAAATTGTTGTAAATATTTCTCAAGGTTAATGCAAAAGACATTGGAAGTTTATTTGGTGTTCAAGTGTTATCTTGTGAAATAACTTGGTTTCTTGTACTTCAATGGAATGGAGATGATGTTTTAAGTAGATTAGAAGTAGATTAGAAGTTCATTGTTGCAATGTTTGTTGTATTGGATATTTGATCAACTCCTAGCTCATGCTTTTAACATTCATCGCTGATGAAGTGTTGTGTAAAGCTAGTCTGAGCTTATTTGCTTAAGTTCGATTGTGGATGCTTGTTTGAGCTGCGCCATTTGATGGGTGCTTGTATAAGTCTTCATAATTTGAAAACTATTCGCGTAACCTTAGGAGATTGCACCAACTTCATGTAGTTGTAGGCACCCTTGGCGAAGTGAAGTTAGGTTAAATCAGGAGTTTGTCTATTCAATACCTCATCATTGCTTCATTGACCTTAGATTAGCTTTCTGAACCCTTGCCCTTTTCATTTTCTTTATCATTGAAATCCTGAATATTTCATCCATATTGAAGGAGGAACAAGCTAAACAAGTATGAAGAAGAATCTGCGTAAGTCCCTTTGTGATTATCAACAAGATCACATGTAATCACTGAGTTAACCCACCAGGAATCATAAAAAGGAACCTTGGAGTTACTTCACTGGATCACATAGTTCAGCCTTTGAAGAGCTTTATTCAAGAGAGAGTGGGATACTCTAGTGTTTTACTCTATTGTTGACTTGTCCAAAAACAAACATCAACACATCCCTAGTCTACTTCTATGTAAGAACATCATATGAATAAATTTATGCATTTGTTACTCAATTTGGTATGCTTTGTGTTTTATGTTCATTTATGCAAGTATTAGTCTTATTAGATAAAGGAGTAAACATTGGTGTGTTGCCCTTAAGAAGTCAAGTCGGATTTAAGAAATTAATGCCCTTAGATACCAACAAAGGTGGGAAGAGACCACAATGTGGTCAGGACCAAGAGATCAAACGATCTCTAACACTAGTGGAACAAAGAGAACAAAGAAGACTACGTGAAGAAAATCCACCAATACAATTACATCATTGGAACTGAAACAGAAATTGGAACCGAAGCAGAAACCAAAGCAAAAGTTGAAGCATGAACCAGAGTACTAGTCAGCAACGAATACAGAAAACCATCCAACCAACTACAAACACCTGAGAGAATTCTAAGGAAGATTGTGTGGAGGTTGCTAGGCAACTACCCCTTCCTAAAGAAGCCTAGGCTGATCTTGCAGACCACCTTTAGTCGAAAGAAAACACTATTGAATCTCTCAAGGCACCTTCTTTGGATGAGGGAAGCTTTCATGGTGAAACGAAGTCCGAGGAATTCTTGGTAGATGAAGAGTGAGAAGCATATGAGAGCAATCTCCAATGCATCGAAGAATTGCTTATCGAAGAGGAACCTAGGCCTAAGACACCAAGATTGAGGGTTGGAGTGAGAAGAAGAGAACTAGAAGGTGGTACAAGTGGTATCTGGATTACCAAGGTCTTCGGAAGGGTCAAGGGTTTGGACATGTCTGAAGTGCTCAAGGAGCAAAGGAACATCCTAACCAAAACTTCCTAAGGAGAAAGTTTCAAACATTGCAGTCAAATCAATCAATGGTGACCCCTCTAGCAAGTCCGAATATCAAGAGGCGGAAGTTGCCAAAGTTAAACGAAGATGGATCCAAAGACCTTGTAAGGCACTGCAGAAGATGAATTTCCATATGGACCACAAATGGGCAAGTAGACCAGAGATATTGGTTGAGATGTTTCCCAGCCACACTACAAGGAGTGGTGATAGATTGGTATATGGATATTTGTGATATTGAGAAAGCAACATGGTAGAGACTAAAGAAGGCATTTGAATAAGAGTTCAAATTATTGAGGGATGATAATGGGATCGTTACTGAAATTTAAAATACCCAACAAGGTAAGCACAAAAATGTACAAGCCTATAATAGGAGGCTCGAGGAATTACTAAACAGATTGGAGAAGGAACCAACAGATGGGCTAAAGAAGCGATGGTTCATTGAAGTGTTGATACCCTCACTCAAAAGAAGATCAAATAGTACATCCCTCATCGTATGAGAATGTGTAATATCCCTAATGGGATCTGCCCTAAAATTCTGCAATTAATTTTCTCAATTCTGCCCTAATTTTCTGCACTTTAGATTTCTGCTCAAAACCCTTAATTCTGATTTTATTTTCTGCTCTTAAACAAATTATTACAGTGAACATAAACATGCCCAAACATGACAAATAATGATGGCAAATGATATTACAAGTTGATAATCATCACAAGCATGAAATCCACCATGAAATACACAATGTAGGGCAACCAATTGCAACAACCAAGTCTGATTTTCTGAATAAAACCTGCTGCTCCAAACTGAAAGTTCTGATCTGATTTTTACAATGGATTCTAGGGCACAAACAAGCCAAACAATGCCCAGGATTTCTGCACTACAAATCAGACTTATAACATATGATTGTACAACTACATACCAATTACATGCAAAAATATAAGGCAAATGATCAACCCTGGCTGGGCGAATGCTCCATGAGGTGCGCCTAGGGTTTGCTGCTCCAAATCGCCCTCCAACAAGTGAAATCGCCCTCACAATTGGGCACTCCAAATCTGCTACAAAAAGTGGCACTCAAGTAGGGTAAAAACCCTAGTGAAAGCTGCTCCAAATTGCCACCAAATGCTACTCCAAAAATGATCTTCAAATCTGAATATGCAATCAAGTTCTTCTCCTCCAAAAGTCGCCAATGAAGCACAATTAGGTCTCCGTGATAAAACCTCCACAAGTATGAGCTAGGGATTCGTCCAACTCACCACATTCCTAAGGGTTTTCGTCCTTGGAATGAAGGCTAGCAATATTGCAGCCAAATGAGATAAAACTCAAGAGAAAATACGAATGTTAATGATGATCAAATGACTCCAAAAGTTTCTTTATTTATAGCCATCTTTCTTTCCTCCAAATAGGGCCGACCTCCTCTTGGTAATTTCTTTTATTTATTTTATTTCGTCCTCCCATAGGGCCGACCTCCCTTTAGGCATCAAGACGAGAAATATTATTATTTTATTTTTTTATTATTTTCTCTTTCCATTCTCCAAGTGGGCAAACCAATTAGGCATCTCATATATCATGATTTTGACCTTCAATTAGGTCGTCCACCTTCAGGGAAAATATCTCAATTTATTCTTATTTTTCCCAAAGCCATTTCCATCATTTTACTTCTTTTCATTTTTCTTTTCTCTCCCTTGGTCGCTCATCACTAGGGCAAATTATTTTAATTACTTTGACTTCTCCAATAAATCCACAAAAATACACAAAGTCATCCCTTATGATCAATTTGCCCAAATAAAATTGACTAAGTATAAAGTCTAGTCAATTAGGTTATTCCCTTAGCCCTCCGACTAAGCCTACAGGAATAGGATAGGCTAGCCAACTCCACTAGGTAATCACTTGGAAAATGGGGACATTTCAGAATAAATACAATCCAATCATGGACATAAAGAGCAAAAAGAAAGAAATCCTCCCATTCAAGGAAAAATGAACATTATTCTAATTAAGTGATAATGAATCAGGATCAATGTAGGGTCTTTGTAGAGACACGTTAAGAATGATGAAAAAGTTGGAGGACACGAAAGAATGTAAAGAACTTTGGTGTACTAATTGTAAAATAAAAGGTCACACCAAAACTAATTGTCACAAAAGGATGTTTTCTAGTATATGCCAAGTCATAGGCCATTCAATTAGGGATGGCCCCTATAATTTGAAAAATAAGAGTGCCAAAGTACTCTTTGCTCAAAGTGAGCTATTAACACCAAAGACCTCCTTGAATGCATCTAAAAGCATGTCACCTGGCTAGTACCAAAACCAAAGAGATAACAAATGCCAGAATACGGGTGGAGTTATACAATGGCAAAGGTTGACCAATTATATAGTATAAGAAGTGCAATAAGTGGGGCCATTTTGCAAGAGATTTCCCTACCAATCAAAACATTCTTGGGCTTTTTTGCCAATGGTGAGGACTAGGCAATCATGGAAATGCTAATTGGTTGCAACAAGACAATGTCAATGTGATTGACGTAGCTAGCAAGTAAAGTAATGGGGAATAACAAGATTGTAAACAAGGAAGGTCGGCTATCCGTACCCATCAACAAAGAAGCGGAGGATGGTTAAAGTAAGAGAGGAGGTTGGGAAGCATATGAATGAAGAAAGGCAGAAATCCCATGCAAAGGCAATGACGAGCAAATTCAGTTTGAACAAGACTATTGCAAGGCAAGTATTGCAAATTGCAATACATGTAAAGTTAATAGGCTTATTTCATAGTATTCCAAAACTGAAGTTATAAATATAAATGCTCATTCTAACCACAACATGGAGTATATACACACACCTTGTAACAAATGATGCAATGTCATTGATTGAAACCAAAAGGAACAAAAGGAACCAATTGTGGAGGCTCCTCTATCGGGGAAGCAAGTGATTGACCCCATTTTGACAATGAACCTAGCCCGATTGCCAGCAATCGTACATATGGAGATATTGGGAAGTACACTCACCAGTACCATTGTCAATGGAAAATTTGGTATGAACGTGCTTCTAGAGGAAACTTGGAGGAATCTTGGGAAACCCATGATCTAGCCACCAACCTTCCAATTGATGGGAGTAGATAAATACAACATAAAGATACTTGGAGTATTCATGAGCCAAAAGGTAATCATTGGCAGCCAACCATTCATTTTGAATTTCGTAGTCATCTCTCTAAAGAAGAAGGCCTACAATGCATTATTGGGTCAAGGCTAGCTGATAGCAGCCAAGGCCAATCATAATTGGAAGAAGAATATAATATCTATCGAAAATAAAGCCCAAAAACACATCATGGATTTGAAAAACCAATTAGTGAGCGAGGAAGTAGTCTCATTTGATGGATCATAGGATTTGGATTCTGATGAAGAATGATCGGGAGGCAAAGACCAAGGTACCATAGAGTCGAATCATGAAGGGGTTTTGGAGTTGCAATCTTGTTTGGAAGATGAAACCAGCTCTCTTAGGGGTCTCTTCCATTAGCAAATGGAAGATTATGAAGTCTTTTAGCCTAATTGTAACTACATGGAAATCATGGAAGTCAAAGAAGGGAAAGGAAAAGAATGACATGACTACAAAGGTTGTGATAATCAAATTTATCCTCTAAAGTTAACAAAATATAAAGTGGATAATGCCAAGTTAGACGAGGAACCAACGGATCAATTTGGAAGTAAAGAGGGCATTAAGTATAAAGAGATTTCATTGGTAAATGGCAATTTGGGATTAGACAGTGATAACAAAATGATTCGGTTGGAGAAGTTGTAAGTATGATTGATCTCACAAACTTTACCAAAGCATTGGAACTAGACTTAACTAATGTTGAAGAAGATACAATTAAAGATCAAGAAATTAAAAAATTTAATCTAAAGTCCATCATTTCATGTTGTGCTAATGAATGTTACAAAAGACCCTCCACATTATGACATTGAAGTCAAAAGATGATCACAATGAACTTCATAGGAAGATAACAAAAAAGGGAAAAGTACCTTGTAGTGGGTTAGAAGGAGAAATACAAAGAAAATTAATAAATTTGGCAAGCATACTACAAGTTAAGCCCCAAATGAAAAAATAAAGAAAAAATAATAAAGGAAAAGGTATTGTTTCCCAATGGAGAGAAAAGGAGGAACGTTAAAAAATCAAATATAAAGTTTCAAACTCCCCTACCATATGACCATTCAATAATTATTTCACCATATGGTTATCTCACATTAATAAATTCACCATATGATCTAAAAATGCAATGTTTCATCCTAAGTTTCCCATATGGTCAATTGAAGGAGCACATATTTCATCTATCCACCACTTCAACCACACATCTAGCAAAGTTTCCGTTGTATGCCAATCCTCTATTTTTCCTTCTTTCCCCGTACAATCTATGAGGGAGCACATAAAATATTCATTTGAAGTAGCATGTTTTAGTCTGCATAGTTTAGCTAGTAACATTAGATTAGTTGTTTCATCCTTTAAAATCTGAAAATCCTATTTGCAAGGCAAGGCTATTAACAATTTGGCACCTATATATGAGGCAAAGACATAGGTAGGAAATCATTTTCTTTATGCAAAACACCCCTCAGCTAATCTTGTAAAGTATGTATATTTGTATATCTTGTCTATAGTTTTTAGTCTAGAGTCAAATTAGCTTAGGATTAGGTTTAGTTTAGGTATCAAGGAGCTTCCTCTCCTAATTTGAAGAGAGGTTTATTCTCACACTATTCCGTTTTGTGTTGTTTTGTAAAAGACAAATTAAAATACTAACAAATTGCAAGGTGTATAAAATGTCTATCCTAACATTCTCTCACTTGTATACATTGCAAAATAGCCTAAGGGAAACAACAAATAAACCTAAATTTTATCAACGGGGGACAACATAGTTCATAGCTCTCCTCCACCAAGAAACCCTCTCAATGTTCATTGGCATCACTTCCAAAGACAGCTTTTTAATCTTTAACAATTGAAGATCCTCAGATTCCACTTGAGACATCTGTCTGAAACCAATAGATCCACTAACAATCATGTCACTACCAAAAACTCCCACTACATGAACCAAAGCTCACCTTGGCAGCATGGTCCACTTCAACACCGTTAGACTAACACTCAATCCAAGACATTCATTTGTGACCAACAAATTTCTTCCCAGAAAGCAACACATATCCAACCACAATGATAGCATCCAACTTGTATAGAGTCCCATCCAAGATTCCCCATGCCAACATTTTTTTTCCTATGATCATCTTACAACTCTTCTTTCCAAAGGCTACCTGAACATATGCATCATTAGTCATTCTCACAAAAACCAAATTCCTAGGTAACCCTAGAACATGCAAGACTCTAGAGATTGGCTTCACCCTCCCATCTCTAAACATCAATTTGACCTTACCCCAAACCATGATCTTGTGGATAGAGTTATCCCTACGAAGACATCAACTCCATCAAAACTCTCATATTCAAATAACCACTCCTTGTGAGAAATCATGTGACATAGACACTCCTGAATCAATCAACCATGCATCATTGGATACATGTGTACATGATGACAATGATGATGCAAAATCTAATTCCATGGAAGGATTATCATCAAATGTCTTCCTTTTCTTTTTCATCCTTCTTAGACTTGCAATCTCTTCAAATGTATCTAGTCTTTCCACAATTCCAAAATTCACCTTCGACCTTCCAATGGATTTTCCTCTAGTCTTGTTCTAGCCTCTTCCTTCAAACAATCTCTAACAATCAAGGCATCCTTAATGGAGTCTAAAGTTTTTTGCCTCATTTCTTCTAACAATAAGGCACTCACAACCTCCTTGCTATAGCTTAGTTGAGGTAGTACTAATTGCCATAACAAGGTTGTCCCATGAATCTAGCAACAAACACAACAAGGTGATACAATGGTCTTCCTCATCCATCTTGACATCAATAGATGTCAATTTATTGATAACAATGTTAAACTCATTTAAGTGCCTGATACTAGAATCGCCATCAAACATGCACAAGGCATACTTCTTTCACAGAAAAAGAATTGCACTAGTGACTTCATTTGATACAAAGCCACAATCCAATCCCAAAGCTTTTTGGCAGCAACTTGTCCAAAGACATTTAGGAGCACTAACTTGGAAAGACATAGGCAAATGGTGAACCTAGCCTTTCTGTCAAGTTTCTCCCACTCTTCGTCTTTCATCACAGTGGGCTTCTAACCAACAACTACAATCCACTAGTCACGATCTACAAACAGATCCTCCATCTTGAGCTTCCACAACTCAAAATTTTGACCATTGAACTTTTCAATCTCCAACTTTATAATGTCTGCCATTTCTCCTATGTACAAAACCCTAGATCACCTATGAAAAGCTCCCACTAAAACATAGATTAGCATAGGGCCAAAATACCCTCTTCCCAATAGATCTAAAACAACCCCAAGGCTCTGACACCAAATGAAAGGAAATAATAGTGTTGATAATCGAAAAGATGAGAGTATGCCAAAATAGAATAGAACCAACTATGCAACTAAATGGCAAATAAAGCATACAATGGAACCACAACATATAGGAAACACTAGATTTACCCTAGGAAATCCTTTTGCGAAAAAACCCAACAACAACACAACACTACTCTGATATATTATCTAAAGAACAAGATTACAATACATAGAGAATTAACTAGTGTTGAAAAAGATCTTTCGCCTCTATCAAATCTAGTAGCATGCACTTTTAGAGAACTACTTCTCAATGCATCTATGAGTTGCTCTTCAACCTATGATCAATCCAATAGCATAACCTTTCTCTAGAAACTTATCAAACACATCTAAAACCAATCCCAAGCACTTCATTTATAGGATATTGCAAACCAAAAAACCAATTGGGTTCCAATACAATGGGTCCAAAACCATGGTTCCAATTTGGGCACCCAAAACCATGCATGCAATCCCAATGCTCCACATGGGATTCCTTGACTCCTACAAACAAGGAGTCCACTTGGTCAAACCAAGCACTCAAACATGGAGCACTATATGCTCTTACAAGATGCTCATACATTTAGCTATTATTAATTGACTAAGGATGCCTGTACAAGTCCATTTGTAACTCCCATTATCAATGATCTTACAATGTAACTCCCGCATTATATATGCTCTTACACAATTCTTGCAAAGCCATAGATGCTCTTACACACGTCATATCATACAATCTAAATGGCAGACAAGAATATTATAGATTCCCCTAAGGGTGGAGTCCCATTCTTAGAGGGGCCAAAATTACAACCTTAAAACAACATTACAATAGCTAGTATTGTAAGGTGTACAACACACCTATCCTAACATTTCCTTGATCCTTATGGATCACACCTCCCTTCTTAGAGGGGTTTTTGGTGTCACAAAGTTTAATGAGACCTTAAGTGAGAAAAGAGCTTCCCCTCCTCTTCCTTTAAGTACCATTTGGCTTGCCTTAGTGCCTTCCCTTTGAGTCCAACTTGCCAAGACTCCTGGTTCCCTTTGGTATTTTGTTGCAGCACCGCATCCTCTTTAAGTATTTGGTCTCCCACTACCAAGTCCTCCATTGAGTGTAGTAGTTATTCTTCTCCATCTACATAGTATGCTTGGACACAAGCTTCATCCACGTCTTGTCGATGAGTGGTAATTATTGTCTATCTAATATGGGTGCGAAGACCTCTGAGGTACTTTATAAGCACATTGTCATTCTCCAAGTCCATGCCCAATAAAATGGCCTATCTTCTAAACCCTATAGTCTAATCTTGTACACTTTTCTTGTTATCCAATTTGAGATACAACCACTTAATTTTCTGATTAGTATTATGCCCAAAAAGCTGGAAATTCTTAAGTAGCACTTCCTTAAATTCTTCCCACCTAGATGCAACTAGTTTCTTTTTCTTTTTGGAAGATGGCAAATAACTCTCCCACCATACAAGAGCATGTCCTGACATTTTGAGACATGCAAAAGATATTGTTTGTGTCTCACTAAACATTATGCACACTAAAATAAGCTTCCATTTGTTTGATCCAAGTATCTAAAAATTCAGCATTCACTTGCCTTTTAAATGATTTTGTTTCAACATTAATAGCGCATGTGCAGATTTTACATGAATCTTCTTTTCTTGATTTTCCTACAAGAGGGTTTCTTGGTCCTCTAGGTCCTCACTGGCATCTCCATTACCAAATTTCTTGGCAAGAGTTCTTACTCTGAGACTCATAGAAGATTGATCTTGGCCTAAGCGCTCCTAGTGTTGGCATATAAGTTCTTGTTGTTGCCTCATCCAATTATCAATTTTCATCACAACCACCATGTTGCTCTCAAGGGCTATCACACAGTTGTTCAGATTTCAACGTTATCTATTCTCACCTCTTTATTCCACCTTCAGGTAGAGATGTCTAAATTGCAAGGTAGCAATTATTTATTCTCTGCAAATATGATCATTGTCATACAATCACCGCTATTTTTCACAAATCCAAGGAATAGTTAACTACTCTAGTACCAAATTTCCCCGTAGTCTCATAAAAATGTGCTTGTAGAAATTAAGAATCAATAAATTAATGGACTGTGCCACTTATATTCAAAATAAATGACAGTCAGGAAGAAAAGAATGCTATGAAGGCAAAGTGAACACATAGATTTTTATCATGGAAACCCCTTGAAATCATAAAACCAGCTTTGACAGTGGCAAATGCATTGCTATCAAATTATTATTAACAACTAGACAAATACAATGAGTTGTAAAATAATGTGGAATACAATCTCCCCCTTGCTCCACTTTGTTACATACACACTATTAAGTCCATGGCATGAAATAAATTATTTTTCACAGATGCAAGGATTAGTAAACTACTCTGATACCAAATTTCTCCGTAATCTCATAAAAATGTGCTTGTAGAAATTCAGAATCAAAAAATTAGTGGACTGTGCTACTTATATTCAAAAATAAATGATAGTTGGGAAGAAAAGAATGCTATAAAGAAGAAGTGAACACATAGATTTTTATCCCAGAAACTCCTTGAAAGCATAAAACCAGCTTTGGTAGTGGCAAATGCACTGCTATCAAATTATTTAACAACTAGACAAATACAATGAGTTGTAAAATAATTTGGAATACAATCTGCCCCTTGCTCCACTTGGTTACATACACACTATTAAGTCTATGGCATAAAATAAATTATTTTTCACATGATCATTGTCATACAATCACCACTATTTTCACAAATCCAAGGATTAGTAAACTACTCTGATACCAAATTTCTCCGTAATCTCATAAAAATGTGCTTGTTGAAATTAAGAATCAATAAATTAATGCACTGTGCTACTGATATTCAAAACAAATGATAGTCAGGAGGAAAAGAATGCTATGAAGGAGAAGTGAACACATAGATTTTTATCCCAAATACCCCTTGAAAGCATAAAACCAGCTTTGGTAGTGGCAAATGCACTGCTATCAAATTATGATTAACAACTAAACAAATACAATGAGTTGTAAAATAATTTGGAATACAATCTGCCCCTTGCTCCACTTGGTTACATACATACTATTAAGTCTATGGCATGAAATACAATTGGAATTCTAATTCTCAATGTACTACAACACTCAAATCTACCCATGATAATCTAACTCCCTCTTGTCCATATATGTCCTCCTTGTGCACTAGAAGGTTTGAGAAGCAGAATTAGGAGAAACTTTGAATTGTTTTCTTCATATTCCATGTCTCCACTACCAAGATGAAACCACTCCTTCATGTAGACCAGTGATTTTGAAATTGCCACTTCATAACCAGTGGTTTCGAAATCATCCCTTGCAAGAACCGGCAGTGGTTTCATCCTGCTAATGAAACCAGGTAGTTTTTTTAGAGCTGCAACTTTTTAAAGTAATTCCTCTAATGACGAATGTATTTCCCTGATCCTTATGGATCACATAATAGTAGCTAAGGAGCAAGAAGACCTTGAAATGTTTTTCAAGCAGGTGCAAAATTTTATAATTGAACAATGGAAGCAGATGACCGCCCTGCTGCATCTGATTTGACTCCAAAGTATTATAGCACAAAGATATACTTTCTTTGCCCAAGAGGCTGCCACCACACAAAATATTGAAGTTAATGAAGAGTACAATGTGGCATTCACTAGACTCTTCTATGATCCAAATGTAGCAGACATAGTCGTGGGAAAGTTTGGAAACTTTATAGCTTCAGCAGGTCACAGCCTTAGCACTCTGAGACAAGTACAAGGACACTCATACATGGTCATACCTCCATGGCCAAGGATATATTTACTGACAGCCTCTTTCCATCAGTTCTATCATAGGTATGTATTTTTAATTTTTGACTCTCTTACTTTTCTTTGGCATGTATGATTTTAAATGTTGTATTCACTTTGTCTTGACTCTTAACAGGTTGCAAGTTCCTCTTAAGCTAAGTGTTATTGGAATAAATTACATCTAGGTTAGTAAATAAATATTGTTAGTAGTTTTATAGTTAGTAACTTAGTATGTTCGTAATGTTCGGTAAGTTAATAGTGTTAATATATAAATGAATGTTAGTAGGTAGTCGGGTGTGGCGGTTGTAGTAAGTTGGTTGTCAAGTGGTTAACAATGATTTGCCTTTTAAAGGCCTCTTTGTAAACAATGGATGTATACCAAACAAGTAATATTACATTGCTTCTATTTTCAATCATGGTGTAACTTTTCCTAGGCGTTGCCATTTCAATAAGTGTAACCGGAGGACATAGTCCTTTATCCACTCAATAAACCGCAATTGGTTGGTACCAAAAAGGCAAAGGAGTCAGTGTATGTGCATTCCAACTTGCACCTACTGTTACACGAGCAAGTCAAGTACAAGGAGGGGGCAACAAGGCATTGCAATGTAGTGCTAGAACATCCCTACTTGGCTGCTTCTATTTCACATCTTTCCTTCATCTTGATTGATGATGAGGAGCATGAGCCTGCTACACAAGTCTTGCATAGTAAAGCTAGTGGGAGTGGCATTGGTGCTGCTTGTGGTTCTAATGAACCAATTGATGATGTCAAAGCTCTTGATGAAGAGCAATATGATGATTTGTATTAATTTTCCATGTCCAATTGCACTAATATAAACCATTTTGATTTATCTTTAACATTTGAAAATTGACGTTGAATTATCAACTATTGGTTATGTGTTGTGTATATATGTATATGTGTGTATATATAATATAATATATATATTGTACAACCAAACCTGGGAAAAAATTGATAATTGTCGAACCTAAACCCAAACCTTAACTCAAACTAGCAACTTGGGAAATAAACACTAAATGCCACTAAAAAGTGGAAAATCATCTAGGAATATTATTCCACTATGGTGTCCTTTGCATGGCCAATCAATTTTGAAATCAATGGGAGCATCTTCAACATAGTTGCCAAGAGACTGGTACTGGTACCAGTACGGGAGACTAGTACCGATACTAGTACATCTGTTTTTGAAAATAGGAGACGGGGGTACTTGGAGACTCCATTTATTTTTTGTAATATATATATATATATTACTGGCTATATTACTATCTATAACTATATATATACTATTATACAGTAATATATATATATATATATAATAGTATATATATCTAGCTATATTACTATCTATAACTATATATATACTATTATACAGTAATATATATATATAATAGTATATATATCTAGCTATAGACAGTTATATATATATATATATATATATATATAGCTATGGACAGTAATATATATAGCTATAGACAACAATATAGCCAATAATATATATATATATATATATATATATATATATATATATATATTTCTTGTAGTTTACTTGTAACAATTTATATAGTTTACTGTATATATATTATTGTAGACACTAGTATTGAGGTTAGTCCGTAGGAGTAAAAATACACTGAGCTCGTGTGAAAACAACAAAAAAAATGAAAGGTAGAAAAAGAAAAAAAAAGTAGAGACATTTTTTTATTGATGCTAGGTACCTGGAGATGCACAGGAGACGCGACCAGAAGTCTCCTACGAAGGGAGACGTACCCAATCTATAATGTCCCACCCCTTTCTGAGACCCAATTTTTTCCGGTTTTCTGTGGTTTAGTTGAACCTGATGCGTTTTGTGTTTTTGTGCATAACATAGAATTTCTTTGCATACAAGGACAACTCAAAAAATAACAAAATAAACAATACCCAGATGCTTTAAAGTGACCAAAATGCCATGTATATCATTAATGATCAATACCCATATGAGCAAATAGCAAATACATCAAAATACAGACATACCCATGTGCTGATATGTAGCTACAAGTCTGTGACAGCAGATTAAAGCCCATAGATCCATGCAATGTTCATAAAAACTGGACTGTGACATTAAATAACAAGAACATCAACAAATATGTGAATGTGACACCTTGTTTGCAGCTCCAAGAACCACCAAAATGCTCAGACATAGGCTGAATGGAAACCCACGTCCCCTCCTCCAGCTAGTATGGCCCAGAATAGGATATGACAGCAACAATAACACATTCCAATCCCCTCAGTTCAGCTCCAAACTATCCTCTATATGCTGGGAATTTACTGCATGCACTCAACGTGCAAAATGGAGAGAAAAAACAAATGAAATGAGCTCCAAACTCACCAAAACAGCCTCCAAAGTGTACGGCCTGCTGTATGAGGTAGTACGGCTAGGTCTATGGTGATAACCCCTCAACAGATGGCATAAAAATCAGAACAATCCCTTCAATATATTCTCCAATATGCCTCTGTAATTACCATGCCCAAAAACTTCAAATTTATCAATGAGGAACTCTCCGCGACAAGTCTACAAAACTGAAATGAAGCACAAAAATGCACCCTTTGGATGAGAATGCTCTCACAATGCCCTTGGGAGATCTTTCACTCCTGCAAGCACTCTCCAAAAGCGAAGGTTTCCGTCTTCACAGTGGCTGGATTCTTCAACAAACCCTAGTTTTTGCTCCACAACAATGTTCATTCAAAAAATATCCAATCCCCCAAATGAGCGTGAAATTCTTCTTTTTATTCCTCCTTTACTTTTCCCTCAACGACTCATTAGAAAGATTTATATTTTAATATTATTCTTTTTATTACTATGACTTGGGTGCCGAACTAGAAAATATGTGACTTTAATAAAAATTAACATATCTCATGTCTTCACACATTTATAAAGTCACTTTAACACATTATACTTAAGTTAAATATTTAATTTAACTTAAGTCAAATTATCGCGAAATTAAAATTAATGCCCGAATGTACTCTGAACTGGAATTTCGAAGCACCACCATGATCACGAATTAAAAATGAACACATCCCAAGTCGAACCAACCAACTCCCAACTGATCCTGATGCACTTACTAAAAATAGTTAAGTTTGGCCTAACGGCCCCAAAAGTGCTCCAGAAAGAGTCAAAACGGAAAACTCGCCAAGGTAGAAACAAAACTCCATGCCAACTAAGCTAACTAGACCCCACAATGGTCACCGACATGGGTTCTCTAACCATCCTCATTAGTCTACGAGAACCCGATAGTAGACTAACCCCATAAATTAACTACCTAGGAAATAGACATTACAGTCCGCCCTCCCAAAAATTGCTTGCCCACAAGCAATCTCAACTATGGATGCTGCAAAATCTGCTCATTCTCCCATGTAGCATCCTCTACCGGCAAATTCTTCCACTTCACCAAATACTCCCTGATGACCCTCTTCCGTAGAGTATAGTCCCCAGTGTCAATGATGGCCTTAGGTACAAGAATCAACTTGCCCTCTTCATCAAGAGGGGGAAGCTCCATCAAAGGTGTCACATTATGTCCAGCCGCCTTCTTGAGGTGAGACACGTGGAAGACATCACGCACTCTACTTTTTGCCGACAACTCCAACTTGTAAGCCACTTCTCCAATTCTCTTGGAGACTCTGAATGGGCCATAGTATCGTGGCTTCAACCTCTCGGCACCACTCTTCTTAAGAGTGGACTGTCCATAAGGTTGCAGCATGAAATAGACCATGTCACCAACCTCAAAAGAATGCTCAACCTATAATGTCCCAATTTTCGGGTTCTCTTGCAGCACAATCGGAGATGACTTTCTGGGTTGGTGACAGCCTAATCAGAGGAGTATTTCGATGTCACCAATGTGTTCAGGTGATCCAGTGGAGCTGTATAACACTTTCCGGTGAGATTTCAGACAACTTGTCCATACTTACTATTTATAGTAAGTGCTTGCATGGCGACAATCTTTCTGGGTTTTTCTAGGATTGTTCTCTTTGGTCCTCGGAGAACACTGCTATTTATAGTAAGTGGCAATCTGGCGTTGTTTTGGTGACTTGGCAGATAGCCATTGGCTATCTCAGATGTTGCATTGAGCTCAGTGATATCAGATGGTTTGCAATGATGTCTTTCCAGGCAATTTCGGACTTTTGGGCCATTCCAAACACTTTGACCCACACTTACTATTTTTAGTAAATCACTCAAATGTGTCGCTCATACTTACTATTTATAGTAAGTCACTGGTATGGTCAGCTAGCAGAGTTTCTATATCTGGCATGGTGGCATAATTATATCCTGGAGTTATATTGGTTAATATTGGTCCTATGCATTTAATATTAATAATGTCAAATAATAAAGTTAAATTAAATAATTTAACTTTGTGTTATTAAAATATTTTAAAAAGGGACTTTATTATAAAGGGGATATAAGTGATTTTAAAGTATACTTTATAATATAAGTTAAAATGTCATTTGAAAAGGGGAGATATAAGTGACTTTTAATGTATACTTTATATTATAAAGTTGTGCACCAAAATTAAAAGAATGAAAGGTGGGAAATGATAGTAAATTAAATAAAATGAAAGTCAAATGCAAATTGAGAATTATAAAAGGGCATTTGAAGTTCATTTTATTCATTCATGACTTGATATTTATATTTCTTCTTGCTGGAGGAGTTGATTCTTCCTGAAGGTTTGTGAGGACGTAAACCCTTGTAGGCAACATCTTCCACGTTGGTGAGAGACCCAATCTGGAGGATTTAGTGGTGGCTTCATACAGGGGTCACATTTGGTGCATCACAGTTGTTTATATGTTCAGATTTGAACTTCAATCTCCATTGCATGTTTGAAGAATTTAACAGGAATACAGATTGAAGGGATATTATCAGATTTTAAGGAGAGTTTTTTTCTTATTTTCTTGCTGATTGAGGTTGCCAGTCTAGCTGTACAGCTTGTGTGAGGACATGGGAAACTTGGTGGTGAGGGCGGCTAGGGTTTGTTAGCAGATTTATTGTTGTTGCTGCAAAATCAGACTTGAATGTTGTTCAAATTAAATGGATTTATTGTTGTTTTGGAGTCGCCTAAATATGAACAACATTTTTTGGTGATTTGGAGCTATTTTGACATCTTTGGACGTGTAACAACCAGCCTAGGGTTTCTAAAAATTGTTGTTGCTGCAAAATCAGACTTGCATGTTGTTCAAATTAAATGGGTATGCCTCATATTTCATTGTAATGTGATTTCCTGATCTGGGTCATTGCTTATTTACTTGTATCTATCATAGATTTTCTAGGTTTTCAATGCATGTTATATATTTTCATTGTATTTGCAAAAAACATTACATGCAAAACACAAAACCCCTTCTGCAACTTCTGTCTAGTTCTGAAAGACCACAATAATAATAAAATAACACACATAATCCAAAAAAAAATATTACAAACAGGGTAGCTCATTACACAACCCTGTGTTGATCTACATACAGCTTCTGCTAGTTCTGCGCTTTCTGAATGTTTTCTTTCAAGGACTTCATGATATCCTAACTTTCCTGAAGCAAGTCCTTGGCCTTAGGCACTCTGTTGTCCCCAAATAACAAATCAAGAAAGTTTGGTGCCTCATAACCATACAATGCCATGAACGGTGACATCTAAATAGGCATGTGGAATGTGGTATTGTAACAATACTCCCCCAAATGTAACCACTTAACCCATGCCTTCTGCTGCCCTGCGATGTAGTTCCTCAAGTATCCTTCCACCCATTTGTTAACAATCTCCGTTTGCCCATCTGTTTGCGGGTGGTAGCTAGTGCTTGGAGTGAGTTCAGTCCCACTCAATCTGAAAAGTTCCTGCCAAAAATGACTTAGGAACTTGTTGTCCCTGTCACTAACTATGCTTCATGGTAACCCATGAAGCCTAAATACCTCTCTGAAGAATAAATCAGCAACTTGTGTTGCTATGTATGTGGCTAAAATTGCAAAAAAGTGTGCAAACTTTGTCAATCTATCAACCACAACGTAAAGACAGTCCCCAACTTGGGCCTTGGGCAAGCCTGTGATAAAATCCATTGAGATGCATTCCCATTCCTGATTAGGAAAGGGTAGAGGCTGCAACAAACCAACTGGAAAGGAGTACTCATGTTTGTTCTGTTGGCAAGTAGGACACTCCCTCACATACTTCAACACCTCAGTCTTGAGAGCCTTCCACGTAAACCTCTCCCAAATCTGCTTGTATGTCCTGAAATATCCGAGATGACCAGCCATACGGACATCATGAAAGGCCCTCAGAATTCTCCTCTTCATCGCTGATCCTAGTACCAATAGTATCCTTCCTTTGTAAATGATAAGATCATTTACAACCGTGTACCTATCATCATGTACGGTACCATCAATAAAGCCTGTAGCCCACTTGTCCTTTGCATACTAAGCCGCAATCCACTCTCTTCAATCAGCTGTAATCTCTCCCAAAGAACACAAGTGAGGTCTCCATGAAAGTGCATCAGCAACAACATTTCTCTTCCCTTTGACATAAACTATGTCAAAATCGTAGGCTTGCAACTTGCTAACCCGCTTCTGATGTCTATCATTGAGGTCACGCTGACTAAGGAAATGCTTGAGGTTGTTATGATCCGTTTTCACCACAAATTTGCCTCCCACCAGGTACTGCCTAAATTTTGCTAAGGCATGCATTAAGCTAACATCTCCTTATCATAAATACTATAACCTCTCTCTACACCCCTAAGTTTTCTGCTCTCAAAAGCTATCTGGTGCTTATCCTGCATCAATGCTGCTCCTATGCCTTCCATTGAGGCATCGCACTCAAGCTCGAAGGGCTTGGTGAAATCTGGTATAGCCAACACTGGGCAAGAATTCATCATATGCTTGAACCTGTCAAAACATTGTTGTGCCTCATCAGTCCAAACAAATGCCCCCTTGTTCGTCAAATTCGTTAATGGAGCTACACTCTGTGAAAAACCTTTGAAGAAGCGGCGATAGAACCCACAAAGACCGAAGAATCCCTTAAGTTGTGAGAGATTTGTGGGTGGTGGCCAATCGACAATAGCCTGAATCTTATCTGGATCCATTCTGACTCCCTCTGCACTGATGATGTGGCCTAGATAAAGTAACTCTGTCATGCCAAATTCACATTTTGACTCTTTGGCATACAGTGACTCCCTCTCCAGAATACTCAATACCTCCTCAATGTGTTGGAGGTGCTCCTCCCAAGTCCTGATAAATATCAAGATGTCATCAAAAAATATGAGGACAAACTTCCTCAACTGCTCTCTGAAAACCCTGCTCATACAGGACTAAAAAGTAGCTGGGGCATTCGTTAAACCGAAAGGCATAACCAGAAACTCGAAGTGCCCATAATGGCAACGAAAAACAATTTTCTCCACATCCTCCTCTCTAACCCAAATCTGATGATACCTAGATCTCAAGTCAATTTTCAAGAAGTAACATGCTCCATGTAGCTCATCTATGCGCGGGATGGGGTACCTATTCTTTATAGTTTTTTTGTTTAAAGCCTTGTAGTCTATACACATTCTCAACGTCCCATCCTTCTTCTTAACTAGCACTACTGCAGAGGCAAAAGGGCTCTTACTGGGTCTGATATGCCCCATCTCTAAGAGTTCCTTGATTGTCTTCTCTATTTCATCTTTAAGCCTCTTTGGGTGTCTATAGGGAGTGATGATAACCGGTTTGGCTCTCTCTTCGAATTCAATTACGTGCTCTATGCCTCTATCAGGAGGCCTCCCTAGTGGTATACTACTGAAAACCTTACTGTGTTTGGTTATTAGTTTCTGAATATCTAGGTGGTAGCTCTATTTTGGTTGCTCATTAGTTGTAGGCATAATGACACACTCGGCCGCCCACTCAACCTGATCATGTCTGAGTAACCTCTCCATCCTCCTAAGAGATACCACTCGAAGTCCACCATCAAACATTCCCCTGAGTACATGTTTTCTTCCATCTACCTCGAATTTCATCTCCATGGTTCATAAGTTGAGGTAGAACTCTCCGATTGCATGAAGCCACTTCATGCCAAGGACCACATCCATGTCTCCCATGCTCACCACATAGTACTCAGCCTGGAACTCATAATCACTTAACTTAATAGTTAAGTTGGGGATTCGCCGTTTGCATGTTATAACAAATCCATCAGCTACCCTAACCTTGAATCCCTCAAACTCCTCTGTCTTAAGTCCTCTCCTTGCCGCTAGACCCTCATCTATGAAATTATGTGTAGCCCCTGTGTCAAGAAGTGTAGTCACTCTCTATCCTTCCAAGACTCCCCAGATCCTGAAAGAACCCTCTTTCTAAATAGCAGAAAGGTGTGTTGTGGGTCTATCATCATTCTGCTCACCCTATGACTCTTCTGCTGCACTATCCACTTCACTATCCTCCGAATCAGTGTGCTGGTCTGATTTTTCTGAAGCGGTTTCCTCTGCTGAAAATATTCAACTTGCTTTACTTGCCCCTTCATAGGACACTTATGGTTTGGGTCCCATGGGCCCTTACATTTGAAGCACGATTTCTTCCTCTTATACTCATTACGAGTGTCATCATCAAGTCTAACAGTTGGTTTCTTCTGCTGATCTATGTCTCGATGAAAACTCTTCTTATCCTTATCTTTCTTCTGCAAGAAACCCTTTGACTGAAATTTGCTTCTATATGATGAGAACTCCATATCCTTTGCCTTTTTAATTGCCTCCTGAAGTGTAGGTGGATTGAACCCCTTAATCCATCCTCTTAATGATTCAGATAGACCATCTATGAACAGCACAATGAGTCTCCTTTCCGAAATGTCAGTGACCATAACTGACAACCTCTGAAAATCACAAATGTAAGCATCAACCCCTCCAAATTGCTTGAGTTGTGCTCACTCCTTGAAATGCAATTCAGGGTCCCCTTTGTCAAACATGTCTATCAATCTCTCCGTAAACTCGGCATAGGACACAATCTGATCATGGCCTAGTGTGACTTGTCCATGGTACCACCACTCATGCACACTCCCATCCAAGTGTAAAGTAGCATACTCGATGGCATCCCTCTCAGTCATCGGATTGAATGGCAAGTAAGTATCCGCTTTCTGAACCCATGCTCTGGCTGAAGTTTTACCTGAACCATTGTAGTAAGGAATGGTCATCTTACCCTTTTTCTTCTGTAGGTCCTGGTTCTGAGGTCTCACTCCTCCTTCTCCCTAAGCTCTACTCCTCTCCCTAAAAGTCAAGTAGGCCTGAAAAGGCATATCTGCACGGAACCCTGCATTCATAGCTCTCCAATCTCTCCAATACTGAGCATGTCGAACCTATGCAGTAGGCTCATTGACTTCTTCTGGTGGATTGTTTTCCTGAATAAACTGAGGCATTAGAGGCCTCGTGCTAGATGATCTAGAAAGGTGCACTGATGAGTAACCCGGTTGTTAACAGAGTGATCTCCATGATTGCCATTATTTGCATTATTATTAGTACCATTGTTCCTTATGTCATTCTGATCAACTCCACCATTATTATTGTCATTGTTTCCATTATTATTTAGTACTAAACGGGCAAGGATTTGGGTCAGTTCAGTTTGTGAATGGTCCATTCTATCAAACATGTCACGCTGCCCTCTAGCCAAATCATTTAGTGCATGCAACATACTCATCAGATCGACTCTTCCCTCATCATGGTGGTCTCTACTAGACCTGCCTTCTCGATCTCCCATAGTTTCTGCAACAATTTCTTCTTCACTCTAGAGTACTAACTGTTGTTCCTCAAGCCCTAAAGGTTCCGCAACAATTTCTTCTTCGCTGTAAAGTACTAACTGTTGTTCCTCAAGCCCTGAAGGCCACTCTTCCCGCTGTTCCTGTTCAGCTTCTTTCTTTCTCAATCTTTCAAGATGTCTCCTCTCTTTCACTTCCTCTCATAGAAACTCACATGCAACCATTGTTCCGCCCATGAAACTGACATGCAAGCATATGCGTGCTCTCCAAACCGACATGCAACTCTGCACAAGTGTAGCAATCCAACAAGCTAGCAGGAAAACCAGCTCTGATACCACTGTAATGTCCCACCCCTTTTTGAGACCCAATTTTTTTCGGTTTTCTGTGGTTTAGTTGAACCTTATGCGTTTTGTGTTTTTGTGCATAACATAGAATTTCTTTGCATACAAGTACAACTCAGAAAATAACAAAATATACAGTACCCAGATGCTTTAAAGTGACCAAAATGTCGTGTTTATCATTTATGATCAATACCCATATGAGTAAATAGCAAATACATCAAAATACAGACATACCCGTGGCTGATATGTAGGCACAGGTCTGTGACAACAGATTAAAGCCCATAGATCCATGCCATGTTCATAAAAATTGGACTGTGACATTAAATAACAAGAACAGCAACAAATATGTGAACGTGACGCCTTGTTTGCAGCTCCAAGAACCACCAAAATGCTCAGACATAGGCTGAACAGACACCCATGTCCTCTCCTCCAGCTGGTACGGCCCAGAACAAGATATGACAGCAGCAATAACACATTCCAATCCCCTCAGTTCAGCTCCAAACTATCCTCTGTGTGCTGGGAATTTACTGCATGCACTCAACGCCCAAAATGGAGAGAAAACCCAAATGAAATGATCTCCAAACTCACCAAAACAGCCTCCAAAGTGTACGACCTGCTGTATGAGGTAGCATGGCCTACTGTATGAGGTGGTACGTCCAGGTCTGTGGTGATAACCCCTCAACAGATGGCATAAAAATCAGAACAATCCCTTCAATGTATTCTCCAATATGCCTCTGTAATTACCATGCCCAAAAACTTCAGATTTATCAATGAGGAACTCTCCGCGACAAGTCTACAAAACTGAAATGAAGCACAAAAATGCACCCTCTGGATGAGAATGCTCTCACAATGCCCTTGGAAGATCTTTCACTCCTGCAAGCACTCTCCAAATGCGAAGGTTTCCATCTTCACAATGGCTGGATTCTTCAACAAACCCTGGTTTTTGCTCCACAGCAATGTTCATTCAAAAAATATCCAATCCCCCAAATGAGCGTGAAAGTCTTTTTTTTGTTCCTCCTTTACTTTTCCCTCAACGCCTCATTAGAAAGATTTATATTTTAATATTATTCTTTTCATTACTATGACTTGGGCGCCCAACTAGAAAATATGTGACTTTAATAAAAATTAACATATCTTCACACATTTATAAAGTCACTTTAACACATTATACTTAAGTTAAATATTTAATTTAACTTAAGCTAAATTATCGCGACACTAAAATTAATGCCTGAACATACTCCGAACTAGAATTTCGAAGCACCATCGTGATCACCAATTAAAAACGAACACATCCCAAGTCGAACTGACCAACTCGCAACTGATGCACTTACTAAAAATAGTAAGTTTGGCATAACGGCCCCAAAAGTGCTCCAGAAAGAGTCAGAATGGAAAACTTGCCAGGGTAGAAACAAAACTCCATGCCAACTAAGCTGACTAGACCCCCACAATGGTCACCGACATGGGTTCTCTAACCATCCTCATTAGTCTACGAGAACCCGGTAGTAGACTGACCCCATAAACTAACTGCCTAGGAAAGGGACATTACAGTGATGATGCTTTTTTATTGATGCAAGGTACTTGGAGATGCACAGGAGACGCGACCAGAAGTCTCCTGCAAAGGGAAACGTACCCAGTCAAGTCTTCGAGACGGGAGACGCGTCCCAGGTGGTGGGAGATGCGTCTCCTGGTAACTATGATCTTCAACTTGACTACAAAAGAATTAGAGATTATGATCTCTTGGGAGACACATTTTTAATGAAAGGTAGAAAAAGAAAAAAAAAGTGGAGACGCTCTTTTATTGATGCAAGGTACCTAGAGATGCACAAGAGACGTGACCAAAAGTCTCCTACGAAGAGAGATGTACCCAGTCAACTCTCCGAGACGGGAGACGCGTACCAGTCTCCGAGGCGCGTACCAAGTGGTGGGAGACGCGTCTCTTGGTAACTATGATCTTCAACTTGACTACAAAAGAATTAGAGATTATGAAAATAGTATTCCACCTAGGACAACAATTATTGTAATATGAGAACTTAGGAGAAGATTGAGAAGAAACTTAATGCAAAATTCACTCAAAAACTTTATGATGCAATGGAGGCCAATTTTGGTCATGACTGATCCCTCAATCAAAGAAATATAACTATTGACTCTTCTACCACAAGTTGTACACTTACCGAGGAAAGTTCTCCAAATAGAGATGAACAATTGCATGAATGTGAAACATCTAAGATGGCAAGTTAATGTGACTTCAACAATGCTATTGAAAAGTACAAATGATGAGAAGTTAAAAATGAGAAATCAATATCCAATGCAATATGCATGAAGGATACTATTGTTGAGTTGTTTGTAGCTTCGATCAGATAACGCATGAATATAAGCTATGTTAAATAAACGTGAATATAGCATGATCAAATGATATAAACACCGATTACATTTAAACGGTGATTAGCAATCGCTAAAACAATGAAAAATGACGAATTCACACCTGTGATAGACGTGACTCCTTGAGGAGTCACATCTATCACAGATGTGACTCCTACCATTACTAATATATATATCAACGTTTTTGCCCTGCAATAAAACAGATCGACACAAAAATCGGAAGTGTATGAGAAGTAGAAATTGCATCTGCTAAACAAAAGAAAGTAATAAATTAAGTCTGCAATACAAATATCCAACATTCAAAAGATATCCAAGTCAGAGATTATAAGTTCGATTTGAAGTTACATGGTATCAGAGCCAAGTTAAGCAGAATCCGAGCAGAAAATCGAACTTGAGAAATTCAGATTTAATACATCTCATTTCTCAAATGGCAGCAGCAATCCGATTCGAAGACAGATTGGAAGGAAGAAATAACTTCTCATCATGGAAATTCAGAATTATGATGATACTAAAAGAAAATAAAGTTGATTCATTTGTGAGAGAAAACAAAACGGAACCAAAGAATGATCCTGATAAAATGACATGGATTGAAGGAAATGACAAAGCCATGAAAATCATAGTTGATGGAGTTAGAGATCATATCGTGCCGATTCTGACAAAACATGAGACTGCATATCATATGTTTAAGTCACTTGAAAGCAATTATGAAATTAATAACTCCAGCAGAACCTTAGCCCTAAAGAGAGAAATAAATCATATAAGTATGAACAAAGGAGAATCTATCAATGCATACTTTATGAGAATATCTGCACTAAGGGATCAACTATCAACACTTGGGTACCAAATTGAAAGCAAGGAACTAACACTTATTGCCCTAGATGGTCTCCCAAATTCCTGGGAGACATTTGTTCAAGGCATTAGTGCAAGGTCTAAATTTCCAAGATTTGACCGCCTAAGATCAGACTGTCTTCAAGAAGAATCTAGACAGACAAAGAAAGGGTCAAAACAGACAAATATAGATGAAGATCTTCATATTCTAAATACAAACTCTCACAAGAAAGAGAAGAAGAAACACTTCAAGAAGAGGAAAAATCATCACGGGAAAGGTTCATTCAAGAAAGACATTTCTCGCATCCAATGTTTCAGATGCGACCAATATGGACACTATGCAATTAGATGTCCTGACAGAACCAAGCAACAAGCATCTTATGCCAAAATAAAGGAGCATGAATCCGAGAAATATGTATTCTACTCTGCACTTTCAAACCAAGTAACAAATAAATCCAACACCTGGGTTATAGATAGTGGTTCATCAAGACACATCACAGGGTTCAGGGAGCTACTAGACACCATGGTAGAAGAGACTAACGAAGAAGTAACAATTGGAGATAACTCTGTACATCCAGTCAAGGGTGTTGGCACATGCACCCTCAAATTAAAGACTGGCATCTCCATCCAACTTACTGGAGTATTGTTTGTCCCAGGCATCAAAAGAAATCTAGTCTCCATATCTGCACTTGAAGATAATGGATATAGGGTGACCTTTATGGATAGCAAAGTATTGGCATGGCCAAAGAATTCTACTATTAAGAAAGCCAAAACCATAGGTCATAGACAAGGGTACTTCTACGAGTTATGTACGGAACCAAATCTAGCCCTAATTCATGAAACTACAGACTCTAATGAAATATGGCATAGAAGACTAGGACACCTAAATTTTCGTGCCCTATCTTCCATGGAAAGACTAGTTATAGGATTACCCAAACTCAAACAATGCAAGTCAGGGGTATGCAAGGGGTGTGCCTTAGGGAAAAATACAAAGGGGTCCTTTCAAAATAGTTCTAGCAAAACAAATAACGTATTAGAACTAGTCCACTCAGATTTATGTGGACCCATGTCTGTACCCTCCTTAGGTGGGTTTCTATACTATGTAATCTTCGTTGATGACTTCTCCAGAAAGACATGGATCTATTTTCTTCAATGTAAAGAATCACAAGAAATCCTTAAAAGATTTAAGGAATTCAAATCCATTACTAAAAACTCTTCCGGGAGAAAAATCAAAACCTTAAGAACAAATAATGGGAGTGAATACACTTCAGACATTTTTAAAGACTTTTGTAAAAACACTGGGATTAAGAGGGAGTTCACTATACCTTATAATCCTCAACAAAATGGAGTTGCAGAAAGAAAAAATAGAACCATTGTAGAAGCTGCTAGGGCTATGTTACTTGATCAGAATATAGACACTTCACTTTGGGCAAAAGCATCTAGTACTACTGTCTATATACAGAACAGATGTCCTCACTCTCATATTGATGACAAAACTCCTGAAGAAGCCTTCACTGGCACAAAACCAAACATTAGTCATTTAAGGATATTTGGTTGTCCTGTTTACATTCATGTGCCCAAAGAGAAAATAACTAAGCTAGAACCTTCTGGGAGAAAAGGCATCTTTGTAGGCTATAGTCAAACATCAAAAGCTTATAGAATATATATACCTGGTCAAAGACAGATTGAACTAAGCAGAGATGTGATTTTTGAGGAAGACATAACTTTCAAAAGAGCCAGAAATTATATCGAGACAGAAATTCAAACTTCCAACTCAGGCATGGAAGAGGATCCTACACCTGAGTTTCAGAGGGAGTATCCTGAGGAAGATGTAAACCATGAACAAATCACATCACTAGAAAATCCCAAGAAAAGACCATTCTGAGCCACCAAAACAATGGAAGAAGCTAAAAATTATGCCGCTCCATCAGGGACTTTTAGGGAAAGCACAAGACCTAAGAGATTCTCTAGTTATGTAGCTTTAATGAGTGAATTCATTAAATCAGAACCTTCTAGTGCTATAGAAGCTCTTAAGCACCAAGTATGGAAGGATGCCATGACAGAGGAGTATCAATCCATCCTGAAGAATGATGTGTGGGATATAGTACCTAGACCAAAAGGGAAATCTGTTGTTTCTTCAAAATGGCTATTTAAAATCAAACATGCTGCAGATGGCAGTATAGGGAAATACAAAGCAAGATTTGTAGCCAGAGGATTTTCACAAAAGGAAGGAATTGATTACGACGAAACCTTCGCTCCAGTTGCTCGATATACATCAGTGAGGGCAGTTCTAGCTATTGCAGCAGCCAAAGGGTGGAAAGTCCATCAAATGGACGTAAAAACTGCTTTCTTAAATGGAACCATTGAAAAAGAGGGTTACTTAGAGCAATCCGAAGGATTTGAGATTCACAATGCAAGATCCCATGTATGTAAATTAAAGAAAGCTCTATATGGACTTAAACAGGCCCCCAGAGCCTGGTATGAAAGAATTTACAATTACCTCTTGAGATTAGGCTTCTCAAAGAATGATGCAGATCCAAATCTCTACTTCAAACAAAGAAAAGGTGATATGTTAATATTGATATTATATGTTGATGATCAATTGATTACAGGAGAAGATCATCTTATTGATCAGTGTAAGAAAGATCTAGCTTCAGAATTTGACATGAAGGACTTAGGTCTATTACACTACTTCGTTGGACTGGAAGTATGGCAGAGATCAGACTGTATTATTCTAAACCAAGGGAAGTACACAATTGATATATTAAAAAGGTTTGGTATGATGGAATGTAGACCTATGTCTTCCCCCATGGAAACAAATCTTCATAAATTGAAGGAAGCAGCAGCAGATTCTCCGTTGGCAGATCCCACTCTTTACAGACAGATAATTGGATCCTTGATGTATTTGGTCAATACCAGACCTGACATCTACTATGCTGTAAATGCCTTAAGTCAGTTTATGTGTGAGCCCAAGGAGATACATCTTGTGGCTGTGAAGCATATAATGAGATACCTTCAAGGTACTCTAAATTATGGCTTAAAATATGAAAAGGTTGACTTAGATCTACATGGATTCACAGATTCAGATTGGGTTGGAAGTGTAACTGACCGGAAGCGCACCTCCGGATGTTGTTTCAGTTTAGGGTCAGCAATGATATCGTGGATCAACAGAAAACAGTCTTCAGTTGCTCAAAGTTCTACAGAAGCCGAATATATTGCAGCTTCTATGGCTGCTAGAGAGGCAGTATGGCTTAGAAAATTGCTTGTAGGATTATTTGGTAAACCTCTTAAACCAACTATCATTCACTGCGACAATCAAAGCTGTATTAAGCTATCCGTGAATCCAGTATTCCATGATAGATCTAAACATATTGAGATTCCTCATCACTATGTGCGTGATATGGTGGAAAGGAATGTGATTCAATTGGAGTATATTAGTACAGGAGATCAAACTGCAGATATTCTTACCAAACCACTCCTCAAGGTGAAAGTTGAATACTTCAAGAAAAATCTTGGTATGATTGAAATGTAAGACTCTAATTGATTTGTACTAATGTTTAATGTGTAAACTTCTTGTGTCATATGTGTGACTATGACATAATGGGCCTACCCATCCTATGTTTATTTCTAAAAGTGACGACTTTTGGATAATCTACACTTGTACCTAACATTATAAGGTGACGATCTTATAATGTTCATTAGACTAATATCATGTGACTTGATATTTGTATGAATCATGGAGTTATTATGATTAAGTTATGGTAGACATTATGTGACTTAATGTCAGTGCACATACCATAACTAAGATATTTAAGGAGAATGTAATGTTCTCGAGTATAGTATATCCTTTAGTATCACGAGGTAGGTGATGCTACGTATCACGAGATAGGTGATACTATATATCATGAGTTATGTGATATTAAATTACTTTGAGTAATTCATTACAGATCAGATAATTGATATTCACAGAGATTATTGTGATATTGTTATCTTCCCGAGCTAAGAGGGAGTGTTGAGTTGTTTGTAGCTTCAATCAGATAACGCATGAATATAAGCTATGTTAAATAAATGTGAATATAGCATGATCGAATGATATAAACACCGATTCCATTTAAACGGTGATTAGCAATCACTAAAACAATGTAAAATGACAAATTCACACCTGTGATAGACATGACTCCTTGAGGAGTCACGTCTATCACAGATGTGACTCCTACCATTACTAATATATATATCAACATTTTTGCCCTGCAATAAAACAGATCAACACAGAAATCGGAAGTGTATGAGAAGTGGAAATTGCATCTGCTAAACAAAAGAAAGTAATAAATTAAGTCTGCAATACAAATATCCAACATTCAGAAGATATCCAAGTCAAAGATTATAAGTTCGATTTGAAGTTACAACTATTGTCGAAAATGATAGATTGGTGGTTTCTACACTAAAAAAGGTTGAGGGATGAACTAAATTTCATGAGCAATGCATGAAAAAGGATTATTTGTATGAGGAAAGGTTAATTGAACTTGAAGAGCAAAAGATTGGATTCCAAGTGACCTTGGTTTCCACATTAAAATCATGCTCAAAATTTTCTAGTCATTATCAAAATACCATGTACCCCATGGATGCATTCCTTGCAAAATTGGATCCGTCCCCTATAGGGGACATTTTGGGGAAATGGGGATGGGTAGGAAATGTCCCCCCTATAATATCCCACTAAAAATTTTCTTTACTTGTTGGGATACAAATGATATATAACTAACCCTAGCTACTAAATTTGCATAGGAAGGGTATAATGTATTTACCAATATGAAATCCTTACTGGTTATTGCTGAAATAAATCCAGCTCAATAATGGAAATGGATGCAACAAACTCTGCTCTAAATATTGTTGTTACACATTGATTCTTGCCCCTTCTTATTGTTGTTTCAGACACTGTTCACTAAGTAGAAATGGCAGGGTTGATACTAGCAAGGACTGGCTGTCAAAGAAACCTCTGAAATATTGCGACTTCCTCCTGATAGTGTATGGTAGATTGTAGGGAATGTAATATTAAGTTTTTAAACTGTAAGATCATAAGCAGACTGCAACAATAAACAGAAATCTCAAATAAATCGTATGGCCTGCATCAATGAATCCTCACATAAACTGCAACCTCCAAACAGACTGTTATGTCCCTTTATATCAGCAGAAAACCTCCTTTTTTGGCAGCGATCAGACTTAAGAAGGATTGATCATTGCAGCTGAGTGGTCAACTAGGAATTTTGAAATTGTACGGCATGGTTTCCTTTGAGACTTGAACGACCAGCAAAGTGATAAAAGGTTACACAGCCAATAAACAATGAATTGCCCTTTTCAAATAATACCAGCATAGCAGGGAAACGCATCTCCCGCTACCTGGGACACGCCTCCGGGACGGGGACGCGACTCCCCGTCTCAGAGACACGAGAGAGACGTCCCGCGTCCCAGGAGACGGCGGGCCGAGTACCCTGCGCCGAATAAGGGTTTTGAACATGTTAAAACAAAAAATATTGTTGTTTATCGCTTCAAAGGTACCCAGACGCTCTACATTTATCGCTTCTCCAAACGCCCTACAACTAGCACCTGTTTCCATAGGAGGTTCAAGGAATACGCCGATAGGATCAATCGACGAGTTTAGAAAATTTTCCTGCGTGAATTTTTTTTGACGGCGTGAGACAATTCCGAGCACTATAATGCTCACATTATCACATATAAAAGCCTATCGGGGTCACATTTTATATTTTAGCATATATATATTTTGGGAATATTTTATTTTATGTTTATTGTTGGCAAATATAAATAATAAATATATATTTTATTATTAATTTCAAATTTTGTTATATAATAATAATATATATGTTAAAATTTAAAACTAACTTTAATTTTTAATATTATATATGTGTGTGTGTGTGTTAATATTATAATATATATAAATATTAAAATGTATATACTATGTATATGTGTGTGTGTGTGTGTGTGTATAATATGCGTCTCCAAGTACCCCCGTCTCCTTTTTTTCAAAAAATGTCGAACCAGTACCAGTACCGGTACCGGTACCAGTCTCCGTGCAACTATGAATAATACAAACAAGGAAGATTGGTACAGCTTTTTTTTTTCAAAGGGAACAGCCGCTAGAAGAAAATAGATGAATCAAATATTTAAACCAATCTCTCATTCATTTTTCAAAATAATCAGATAAATCTCACATCAAACCAAAACCTGAAATTTCAACAGTTCAGCCCAATGGTGACTTCTGTATGAAATCACTCCAAGCAATTGTGGGTTTTCGTCCTCCAATTCCAAACCTAGAAGTTTTCGTCCTTAGGTTAATTGAATTGAAGTCCAATGCTCCAACAAGGAGTAGAAATTAGAAAATAGAATGTTTGATCAACATATCCTTCTTCTCCTTGCTTGGCCTCTCTTAAATAGAATTTCAAGCCAAAAATCATGACTCTTCATATTTCCTTCATGACCCTTGATTGATATTTGAGAGGAATTATTTAAAACAAACTTAAATTATAAGAGACCTTATTTTATAATTTATCTTTACTTGAGGCCCTCTTTATTATAATTCTATTTTATAATATCACTTAAGTGGCTCCTTTTGTGACATTATGAACCTCGAATTATTATTATGATTCCATTTTCCTAGTGCAAAAATTCCCAAGGCCTGCGGGAAATGAATGATGGGCATTTGGGTTTCAACTTGGCTTCATTTTGAAAAGGGGACATTACACCCCCCGTCCCCCCCCAAATTTTCAAAAATCTAGGAAATGTTTCTGGGATGGCAAAATGTGTACCCCATCCCCTACGGCCCAGCACACAAAACACTCAAATTTTTAAAAAAAAGATTCATAAGTAGTGAAGTTGTTTATTGGAGATGTAATAGAGACCAACCACCATGAATGATTGCAGTAATTCGGGTTCAAGTTAGAGACCCATGTTTCAAAAAACCCCTTGAAGCCAAAAATCCCTGTTGCAACAAGTTCATTGTAGAGGATAGAATTCCTCATAGACTATTTTTTTGTACTCACCATTTGCTGGTTTGAAGAGCAAGTTTGTTGCAGTTAAAGGCTAATGTGGTTGTAGATGAAAGTGGCCATGAAATCACTGTTTATATCTGTACTGTGTTGCAAACTGCTATAATTAGAAAGGCATCCAAACATCTTGTTCTGCTTGACTGTATTGTAAATTAATTGCAGAGTAGCCCATTGTTTCTATGTGAAACATATATTCATCTTCCCATTGTTAACAGGCATAAAACCCTCTGTTTCAGGTGTTAAATACCCATGAAGCCACGGTCTACAGATATTTTCATTGTTTTGTGTATTGTTTCCAATTGCAAGATGGTCAAGAAATGACATCATTTGCAGAATATATAAGATTACCTTCAAACTGTTTAATCAATGACTTTTTCTGAAATGATTAAATTTTGTTGTTCCATTGCATTTTGTTCCTAGACAATTCTACCTCTATATGCTGCTACTGGGATATCATAGTTCTCTTACTTGCATACAAGGCATCATGAATTCATTTCTACTTGGTGTCATGGGCCTTCTTGTTCTTCTCAGCTACAACCTGGGTTACGGAGGCAGAAGTGTATAACAATTTCTATCCCCCTGTGACAACTCATTGACATTGATGATAGGAGAGGTCCTAGGGGAAGTGTCTTGCTTCCTCTTGGGATTATCTAACCGGGTCCCCTTAGCCAAGGACATTTTTCCTGTGGATATTATTAGATCTTGCACTGATCCTTTGGTGGTGATGGATGAAGATGTTGGCAATTCTTCTTCTGCTCTCAAGCATTCATACAGACATGTGACTACACCAGTTTCCTACCTAGTCTTCATTAACTTTACTTTTCCTGTACTTCCCCTAGGTGATCTTCTAAGCTTCTTCCATGCTAATCAAAGTAAATGCTCAAGCCAATTCAAGTAGGACCACTAAATGGCTACCAACCATTAACAATCAAAAGACCTTCAACCTAAACTGGAAAGGCATAATTATTTATTGCTGACAAAGTTCCCAACATGCTCTTAAAAATTAAAAATATGTGAAATCCGAAATTACATATTAAGAAAATCTTACTTTCTTTTCCTTTACTTGGCCATTTATATCAGTTATCATATGAATATTTGAAATTTTCTATATTTTTTAAATTTTCCCTTTTTTTAATAGTCGTCCCCTAAACAATGGCCTCCCAAAAAATCCGTCCCGGAAACGCATCCCCCCGTCCTCTACCATCCCCGCTCTGGAAACTTGGTGTAACATAGTCAAAATATGATCGATTTTGTACTTTCCAGCAACTCGCAATCATAAAATTAAAAATAAGTATCCAACATTTCACAAAAAAAGGTTGCACACTTGTCAAGAAGAAATTAACTTGCAGACACCTTGTAAATAAGCAATTGAAGAAGCATATTTGATATATTGTTTGCCTTCTACGGTTGAGTGTGATTTTTTTAAAATTGATTCTTCTGTAGCTGATATCTTGCGGTTCTTATTATTCTCATTCTATCATATTGTTTTTTGAAGTTGTAATGACTGTGATCACTACTACGGTATGTCATTACAGGCCATTGTAGATAGTAATATGTTTTTCATGGAAAATTTTACAAGTTAGTCTGGTTCTATTAATGATGCTGGGCTCTTACAAAATTATTTCCTCTACAGGTTATGTGAAGGTGGAGAAAGGCTAAACGGCTCTTCAATATCCAGTGGTTCATCAAATATGAGTGAGTAGATGATAGTGGATATCCATTTTTACCACGGTTAACCACACCTTTCACTAGAGTTGTAACAGATAATAAACGGACATTCAAAAAGTTATTACCCTCAACAGGCACTATTGTTGATCATTCTTTTGGAATGCTGAAGAACAATTAAAAAACTTTATATTCAAAAATTTGACATTTCCTAATTTGCAAGTGCAACCAAAAACCATTTTCATGTGCTGTATTTTGCATAATCTAATGTTAACATTTGAAAAAGAAGAAGACAATGATACAACTAATATTGCCGAGAATGAGAATAATATGCCGACCAATGAAGAAATATCAGGTGATTACACTGCAGGGTTCGCCCAAACAACCTTAAAGGAATTTGTCAATAATAATGAAAATATTATGTATCTCATCAATTGTGGACTGTAAGAAGGGAGTTGATTGTCTTTCATAGCTTTCTTTAGTTTACTGTGGACTGTTAACATTTGAAGAAGACGATAACAATGACTTACAACAAATGTTGTTAAAGGGAATGAGAATAATTTGCTGACCAATGAAGCAATTTCAGGTGATTCTGCTGCAGGGTTCACCCGAAAGGCCTTAAAGGAATTCGTCAATGGTAACGCAAATATTGTGCATCTCACCAATTGTGGACTGTAACAAGGGAATTTACTGTCTTTATACCTTCCTTAAGCTTTCATATAATAACTCCTATATCAGCTAGGGAATTTTCTGCATACTCGGTGTACGGTAAGAAATAGTGTAAATTGCAGATAATAATAAATGGATTGATTCTTGCATATTCCTTGAAAGAACGACATCAGGCACGAGAAAGTACATGTTCACGAGATAGCTGCTTATATGTGCTTTGGAAACTTAAAAGGAGGGCAAACTGGCATTGAAAAGAAAAGATCTACAATAACTAGTCAAATTTGTGTTGCCTGTCAAGTAGCAGCTGGTTTGGTAAAAATGTTTGGTTCACAAAGAGTTCATCGGTCATCATTTGCCGAGTGTAAAGACTGACGGTATAAAAAATGAGGATAGGGTTTGACAGAGTGAATACTCCTAGTCCTTGACACGGATAATTATGCCAATAGACTGCAAAAAATAATGTTGCAATGCAAAAAATTATTGCCTTACAATGCAGCAAAGATGATTCCCTTCTACTATGCAGCAATTAAAACACATTCATAAAATTCAGAAAGACCGCTGTAGGAATCCACGCTGTAAAACAGTAAACGGAAATGATGAACGGACCTGCTCAAATGATAGAACGTCGGAGCTGAATCGCATGCGCTCTCCTTTATCGCATCTGATGGCTTCCGGCACATTGGCAACCGTGACGCCTCCCGGCGGTATAACTACATCCCGTTTGGCTTCCTGCTCCACCTCAATCAAGCAGCCAATTTCCTTGCAATAATTTAGCCTCAAATCGTTTGTGATATCGTACCCGCGACCTATTGCTCGAATTGCGTTCTCCGCAGCCATTTGGGCCTGATTTTTACTACTCTCCCCTGCCATTGTCACCGCGGAGGTTGCGGGTTCGATTCTCTCTTAGCATCCCAAATTATTGAGAAAGTGGTCGCCACTCAGGCACTTATGTGCAGAGCAAAGATTTGGTGAAGAATTCGTCAACGCATTGCGTTTCCTGGAATTTGTGAAGCTGTTTCCTTTTACGGGAGTGTCTCGGCCTCTGGAAATAAAAATACAAATACAACATTGCTAACTTATCCAATAGCTCGAATACAAGTTTCTGCTGAAAGAATGTTCAACGAATAACGACATAGGGAAGAGGGCCCAATAGCTCCTCTAGTTGTCATAGAAACCGACAACGTTGGAACCTTCATTAATGTAAAGCTAAAATATGTACAAAATATAATACATATTTATAAATTATTTAATTATAAATTAAAATTTAAGGTGTAAATATGAATCATTGTAAAATTATCAGTTTGATTTTTAAATGTATAATAAATAAAATATGCTTTCCCAAAACATAACCATATGTCAATATTGTGATGTGACTTCATGTATACCCCTGTCTATACTGGGCATGACATATACTCATTGTAAGTGTAAATATAACATAGTTCCATATTAATAGTGACAAACAAAAATGTACAAGTTATAATCCTTGTATACTAATATGGCATATCAATTGTCCTATCAAATAAATCAAGTGTGTTCCCTACATCAGTATGAATGAACATCTTCTAAGTAATATATGCTCATCAAGTGATCATTTCCACCATGAATGCCTCAAGTATTAAAAAAATTATGTAAGGCTCACTAATCAAGTAGTCAAAATCATGTAAAAAATATTTAAAACAAAACCAAATAAATGCATTTATTGCTAGCAAATTTCAAATATATTCAAATCCACTCATTCATTCATCAATCTTACGTTCTTTAATCCCAACTTCATCATATTGGCCAACCAAATGTTGTAGTGGAATTCAATAGCATCCAATCAAATCAAATGTAAATGTACAAATCAATAACAATAAGTTTAATGGATGGCATGCCTATAAATACATCATGTTCTCTACTTGCTTTTTCCTACAACCTTGTAAAGTTTTTCCACTCTGTTATCTATCACAACATTATCAACTATAAGTTCAGATTTTATTTGTCTTTCACTTCCTTTGGCTTACATTTCCTTGTTTTCATAATTATAGCTGCTTAAAAAGGCTACTTCCCATTAATGTATCATTTCTTATATACAAGATTGTTACTTAGTTTTGTAATAGGCAATTTTATCAAATGTGATAAATCCATTGTAGTGCAAAATGAACAAAACAAATCCACATGAACATGTAGCATGTTTTTTTGTTGGACAATTGGGGTCCACCTATTCACTTCCAATATACATAATTTTTTATCCACCAAGAAAAACTTCAACAAACCACTTATAACTATGCAATCCAACTTTCATTACTAATGATGGAACAAAAGATTAACAGTCTAACTTTCACTCATAATTGCTCAGCAATCTAGCACCTTGGCTAATCATTTGTTCCACCATTAGTATAAATTGTCAAGCTCAAGTTATAAACTATTTTTTGTATTCATAGTCATGTATTCACCTTGGGTAATCTTATGTTCCACCATTACTATGAATTGTCAAACTAAAGAACTATAAACTGCTATTTGAATTCGTAACATATTCATGTATTGGTTGAGAAAGAAGGGTTCTAAATTTTTGATAATCCTTACCAGCATGTCACATGGCTTGCCTTCAATTGTAGTAAAGTGAATCCAACTTTATAGTATATAAATTGAAGTTATAAACTTTTTTTATATTAGTTAAATGGTAATCAAAAGTTGATTATTTATGAAAGATATTGTAAAGTTGGTTTTAATGATGATTATCTTGAAAGCCTTGATAATAGGTGTTGCATTGCTTAGTTAAATGCTTACTTGACTCTTGATAGAGTTTCATTAGCCCTTAGGTGATTACATGACTATCTCTTCAATTACTATGTAAAAAGAGAAAGAGTTTCATTAGCCCTTAGCTTAATACACGAGTATCTCTTCAATGACAACATAAAAAGAGATTTTGTACTAGTGTGTGAAATGTGTTTCATACACCTAGGATTTAATAACTTGATGTTTATAGTGCACCTAAGTGTTGCAAAGGTTCATCATAATATACACTTAAAAATTACACCTTCATTCCATACTGATGGTGGAACAAAAGATTTAAATTGCCCACATCCCTATGTACATGGCAATATAATTTTTTTAATGCCAACACAACATGTATGTGGTCGTGTCAACCCCTAATGTTAAGGCACACCACTATCAAGCCCTCTCCCTTAATCAAAACTTTGACTGTCTATCATAATCATGATTAAGTTGGATTCACTTGTGATTATCTTGAAAGCTATGATAATGGTTGCTACATTGTCCAACTAAATTCTTAAGACTTTTTACCTTCAATCTTGTTTCACTAGCCTTTATACTAAATACATGATTACCATTCTAAAACTAATGTTGAAAAAATTTTGATCACTTTATGACTATGTCGTTTATAACTATTTTGAACACTTAAATTACACGTAATATATGTAAGACTTACTAATCAAACATTCAAAGAATGTAGAAAGGGTAAAAAAATAGCTTGTGAGTATAGAGTTGAAACTAATACAACATGGCTTTCTAGTATTTTTTATTTCCATTCAATTCATTTGTTAGGCATCAAGAATATGTTCAACACCACAACCATTCAAGAATGTAAGAATGATTGAGTTCAGTATAAGAAATTAGAACTCCAATCACTAGAGGATCATTTTTTAATAACTTGTAATTGTTTCCTAACTAACTAGAAGTTTGTAGACGTTAATGTTCAAATAAAGGAAGGGAAAGAAATGCCTATAACTTGTTCAACCAAAGTAAATTTTCACAATTATATAAGCTATGTTTCAATTTTGTTTTCAAAACATATTAATATATAGTAATGTGTTTCAATCAAATTCATTTTCAAAATAGATTATTATACAGTAATGTGTTTCAACCAAAACTTAATTGCTAGGTGGAAGAAATACATTACTTTATTACTATATGTTTTGCAAATGAAATGTGGAATCAATATAAAATGTGCCCTTGTCATTGAAATTCCTTTTATATAAAATAAAATGTTATAACATATGTTTGTAATACCTATTGTTTTGTTGCTTTTCAATCTTTGTAGATAAAGAACAAAGCCCAAATGAGGACCAAACCTGATTAAAGACAACACTCCCTCCATATAAAAAATGTGTATAACTACCAATAGATGAAGAAATTGAAGATATGAACATGCCCACTAGAAAACCAGTTGAAGTTGTAATTCAAGTGAATGTAGTTGTAAGAACAAGGAAGATTTCAATGCAAAAAGATTGCACCAAAGAGGATATGGAAGGAACACTTGAAGATGTTGAGGATAACATATTTTCAATGAGGGGTGCAACAAATAAATGGGAAACACCTAACAGCATATTGACTAATTGGCTAATGATTTAACTTACACTACAAAGAAAGGTCCTCTAACAATGTTGAGTGAGAAGAGGAAATGATAGTCAAATGGTGTAAACAGATGGCTAAAGTCAAGCATGGGATTGAAATTATCAATCTAAAGGTAGAAGTTGAACAAATTTTCCAAACAAGGTTGAACCCATTTAAGGATGGGTTCCTAGGTAAATCTTGGTGGATGTAGTTTAAAAAACGTTAGATTGAACTTACATTGAGGATAATTGAAGGTCTTGATAGAAATAGAGCACTAAATCTGAGGCTTGCAATTGTGTCTACATTCTACAACATGTTAAAACCTTCTAATGCCAATCCATACAATCTTCACAAACTATGGAATTGTGATGAGATTAACATTTAAGATGACAAAAATGGAGCCATACTAGTGTTGGCCAAAAGAGGTAGTAGAAGTGTTTCATACATCATACCAAAAGTAGAGAATGGATAACTATTTTATGTTGTGTTAATGTTGTTGGCCAAAGAATTCCAAGTTTTTATTTGTTTAAGGGAAAGAATAAACTTAAAAATTGCATTGCTCAGTATGACCTAGGTGCATGTCAGGATACTCAAGCTCATGCTTGGATGATAAAAGATTTGTTTGTCAATTGGTTACATCACTTTGCAATATTAGTTCTAAGTGGTGTTTCACCAATCAATAGACACTTATTGATTTTTTATGGCCATGGAAGTCATGTTGTTGCAACAACAATTCAAGAGGCAAGGTCAATAGGGATGGACTTGCTAACATTGCCAACCCACACTTCACACAAACTTCAACCACTTGATATGAGTTTTTTCTGCATTCAAGACATATTTCAAAAGTGAAAGAGTAGTGTGGATAACTGAGCTTGCAAATATATAAATTAAGAGGGTAAATTTGGCAAAACTTGGCAACAAAGCATTTCAAAAAACATTGACTATTAAAACATAAAATCAAGATCAAAGAGGATAGGAATACGGCCACTTAATCTTGATGAACTTATGGAGGACATGCATCCTAGTGACACATTTCAGTTTATTATACAGGAAGAGGCTTATGCAATGCAGAACATTTTAATTAAGTCTTTTAGGAGTTAATGTATCACAAGGAGAAGTGAAAAACAACTTGCTATCATACCTTACAAGGGAGGAAATAGCCCATGAAACACTTAACCTAGTGGTAGAAGAAATGAATGGTGCAATAGAAACTAGTTCTTTGGAGGGTCAAGTATGTGTTGGCATGGATGAAACTTAGCATGATCAATAATAGGATGGACTTAGTCTTCCCACTTAGCCAAGCCAACCATCATGGTTAATGGAGGGGGATATGAACCTAGGAATTAACTTAAATTCCCACAAAGAAGGATAAACACTTTCCTTTCCATCTCCATCAAGAATAATGAATGTCTCTTGAATGGTACATTTCTATGTTGATTATGGAGTTTGGGAAGTAGAAAAGAACAGTATAGACTTGGGAGTGGGTCAAGATTATGGTTGAAATTCTAGCCAAGGTCAAGATGGCAGTCAAGCATAATCGAGTCAGTCATTGGGAGGCCAAAGTAACTCAAACATCAACTAATTCCTTAAACTTGTTCACATTGTGAAGGAAAAACCAAGGAATGTGGGGGACAGTGCAACTTGATTGAGTTGACAATATCAACTTATAACAATAGGTGATTACATGAACCTTTTGATGCAACCAGAGCACATGAAGAAAGAAATTGAAGAGTTAAAACCAAGACAGAAAGAACAAATAGATGAGAAAAAGGCAAAAATAATTGTTGCAAGAGAAAGGAAGGAGCAAGAGAAGTTAGATAGAGAACTTCAATGACAAGAGAAAGAACAAAAAAAGTTATAGAAAGGCAAGAGAAGGAGCAAAAACATGAGTAAGATAAGATCCAAAGGGAGGAAGAAAGAAAGGAAAAATAGCTTGATATGGCACAGAGGGCGTTAAAGAGGTGGAGGCATTTGAGCAATCCATTAAACCCTTTACTTGAACAACATGCATTGTTCAGGGAGATGATAAATATGTATTGCCCTTGGTATTCCACTATAATGAATTATGCATGCCTTAGCCCATAAGGGAGGAGAACATGGGTGGGAAAACTTTGTCAAGTAGCTAGACAACACCAAGCTTAATGACATCATCTCCACTGTCCTTTCCCACATGGTTTCAGTGAAACTAGTTCACTACTTTTGGGAGGCATGTATGCCATTTTCACACTAAATGGATAGAGGATCAATTATATAATGTATGCTATTTGGAAAATAAGGATCAAATCAACTATAATTAAAGCTTAGCATAGAAGACCATGTTTGATTGATGTCTTTTGGGTAGCCTTTTTGGTAATCTCTATAGTAGGTACATGAAGATAACAATTTCAAGTTATGTGTGGCAATCTTGTATGCCATTTTTTGACTGTAAAGATTGTACACAAACAAGTATTATGTACTAGTTTTGGAGGCATATTTGACATTTCTCTATCAAGAGTGATAATATCTAATGTATTTTTTGTCATTTGGCTTACAAGTATGCCAATATATCTAATGACTACGAAAAAAAATCAACTCTACTTTTTTGATGCCAAAGAATATCATGTTTGATATATGTATTATGGCAAATATTTATTGTAATTCTCTATAGTGAATACAAATAATAACATTTTTGTTTTATGTGTGTCATTTGTGAATGCCATTTTTTGTAATGTATAGGAAGAAAATCATTTCATAATGATGTAAGCCAATTTTCCCTAGTTAAAGTTATAGCAATACTAAAAAATTGGTGGGTTCAAGTCTTAAGAAAGCAGAAAAGCATTTTGTTTGTGCCTATGAGTAGGCATGTATTCATTATGAGTAGCAAACAATTTTAGCAACAAAGACATGGTTGACTTGTAACATAGCTAGGGATGTTGGCACTGAAAATATCTTTCCTCATAGTTGGGCATGTGGTCAATCTAATTATGTGGAATGACACTACATCATTATTAACTTATATATTTGTTGGAAGACCTTTATTTTCTTTATTTTCTAGAGTTAACTTATGAGATTGAGTTTGACGAGTCAGAGGGGAGGGGGGCGATATTGTGCACCCTAACTGTAGGGGTTGATATGGCAATGTGCGTGCCATGTTGGCACTAAAAAAAAATATTGCCACATAGCAAGGAATGTAAACAATTTAAATATTTTGTTCCACCATCATTATGACTCATCAAATAGGTGGACCCCTTGTTCTTGAACAACATCTGCCCCTTATGTGTTCACATTGATTTGTTTTCACCATGTAGCACTACACATTTTAATCTTGAATGCCTTCACATTTAACTCACACAACACCACATTCAACTCCCAGGTGACCGTTTTTACTAAGTGCACCTCCATACTTCCCTGTAGCAGATGGAGTGAGGATATGAAACAATAGCACCTTCAATAATGTATTCCATTGTATTAAACATTACATAAGGGTCCATCAATTACTGTAATTTCCCTCAAGTGATAATGCATATGTGAGTAGAGGTTGTTTATATATACTGCTTCAAAAAAGCTTATAACTTGAGTTTGACAACTGATGGTGATTGTAGATCATAAGATTTTAATGTGCATGGTAAGTGTTCATGCCAAATTGTTTTGTTTATGCACCACCACAATATAAATTGTAAAGCGAATTGGAATTCTATAAGTAAGGAATGTGTTATTGTTGGCCTCAATTTTGAACTCAACAATTTTTAAACTTTTTCCTAATGGTCACATTTGTCATCATATTTAGTTCCTTTGTCTCGATGACTGATTCAAGTCAATTGTCCTTATTTGCAAGCATTTTCATCAACTCCAAATATCAAATTTCTTATCGCACTCAAGTCATTGATTCTCATGTCAGTGTCACAAGTTTCCTCACACTGGATTGTTGCAGCTACTCATCATGAATATTGTTTTACCTGATATTGTCCATGTGGAGTTATTGCATTATCCTCAGATGAATTTGTACATCAATTTTAAGCACCCAAAGGAAAGTTAATTCATCATCTCGTCCAGTACCTTGGAGGTAGTTTTGTAGTTCAAATATAGGTCACAGAAATAATTAAATATGGAGATATGTTCGAGCTAGGATAAAACCATCTTATAGGGAGTTTTGTGACTTCATTCCGCACAATGTGGTCTATTTTTCAAGGTGAAATTCCTTTCGGTTTGAGAGATTTTAAAACTTCATTATTTTGCCCGTCAAGTTGCGGAAACAATTAATTTTAGGAATTTCGAACAGGCTAGAGCCAAAAGGATTTACAAAGGATTTCAAGGGATCATTTCACGCAAAACGGCCAACTTCCAGGTGAAATTTCATTCCAGTCATGAGTTACAAAATTATTCATCTTCCTATTTTTCCTGGCAGTTTTGAGTTATAAACATTATGGGGCACAAATAATATTTGATGGTTCCTAAAGATGGAAAATTAAAAGAATATATTATTCTCAAGAACTTTGTGCCGGAAATATTTTTCATTTGTCAGTTGAGGTTTGAAAATTGTCAGGTTGGCCAAATTACAGAAATTTCAAAAAATAATATATATTATTAAAAAGTTAGGAAAGTTCAAAAGTTTCTAGTTTGCTGAAAGAACTTTATGAAAATTAAAATGTTTTTAATCGGCAAAGTTCAAAGTTCTTGAACCGCATGTTTTGCCAAAATTTACTCTTGGAGTAAAAAGTTAAGAAGTTTCAAAAAATTTTGAAGAGGGGAATGGCCGAAATGTGCCTTAAAAATAAAAGTTCAAAGGTCCAAAATTTTGCCGAAGTCTTCACATTTTATGAATATGAAAAGTTAAAGAAACTTGATAAGGTGGAAATATTTTAATCGACAATTGTTATGGTTTGCGAATCTTTAAAGTTACCAAAAGTGAATTCTTTTTCAGCATATTTTGTGGTTCATAAACTAAATAAAGTCCCAACATATTTGTAAAGGTTGAGAAGCTTTAGAAAAAGTAAAAAGATTTGATCGGTAGGTTTTTTGGTTCGATAACTTCTAGAACTGCTGAAACATATTATTTTCGGCAAATTTTAAGTTCGTGAAACTTAAGTTTTGCCGAAACTATTCTTTTTCGGCAACTTCTAGGGTTTATGAACTACATTTTTCCTTAACTCCTCCAGCCACCATGGATGGAGAGATGGAAGCATAAACAAGGCACATGAACTATTTTACCAGATGCCTCCAAAGAATATGTTTGCAATAATCGTGGGGTATGCACGAGGTAGGCATGTGGGTATGTGCAGGATCATGATGGGCCAAACTATACCTCTAAGTGGCAATGAAATACTAAAAATCAGACTTAATCAAGTTCATGTGAAAATTTGAATGGATTATCTACACAATTTGAAAAATATGTAAGAACAAAATTTGTAGAGAATTGAATCTAGTTTATGGGCTACTATTTTTTTAAAAAAATTACTTAGTGAAAAATGAATATTTCAATGAACAACTATTAAATTTCTCAGAAAAAAAATAAAAAGTGGGTGTCATTCAAGCCAACCTAACTATATATATATATTTCAAAATAAGTAAAGGACTCGTGCTCGGATGTGACACATATTTTTAAAATTTTTTTCCAATAAAATAATTAGTTATGATTTTTTTACTATAACTTTTTTTAAAAACTAAAAAGTAATTTTCCAACCAACCTAACTCGATAAAAAAATTAGAATTCAAATTTTTTAAAAAAACCTATAGCCAGAAAAACATAGTGTGACGCAGCTTTCGGATTTCAAAAAGGTGAAACGGTTTGAAAGTTATGGATGTTTTTCAATCGGTGTGTCCATCAGAATTTCAGACACACACTATATAGAAAATTATTAATAATTATTTAATAATATGATAACCAAGCAAATCTTATATTTTTAGAAAGATGACAATTTCTTCAATAAACCCTTTTCGTTTTATCAATTTTGCATTAAAAAAAAAGTCATCAGCACGAAGGGTGAAGTTCGAAGAAGAGAGTGAAACCTGCAAAAGTGTTAGAATTCAGGGAAAGTCAACTATGACAGTCCCAAGCCTAAATACAAGGTGAAAGCAAAGCAAAACGGATATCTGTTAATAACGGATATCTGTTTTGGGCAGCTAGAAATGAATATCTGTTCCTGGGAAACAAAATACATTTTATTCTTCTAGCCATAAGTTCCCTTCAATGAAAAGCTATCTCTCCATCTCTAAATAGACTTTCACATGTTAAAATAAAGTGGCACAAGTTCCCAAGTGTGTTCATTCTCCTTTTGGATATGTTTCCATATAGCAAGGTCATCCTCATGTACTGTTAGTTATAGAATAACTTCCAAGGAAGCAAGTCTTTATTTACAAGAATTAACTTATGTGGCATATCCTAGTAATCCCCCAAGAGCTTATGTCTCCATCTCAAATGAAGATTTTTGTGTTAATCAACTTGAATGATCCTCAAATAAATCCTTCTCAACCCTAGGTGGCATACAGACAGAAGAGTCTCTCCATTAGGAAACCAAAATGCATGGTTTAGAATAGATCCACAACCTTCCAAAGTGGCTATAAAGCCTTCTTTTCACATCACCAAAACATAAGTTGTAGTTCTTTTGTCACATCTCATTTTTGGATTTTATTATAAATTAGATCATTAGACATTTTACTATGATTGAATTACTATGAGTGATTCCACATGCATGAAAGTAATTATCGTTAATATTATAAATGCATATTTTGAAAGTCGATTAATGATCAACTATTATTAGTATGATTGTGGATGCACATCTTATTTTGCTTCGGCTATGATTACAAGGACTAACCTATTAATGGAAATCTAAGTGCGACTGAGTGCAGGAAGAATGTTGAAGACGAGAACATGGTTGAGCTAGAAATGTTCTAGCCGCCAAGAAAGAGTTGGCATGATGGATAAACCTGATGCATGCACACACTCACTTAGCTTCATGTCATATTGTATTTTTGAGTGGCTTTATTTATGCATCATTATATGGTTACTAGTCGTGTTGAGCATTATATGGTTAATGGATGTGATTGATGTTTAATGCTTAGATAAATATGTGAATTTTGTTGCTAGAGTATGTTCATTTGAATTGCATAAGTTATCCATGTATTTATACGTTCTTTTGACTTAGATTTAATAGAATTATATAAGTTGAATTCAATTTGATTATTTACATTATTTAAAGAGTTTATCTATTTTTATATATACAATTTAAATTAATAAATATCTATATATTATGCTCTTGCATGAAATGATATTTTAGATAGACTTAAAATAAGCATATATATATAAACATATAAGCATTATATTATTTCTTTTATTTATTTATTTTGGTAATTAATTTTTGTTGGAAAAAGAAATAAGTTAAATTATTTCAATTTGTTAATTTATTTAATTATTGAATGTGCATGTCTATTTTTAAGATTTAGAGAATCAATTATTAAAATTATCATATTTGTGAATTAGAAAATTATATTTTCTAATATTATTTTTAAGTAGGATGTGCATGATAATGAATAAAGTCATTTTAATATTTTTTTCTTTTATTAAGAATATAATATTATATTTTGCTTTTTAAGTTTTGAAAAAAATAGGAAGAGTTATTAAAAGAAGAGAATTACCTTTTTTCATTCTTTTTTTTGTTATCAATTTTATTATAGAAAGGTGAAGAAAAAAAGAACACAAGTTATTGAAGCTCAAGGATTGAAAGTATTTTTTTTTGTGAAGAATTGAAGGATTGTTGTGCTTTTTGAATTGATTGGTTCATCTCCATTATTTTTACCAAATTATTACAAGGATTGAGGTAGGATTCTTGTCATGAAAGGATTTAGCAAAGACTTACTTTGGCTAATAATTGAATATAGGATTGTGTGAAGAAATTGTGATTTATATGCTTCTTGTGCAAAAAGAAAGATTTAGACAAATTATAGTTTCATTGATTTTGAAGATTATAAAAGAATTTTTGTTCAATTGGATTTGTTGGAAATTCTTAAAAGTTAGTAGGAAGATTTGATAGGTTATTTGATCTAAATATGATTTTTAGAATATTGAAATATTAATTCTTATATAGGAGGAAAAAAAACATAATAGAAGACTTGGGAAGAGACTAAAAAGAAAAATAGTAACATATCTTAGTTTAGACATATCTCTTATACTGTGATCTGGGTATTTCTAATTTTTGGATATATATGGTTTTAAGTTAGGGAATAAACTTTATCTCCAATTTTTATGATTCCATCTTTTATAGTTTGTTTTTAGTTATTAAAACAAGTGGACTATTTTTTTTTAAACTGGTAAATCTGTCATGAGAAAAATCAGTCTGTTGCAACATCAATAACTTTAGTTTTATGAACTAGGCTTCTCTGAAAGTTTTATGGAAGGTACGCAACTAAGTATTTTGAATCATATAAAAAATCAGCCTTACCTAGTTTTCAATTCTGAGATATGTATTAGTGAGTGCCTATCTCTGCTGCTATTTTTAGCACGATGTTTATATGTGATTATATTGTATTTATAAAATTATATTAAAGATAGTTATTATAAAAATATTTATTGAGTTCTGTAGATCTCTGTATTATCTTTCCAACACATTTTAAAAATTAGAAAAATGTTGTGTTTTGATAAAGTTGTGTATGTTTTAGTGAAAACTATATTTTATACAATATAAATCCAAGTTGCTGGCATGGAAATCATGTTTGGTTTATGTGTGATCTCCCAACATGGTTTTGTGACTTTGTAAGTATGTTGAAATTTATATGTGGATACTAGTTATGAGGGTATGAGCATGAGTTGGAAATTATAGTGTTTCGGACCACATTTAAAGTCACTGGTAGTGTTGATGTCTATGCTTAATTTTGTTGTCCTACCATTTTGTCTTTTGCAGCAGCATCTTGATCACCTATGGGTTTAATTTAAGTGACTTATCTATTTATGCCTTCACTTAAATGGTGTTCTTGTTTGACAAACATGAATCTAAAATTGTTAGAAAAGATGATTCTCCTTTATTCCTTATTACAAATTTAATTATAACGGTATTATAATTCTGATCTTGCTTGTGGATATGAATTCATATAATCTAGCTTTATTTGTGAAATAACTATGCATGCAAAGTGGATTATGTATATTTAACATATAGATATCTATATAATTTTCATCATAAACAATACTGGCATCTATTATTATATAACTAAATTCTCTTATCCCTGTTGCATAAATCAAGAAATGGTTAGAAAAATATAAGTATAGATAGTATGGGTATCTGAAATAAATCATGCATGAAGCTCTTTATTGTGAATATTTGCTTGAAAGTGTATTTCCATTGAGTGTGTAGAAAGGGAGAAGTAGCGTATGCATCTAGGCAAAAGTAAGTGTTATCAATTTGCTTTGAAAAGGAAGTAGTTTATCTTTTGTGTGTATTTGGGTTACTTTTGGGCTAGGATGCTGAATGTGGGCAAATAGAGAAGGCTTTTCCTCTTCTCAGGATTTGACCGTAACTATTTTAAGTGCTTGGTCCAAGCCATGTGTTCATTGAAATAGATGAAAGATTGTCTAGCAAAACTTTATATATATATATTTCTCTGCCACATCTTATTGTGAGATATTTGCACGACATCATTTAGATTTGCATTTAGACATCAGGTTCCATCGGGTGTTCCTGTTGTCTCTCAAAACTGCACCCTTGCTAAGTTGCAGAACTTAGCATTCTGGAGAAACATGGGATCTTTCCAGGCCTGTGGGTCACCTAAGATGGAAAGAACCTCCGAAGAAGGCCGGCTTCCTATTAATACCTCACCTATAACTGCTTGTATTAATGCCTTTGAAGAGAAAAGAGTAAGAAGGATTGCATGAAAATAAAACCTACTATCTAAGGTGATGCACCAAAAGACTGTCTGAGACTACACAAAACTGACACACTATAGAAACAATAATAATAAGGCTCTCTTACACAACCCAACAAATCATAATCTTTGCATCATCAATTTATAAGAAGGCTAAATAACAACAGTTCTGTAAAAGAGAAAGATGTTTTCTCACCACTAAGACTGATTGTTATTCCTTGTACATGTCACAACCTGCAAAAATGTATGTAATCCTGCATAAAGGCACCAACATGAAATACAGCTCCAAGGACAAAGAACATCACAAAGATCTATACTAACACTAAGGACACACAATATCAGAAGAAATGGGAAGGTATAAAGTACTTATTACTGCTAAAAAGGTGTTACAATGTTGTGTTACTCTCAAAAAGAGTTACAAAATTATTCACTTCTACAAAAGAACTCAGAGAATTACAATATGGCACAAGTGAAAAGCCAGAACCCTAGAATAATGAACAAGAAAGAAGACTATATACTTCTCCAAGTAGTTGTAAAGGATAAGGACAAGAAACCTTCGTGGTCGTGCATCTCATAAAAGCCCTCAAAATATCTGTCTAAAGCCCTCCAAAATGAGTTCCCAATGAAGAAAAAGTCAAGGCATGTCATCACCCACCATAAAAGCTCCAAAAATAACCTCTTAATGCCCTTAAATGCTACTGAAAACAAGTCAAATCCATGAAATAACTCCTCTACCTGTTTGTCAACCTCTCCTGCAACATCATAAATGTTTGGCATTTGCATAATAAATGCTCAACCATATCTCTTTGACCACATCTGAAAGCCTCCTCAACTTGTCCCTTGCACAATAAATGACATAAATACAATTATTTCTGCATTTAACTAACATTGACTAAGTGGTTTATAATTACACCACTTAGTTTAATGTTTTACATTTCAAATTTATTACAAACCTGTGAAGAAAATAATGGCACTAGGACATTAAAATTCAATCTCCTGATTTTGCATGGCTTGGAGATAAATAAAACATTGTGAAAAAATGATAAAGTAATTGACGAGACTTACTTTGTCACGTGTTATGGATTTGCCTATTATCATTTTTTTTGTATTTTTGTGACAAGTAATAAAGTAATTATAATTCATTACTTTACTATTTGTTTACAATGTTTTATCTATTTCTAGATTATGCAAAAAGAAAATAAAGCCTCTTATATCTCCCAAGCACAAACACGATCTCTTCATTCATAATGTTCCTCACGCACTACAATGTCCCCTATGCATCATTATCCCCTTGACTTAATCATTTTCAACCTTAAAGAAAAAAAAAAAGCAAATAATGATAGCCCCACAGACTCACTTGCATCATTAGGTTGACACAACTTGTGGAGTCTTGACCACGATAGGAAAAAGGGATAATAATGCACAAAAGAAAGTCAAAAAATGAGGAAAGAATCTCATCATGGCATAAGCATTTGACCAAAAGGAGATGAAGAAACCCTAAACATCATTTGCATTTTGTTCCTTTCTCCATCTTGCTGCCACGCCGCCATGCATGTAGGGTTTGGGAGCAAAATTGCATCATTCTTATTGATTCTGAGAGTCTCCATGCATTTTCTGAGGGATCCGATGACTCATTTCTGGAAATGAAAGGTAAAAAAAGCTCTATTGCTACCTATTCGATCCATTTTTTCTTTCTTTTGGGGATAAATATTGGCTCTTCAAGCCACGCCCATGCTATATCTGACGCATTTCTTCTTGTTTTCTGTTTGTCTTCATTGTTCATATACACTGTCTCTAGCCACAATTTGTGCTACTGAGTTCACTCGAGGGTGAAATGAAAGCCAAAAGAGGGGTAATACCCATGGCTCTATGCATATCTATCCTCCCAGAAACAGATGTAAGCTTCGAACTCATAAAAATCTGCATTCATTTTTTGTATTTCCTATAGCAAGAGGCACGTCATGGCGCTAGAGGCCGAGGCTGTAGTTGCTTTTCTGAGTATTTCTTTCCTTTATGTGAGTTCAAATCCATCATCACTTTGCATTTGGGATTTTGCTTGAAACCTCAAAGTGGATTCGACCTCACATAACAAAACTCTCTGCAGACTCTCTGGCCACGATTCTGATAGCAAAAAAGGTTGTTTCCTGTGTGTAGAAGATGATACAACAATATTGTCCTTCATTTATAAGATTTGCAAAACATAAACCTTCTATTGGGTTTCATTTACATTTGGTCTATTTCACATTTCTTGAGTGTTCTTCTTTCTGAGAATACAAAATACCAGCTCCCATGAGTTAAGAAAAAACTCTTCATTCTTGGTTGTAGATGCTTCTCCTTTGGTTCAAATCAAGTTCGACCCATGATATAAGAATGAAAACTTGTAAAGAAACATTTCTGTACTCCTCTGTATTTGAACTATGTGCATACAATGTGGGTTTCGATTTTGTATGAAGAAAATGTATTTTTAAGCTACAACTTTCATGGCTCGAACTGGGTTTTTCTTATTTTCAATATGTAGAAGACAGTAACATCAAATCTAGAAAATGCAAAAATTAACTCTCATGAGCTCAAACTGTTTATTTTCACTGTGCTTGCCTTCCTCTGATCATCATTTCGCATTGATCACATCTAACTGTAATGTAGTATATACCATTTTGTTGTTCTTATTACATTCTGGACATAGCTATAACTTATCATTTGTTTCCTTTACTTCTGTATATGGAAATGACATTTGAAACCTGTGTATACATCTCTTAATTTGGCATTTTATTCACCTGCATATCATGGATTCTTCCTTCTGTAGCTTCATGATATATACACTTTAAGATCCCTTTCTATGAAAGAGGTTAATGCTTGAGGTTTGAAGCACCATTGATTAGTATATATAGCCACTCAGTTACTTTTGTCTCAGATGCATAACATATTGTTAGAAGAGTCTTACTCTTCTTGAGTAATTTGTAGCTATACCTTGGATGCATGAGGCTATAATTACATGATGCTATAATTACATCTCTTGTAGCAAATCGATGTGATTATACTGCCCCACTGTTTCCCTATTCATGATGCTGCTCCTTCAAAGGGCTACTTCTTGACTGCTCCTTGAAAATCTTATTTGCAATCTCTTGCAACTCTGCCCTTTTTCTATTGACTTTCTTCTTATGAAGAATGTATATGACAATAGTGGAGACTCTAAAAAGAAGCTTACAAGACCTAAAGCTTTTCCAAAAATTTGACAGTTCTTCTCTTCACCACACAAACCTGTATACTATTTTCAAAGTAGTCTTCATCTGTCTGCAGACCTATTACAAGTTCGGACCTTTGCCTTGGATCATGCACACAACTATTCTTTATGTTGTCATGACTGCCTATTATCTCTGATATATTGTGACTGTTGGCATCTTCAGGTTTATGACTGTTCCAAGACTGTTATAGTCCTTTGATTGTACCTTTGACTAATTATAGTCATTCTATATGAATACTCTTTGCCACTGTAACAGAGATCAAACTCTTATCACAGTCATTCATATTTGCTCTAAGACAAACAAACCCTGTGTTCAAAGACAAAAGACTTCATGAAAGTTCCTTGACAATGTATGATATGAAGCTTGGAACATGTATCATGCATACGTGCAAACATATATACTTTTGTTGCACCTGTTATATCTTCTTACTTTGTTGATCCAAACTAACATTGTATACAACTCGTTAGCATGTTTTAACTTGATGAAGACCGTGTCATTTTGATCTGTTCATCTTGTACATACTTTGCTCAACCCATGATGAATATGTGCTATAACTCTTCATTTCAAAAGCATCTTTGCTTAATGATAACATTTGAACAATGCATATACACAGGTGATATGAACACTTACCTTTCAGTAGTTCACTGGTACTTTATAACACATGACAAATATTTGATAAGCTACCTCATGTAGGTTTGACATGGTGTTACTATGGCTACCTTCATGTTGACGACTATCCTTTGTTTGATGCAACATTGTGGTACACATTTGTTTTCTCCTTCTTAGCTGTGACAATGTGCTTGCAATATATAAGTGGCTTCAATGGAAATGAACCTTCCACTTCTCCTAATACAATCACAATGTTCATGATATGCTGCACCCTTGATGTGAATTGTCTCTTCTTAGATAGTGTTGTGAGTAGTATCTCCTTGATGAAATGTATTGTAACATCTCTTTATTTAGTTGGATCTCTCATGACTGTATATCTTGTGAGGTTGTTCCATGTATGATATAGGATTGTTCACTTGCACATATGATCAATAACTTGATACTTCATATGTTAGCAAAAGGAAAATACCTACTTCTTTGTGCACTGCTGTCCTCTTTTCATGACAATGATTTTTTCTCTCATACGAGACAGTTGTTCTACTGCTGTCCATTCTCATGGATGCACCTATATTCCTTATTGCACACATCCTGACTGTCCAAGAATGAGTTTTTCTATGGCCTTTTGCTACTCTGTATATGATCATAATCACATTGTCTTGATTTAGCTATATGCGAACAAGGAATTACACTGTTATAGTTTCAAATTATCTTCAATCTCTTGTAGATGAACAAGAATATGCCCTCTGATGTTCCATTCTTATGGGTTGTTCCTCGATGGTTTATGATTATGTTGACTACACTTGTATATGTTGTCCTATTATGACTGAAACCTCTGCTTCTATGATGGCATCATGGGCTCTTAATGACAGTAACACATGGCATTTGACTTGGATGTCCCACATGGCATTTGTTCCAACTTGATTGTACCTTCTCTCTTGTACTCGATACATCTGATATAGTAGCAACATGCATGTGATGAAAACACCGAGATGCTTGGTCTATTGAATATCTCTGCATTAATGTCATTACTCCGAGCATGCTGGGCTCAACCCTTATGGGAACCCATTTTCTCCACATGCTTAATTCATAAAAGATGAGTCAACAAAAATGATTTCTCATATACCTGCACAAGAAGCAAACATATTAGTATATGAAACATACCTTTGATTCATGATGTGGGGTTACTTGTATTGATCTATCTCTTTCTGATATAGCACTTATGTCTGCTCATTCTGACCTCTATTATGTTGATATCTGATAACTGATATTGCTACTACATAAAAGTGAATGGTACTTTTGAAGTTCTGATTGTGTATGAAAAGACTTGGTACCCTGAGCATTAACAAAATTGATTTTCCAGGTATATTGGAGCTTAAACAGATGGAGGAAGATAACAACCAACTCAACCACGGGATTCGTCATTCACAGGCAATGACGGGTCCCTCTTCTTTTCCTATGCATTTCTTTTCTTTCAAAAGTAAAATTTACTTTTATGTTGCCTATTTCAGCTACTCCCATGGCTTGTGTGGGACACTTTTATACATTCTTTTGAATCCAATCAGCTATCTCATTCTATGCAATGACTTTTATATATTTCACTTTCTGAATCAAATACATAGCATAAAACAACCGATCTTTCTTTGAAACATATGTATAAAACATGATGTATAATTTGACAGTCTATAAATACCTCTTTTACTTGCACTGAAACATAATGAATAATCAGCAACTAAAACATGAACTCCATCAATTCTCTTCATTCTTTGAATGCCTGTTTTCTTGTCTTAGATGATTTCAATTACCAGGATGATGTAACAGCTCAGTTGAGCTGTTACATGATTTTGATAAATGATTTTGCACTTGTCTTCTATCAAGACATCAGACATTGACTAGATGATTCTGCATAAGCAAAAAAAATTGTACTCCCTCTAAACAACTGATGTTTAGGCCTTGCTAAATTAAGTGTGAACATAATTTAGTAACATTTTTGGTGACCTCTCAGGGGTGTTTGCCTGCTAAACAAAACTAGACCAGTAGCCTTCTGATATCCATTGGGCACAAGAGTCTTTTTCTACCTGAGACCTTGGAAAAGCTTCTCACATACTTGTTGTAACTCCTCAGAACAATGTAAAACACCTTCCAACCTTATTCCACCTACCAAAACTCAGAACTACCTAACTAACTGTGCAAAAACTGCACTTAGAGGAAATGAAAACTGAACCTACCCTACATCCAACCAGCAAAGGTGGTTCTCAGACATGACCATTTACTGGTTCTTTGAAATAGCTTCCCATTCCTCAATAATTTACAATATCTCACATGCTTATGAGCAGGCTCAATGAGGTGGATAATTAACAAAATTATAACCAGCTGCTGTAATGAGATTTGGGGAAAGAAAACAATTCCACCTACCTCATGATTTTGATCATGCTTGCTATTGTTCTGAGGCATATAGGAAGATTGGACATGCTTCTCCTCACTTTCAATCTTCTCCTTAGGTGCGAGCAAGGCTGATAACACCTTGTTAGGCTTGATTTGAGCTAGGTGTCTGATAGGAAATCCATTTGAACTGATGGACCTCAATCTCTCTTTGTTGGCTTCTCGCTCATGTACTACTGATTCGTCATCTTGCTGATTGGAATGCTCCATTTCTAGTGATTCCTTTTGAATTATAACCTCCTCTACAGCTTGTTTCTGCTGCTCAAGACTTCTCTCCTCCAAAGATGTTTCACCTTCTGATCGTGAGAAAGATAGCTGAATGTTATCTTCAAACTAATTTTTTTTATAGCAGCCCTCTTGAGAAAACAAAACATGAATGTGCTCCTCATGTTTGTTTACTTCTTCCTGCTACTCCAACTCTTGTTCAAACTTGTGAACTTATTGTTTTGATTTATCATGATTGGAAACATTTTCCAACAAGTCTAATTTTTTGTCATTCAATTTGGAGATAAAAACTTCAAGGTCATCCCAAAATGAATCTTCCTCACACTCTTCATGAGATTCTGATGGAGGAGGGTTGATCTCAACTTTATAATATCTCTTTTGAAAACTTTTAGAAATATCAAAATCTTGTACTTGAAGCAAAAATTTAGAGACGATATTTTGTTCTTCCTTATAGTCAAACTCATGCACATCAACCTTTCCATCTGATGCAGAGCATACAGAGGAAGCAAACAACTTGTCACAAAATGTATCGGTGTGAGACTGTCTTACGTCTCAGTGATCTATTCTCATCGGCTAAACAGAGCCGATCGGCCACCTTACTATTTCTCTGGCCGATCTCTCAACTCTTCTCGACAGTCAACTCCACTTTGTCTTCGGAGAGACTTCCTCTATCGGCAACATCTTCAAACCTCTTGCCGATACCCTATGGCGGTTAAGCTTCCACTCACCTTAACCGTGGCGGTTAGTCATGATCTTGTCGATAAGACTTCGATCATCGGCAACCTCCTTGTATATCCTCCTGATACGCCGATATACCAACTTGTATATGCTTTGCTTGTCTTGTTATTACCAATGGACTTAATGTTTCTTTACCCCTATTTCACCGTTACGGCTGGTCACCTTTTGTATCCGACGAAATGTATATTCTCAACATACAATCTCAAGATACATTCTCAACATACATTTGCGATATGCATTCGCAATATACATTCAGTGAACCGATACAAAACTTGCACCGATGTATATTCTTTGGCGAGACTTCCTTCGTCCTTCGCCGATACACCTCTTATCAGCCCAACACTTTGATCGGTATAAATTCCACAAGTTTCCCCGAGGGGCTATCTTACGTTGATGGCAACTCCGTAACTCTGCAACTCACAGACATCAAACTAGTATATAGAGACAAAACTCGATAGAATAGAAAGGTTCTACAATTCTCTACAAACACTAGACCAACCATCAATTTGGTCACCCCACTCACAGCACTTTGCCTATCGTTTCAAAGACTAGTCACATAGAGATGCCTAGTCAACTCATGCCCAACCTCCTTAGATCCTTGAGTGCTCGATCCAGAACTACAGAAAACACAAAATATACACTGTATTCCTCCATCACACTGAACATGAGAATCTTGATTTCAGTGGACAGAGGAGATACAGTCCATGTATTCACAGAACCCTAGTTTCTAGGTTTTCAGACCAGTCTTTGCAAAAGGAACGAGATCTCACAAACTACAACACTTTAAGACACCAGACTACTATCAAATGGAAACTACTTAATGCCTGAACATCTCCAATCAGTTTCAGACAATTAACTATCCATACAGAATGACTATTACAGAAAAATACTCAGAAAGAACAATGTTTCAACACACCCAAAAATCTAGATCTTCATTCATTCATGCATGCCTCCCTGCATTACATCCTGCTTCTTCACCTATAGAGGCTTGAGACAGCAGTTTTACATCCCTCCCAACCGTACAAACTGATTTTGAAAGTCAGTTAGCCATTGGGTTTCTCCTAACACAAGAAAACTACATGTTTTCATTGTGTGATTACATCAAACTTGACCAAAACATGGTCTACATAGGTCTAGTGACCAAATTGACAAAAAACCTTATTATAAACATGATGTGGCTTAAAAAGCCTTATTGAAAACAAAACAAACATGACTCCTGCACCATAGAGAAAGTGCTCCTGCACCACCATCTTCCAAAACAAGGTTGCTCTCATTTTGCTCTTGATAGACCAGCACCCTATCAAAATTATTTGCATCTTCTTATTGTCCCAAACCTGTTGTCGTTGTTGGTATAATCATGCTTTCTTCATTTTGTTCAACAAAAGAAGGTAGCTCATCGAACCAAAGAGTAGACTTTTCCTCTTCACCATCCACTTCTTATTTTTTCAACTGATTTGTTGACATATGCATTGATACATCTTCCTCATCTTCAACAAAAAATGGAAGCCCATCAAATAAATCGGTCAAAATTCATGCTCAACACCTCTTACCTTCTTTTCAACCTATTGTCTCAGCTGATCATGCGCATTTTCTTGTTTCAAGATGCCTAATTTTCCCTCTTTTTTATCACATATAGGTTCATGAGCAGCAGGTTCTTTTATGTCAAAAACTCATTCTTCTGTCCACTAAACCAGCTATCTTGATAGACAATAGGTCCTCCTTCATAAAGGCAAATGGTGCTAGGACAAGAAGGCTGATTTGGTATGAGATTTGGAATAGCTTGTTGGGCTTCTTGAGGGTAAAAAGGATTTGGAAAAGGCTGCTCTTGAGGAATGGTAGACTGATCTTGTGCAAATATAGGCTTTTGCATGAGGTGAAGATTTTTAAAACTTGGAATTTCAAAACAAGGAGACTTACTTGAAGATCCAGATGGCTGCCTTTGCATGAAGCTTGGAATACAGATCTTGGGAGATACCTCTTCTATAGGTGTTTTCCTAAAGCTAGGAGTACAAGAAGCTGATTGGGCTTCTAGCCTTTGTGCTTGGGCAACCAAGAGCTTCTTCTCCTCTTCTTTTGCGAGCACCTCCCTTGCAAGCTCTTCCTCATACTTTTGTTTTTGTGCCACCAATTGTTGTTCATGAAGATGGGCATTGTAGGCCAACTCCTCCTATTGTAAAGCATATTCTTGTTGTCTCATTATGTCATTCAACTACTTGGTCCAATCCAACAATAAGTTTTTTATATTAGCAATCTCTACTTGTTCATCATTTTGAAGTTGATTAGGATAAGGCTGCCAAGATGGTTGTACAAGGGTGGGTGGGTGGTAAGCATGATGATTATGTTGATAATCTATTATTGGTGGGTTATTTGGGACAAAACCAATAGCATATTCTACTTGGTATGGCTGGTAAGAAGTGGCATAAGCAACACTTTCATGGAATGGAGGGTTATAAAACCTATCTTCACTAAAAGAAGACATTATGCAACATCAAACCAGCTAAAAAGTCATGAAATGTTCACAATAATAAAAATCAGGTCTAATTTTTACTAAAATAAATACATATCAACACTTGTCTTCTTGAAACCAGTAGTTATTTCTTTCCAGAGTCACCAGATGTGTAAAGAACATGCCTCTAAAAGGATGAAACTACTGCTGTACACACCAAACAATAGTAACAAAATATATAAAATAGACTGAGAAACAGTTTCACAGTCCCATCGGGCGTGCCAAAAGCTGTTGTCTCTCAAAACTACACCCTTGCTAAGTTGTAGAACTTAGCATTCTAGAGAAACATGGGATCTTTCCAGGCCTATGGGTCACCTAACATGGAAAGAACCTCCAGAGAAGGCCAGCTTCCTATTGATAACTCACCTCTAACTGCTTGTACTAATGCCTTGTAGAGAAAAGAGTAAGAAGGATTGCATGATAACAAAACCTACTATCTAAGGTTATGCACCAAAAGATTGTCTGAGACTACACAAAACTGACACACTATAGAACCAGTAATAATAAGGCTCTCTTACACAACCCAACAAATCATAATCTTTGCACCATCAATTTATAAGAAGGCTAAATAACAACAGTTCTGTAAAGGAGAAAGATGTTTTCTCACCACTCAAGACTGACTGTTATTCCTTACACATCTCACAACCTGCAAAAATGTATGTGATCCTACATAAAGGCACCAACATGAAATACAACTCCAAGGACATAGAACATCACAAAGATCTGTACTAACACTAAGGACACACAATATCAGAAGAAATGGGAAGGTATAAACTGCTTATTATTGCTAAAAAGGAGTTACAATGCTGTGTTACTCTCAAAAAGAGTTACAAAACTGTTCACTTTTGCAAAAGAACTCAAAGAATTACAATATGGCACATGAAAAGCCAGAACCCCAGAATAATGAACAAGGAAGAAGACTATATACTTCTCCAAGCTGCTGTAAAGGATAAGGACAAGAAACCTCCATGGTCGTGCATCTCATAAAAGCCCTCAAAATATCTGTCTAAAGCCCTCCAAAATGAGTTCCCAATGAAGAAAAAGTCAAGGCATGTCATCACCCACCATAAAAGCTCCAAAAATACCCTCTTAATGCCCTTAAATGCTACTGAAAACAAGTTAAATCCATGAAATAACTCCTCTACCTGTTTGTCAACCTCTCCTGCAGCATCATAAATGTTTGGCATTTGCATAATAAATGCTCAACTACATCTCTTTGACAACATCTGAAAGCCTCCTCTACTTGTCCCTTGCACAATAAATGACATAAATACAATTATATATGCATTTAACTAACATTGACTAAGTGGTTTATAATTACACCACTTAGTTTAATATTTTACATTTCAAATTTATTACAAACCTATGCAGAAAATAATGGCACTAGGACATTAAAATTCAATCTCCTGATTTTGCATGGCTTGGAGATAAATAAAACATTGTGAAAAAATGATAAAGTAATCGACGAGACTTACTTTGTCACATGTTATGGATTTGCCTATTATCATTTTTTTGCATTTTTATAACAAGTAATAAAGTAATTATAATTCATTACTTTACTATTTGTTTACAATGTTTTATCTATTTCTAGATTATGCAAAAAGAAAATAAAGCCTCTTATATCTCCCAGGCACAAACACGATCTCTCCATTCATAATGTTCCTCACGCACTACAATGTCCCCTATGCATCATTATCCCCTTGACTTAATCATTTTCAACCTTAGAGAAAAAAAAACAAGCAAATAATGATAGCCCCACGGGTTCACTTGCATCATTAGGTTGACACACCTTGTGGAGTCTTGACCACAATAGGAAAAAGGGATAATAATGCACAAAAGAAAGTCAAAAAATGAGGAAAGAATCTCGTCATGGCATAGGCATTCGACTAAAAGGAGATGAAGAAACCCTAAACATCATTTGCATTTTGTTCCTTTCTCCATCTTGCTTCCAGGCCACCATGCTTGTAGGGTTTGGGAGCAAAATTACATCATTCTTGTCGATTCTGAGAGTCTCCGTGCATTTTTTGAGGGATCTGATGACTCATTTTTGGAAATGAAAGGTAAAAAAAACTCTATTGCTACCCGTTCGATCCATTTTTTCTTTGTTTTGGGGATATATCTTGGCTCTTCAAGCCACACCTGTGCTATATCTGATGCATTTCTTCTTGTTTTTTATTTGTCTTCATTCTTGATATACACTATCTCTGGCCGCGACTTGTGCTATTGAGTTCGCTCGAGGGCAAAACGAAAGCCAAAAGAGGGGTAATACCCATGGCTCTATGCATATCTATCCCCCAGAAACATATGTAAGCTTCGAACTCATAGAAATCTGCATTCATTTTTTGTATTTCCTGTAGCAAGAGGTACGACATGGTGCTAGAGGCCACGGCTGTAGTTGCTTTTCTGAGTATTTATTTCCTTTATGTGAGTTCGAATCCATCATCACTTTGCATTTGGGATTTTTCTTTAAATCTCAAAGTGGATTCGACCTCACATAACAAAACTCTCTGTAGACTCTCTCTGGATGCGATTCTGATAGCAAAAAAGGTCATTTCCTGTGTGTAGAAGATGATACAACAATATTGTCCTTCATTTATAAGCTTTGCAAAACACAAACCTTCTATTGGGTTTCATTTACATTTGGTCTATTTCACATTTTCTAAGTGTTCTTCTTTCTGAGAATGCAAAATACTAGCTCCCATCAGTTAAGAAAAAACTCTTCATTCTTGGTTGTAGATGCTTCTACTTTGGTTCAATTCAAGTTCGACCCATGATATAAGAATGAAAACTTGTAAAGAAACATTTCTGCACTCCTCTATATTTGAACTCTATGCATGCAATGTGGGTTTCGACTTTGTATGAAGAAAAAGTATTTTTAAGTTGCAGCTTTCATGGCTCGAACTAGGTTTTTCTTATTTTCAATATGTAGAAGACAGTAACATCAAATATGGAAAATGCAAATATTAACTCTCATGAGCTCAAACTGTTTATTTTCACTGTGCTTGCCTTCCTCTGATCATCATTTCACATTGATCACATCTAACTGTAATGTGGCATATACCATTTTTATGTTCTTATTACATTCTTGACATAGCTGTAACTTATCATTTGTTTCCTTTACTTCTAAAGATGGAAATGACATTTGAAACCTGTGTATACATCTCTTCATATGGCATTTTATTCACCTACATATCATGGATTCTTCCTTCTGTAGCTTCATGATCTATACACTTTAAGATCCCTTTCTATGAAAGAGGTTAATGCTTGAGGTTTGAAGCACTGTTGATTAGTATATATAGCCACTCATTTACTTTTGACTCAGATGCATAACATATTGTTAGAAGAGTCTTACTCTTCCTGAGTAATCTGTAGCTATACCTTGAATGCATGAGGCTATAATTACATGATGTCATAATTACATCTCCTATAGAAAATTGATGTGATTACACTGCCCCATTGTTTCCCTATTCAACATGTTGCTCCTTCAAAGGGCTACTTCTTGACTGCTCCTTGAAAATCTTATTTGCAATCTCTTGGAACTCTGCCCTTTTTCTGCTGATTGTCTTATTATGAAGAATGTATATGACAATAGTAGAGACTATAAAAGGAAGCTTACAAGACCTAAAGCTTTTCCAAAAATTTGACATTTCTTCTCTTCACCACACAAACCTGTATACTATTTTCAAAGTAGTCTTCATCTGTCTACAGACCTATTACAGGTTCTGACCTTTGCCTTGGATCATGCACACAACTGTTCTTTATGTTGACATGACTGCCTATCTTCTCTGGTCTATTGTGACTGTTGGCATCTTTAGGTTTATGACTGTTCCAAGACTGTTATAGTCCTTTGAATTTACCTTTGACTGATTATAGTCATTCTATACGAATACTCTTTGCCACTGTAGCATACATCAAACTCTTATCACAGTCGTTCATATTTGCTCTAAGACAAACAAACCCTGTGTTCCAAGACAAAAGACTTCATGAAAGTTCCTTGACAATGTATGATATGAAGCTTGGAACATGTATCATGCATACATGCAGACATATATACTTTTGTTGCACCTATTATATCTTCTTACTTTGTTGATCCAAAATAACACTGTATACAACTCATTAGCATGCTTTAACTTGATGAAGGTGTCATTTTGATCTATTCATCTTGTACATACTTTGCTCAACCCATGATGAATATGTGCTAGGACTCTTCATTTCAAAAGCATCTTTGCTTAATGATAACATTTGAACAATGCATATACACAGGTGATATGAACACTTACCTTTCTGTAGTTCACTGGTACTTTATAGCACATGGCAAATATTTGATAAGCTACCTCCTATAGCTGTGACATGGTGTTACTATAGCTACCTTCATGTTGACGATTGTCCTTTATCTAATGCAACATTGTGATACACATTTGTTTTCTCCGTCTTAGCTGTGACAATGTGCTTGCAGTATATAAGTGGCTTCAATGGAAATGAACCTTCCACTTCTCCTGATACAGTCACACTGTTCATGATATGTTGCACCCTTGATGTGAATTATCTCTTCTTAGACAATGTTGTGAGTAGCATCGCCTTGATGAAATGTATTGTAACATCTCTTTATTTAGTTGAATCTCTGATGACTGTATATCTTATGAGGCTGTTCCATGTATTATATAGGACTATTCACTTGCACATATGATCAATAAATTGATACTTCATATGTTAGCAAAACAAAAATACTTGCTTCTTTGTGCACTGATGTCCTCTTTTCATGACAATGATTTTTTCTCTCATACGAGACAGTTATTCTATTGCTGTCCATTCTCATGGTTGCACCTATATTCCTTATTGCACACATCCTAACTATCCAAGAATGAGTTGTTCTATGGCCTTTTGCTACTCTGTATATGATCATAATCACATTGTCTTGATTTAGCTATATGCAAACAAGGAATTACACTATTATAGTTTCAAATTATCTTCAATCTCTTGTAGATGAACAAGAATATGCCCTCTGATGTTCCATTCTTATGGGTTGTTCCTCGATGGTTTATGATTATGTTGACTACACTTGTATATGTTGTCCTATTATGACTGAAACCTCTGCTTCTATGATGGCATCATGGGCTCTTAATGACAGTAACACATGGCATTTGACTTGGTTGTCCCACTTGGCATTTGTTCCAACTTGATTGTACCTTCTCTCTTGTACTCGATACATTTGATATAGTAGCAACATGCATGTGATGAAAACACCATGATGCTTGGTCTATTGAATATCTCTGCATTAATGTCATTACTCCGAGCATGCTGGGCTCAACCCTTATGGGAACCCATTTTCTCCACATGCTTAATTCATAAAAGATGAGCGAGTAAAAATGATTTCTCATATACTTGCATAGGAAGCAAACATGTTAGTATATGAAACATACCTTTGATTCATGATCTATCTCTTTCTGATATAGCACTTATGTCTGCTCATTCTGACCTCTATTATGCTGATATTTGATTACTGATATTGCTACTACGTAAAAGTGAATGGTACTTTTGAAGTTTTGATTGTGTATGAAAAGTCTTGGTACCCTAGGCATTAACAAAATCTATTTTCCAGGTATATTGGAGCTCAAACGGATGGAGGAAGATAGCAACCAACTCAACCGTGAGATTCGTCATTCACAGGCAATGACAAGTCCCTCTTCTTTTCCTATGCATTTCTTTTCTTTCAAAAGTAAAATTTACTTTTATGTTGCCTATTTTAGTTACTCCCAAGGCTTGTGTGGGACACTTTTATACATTCTTTTGAATCCAATCAGCTATCTCATTCTATGCAATGACTTATGTATATTTCACTTTCTGAATCAAATAAATAGCATAAAATAACTGATCTTTCTTTGAAACATATGTATAAAACATGATGTATAATTTGACAGTCTATAAATACCTCTTTTACTTGCACTGAAACATAATGAATAATCAGCAACTGAAACATGAACTCCATCAATTCTCTTCATTCTTTGAATGCCTATTTTCTTGTCCATAGATGATTTCACTTACCAGGATGATGTAATAGCTCAGCTTGAGTTGTTACATTATTTTGATAAGTGATTTGCACTTGTCTTCTGTCAAGACATCAGACATTGACTGGATGATCCTGCATAAGCAAAAAAAATTGTACTCCCTCTAAACAACTGATGTTTAGGCCTTGTTAAATTAGGTGTGAACATAATTTAGTAATAGTTCCCTCCTGCCAGTTGTTTCTAGGTTGCTAGACATTTCATGCAGGGTTGGGTTTCCTTCATGTTATGAAGGGATCCAGAGAAGTGTAATTGCTTCGTGGTTGGGTGGAAAAATGCATAAGCCATGTTCCCATCTCTCGGCTTGCGGATGACCATGTGGATTAGTGGCAGCTGGAGAGAGTGATTTGATTTATTATCCATTACTTGTACTTGATTATTGTACCTTGTTATTATTTGAGATGACTTATGGCAAGAGAGACTAAGATGGATATTGTATATTATTTTATTGTGCTAACCTAGATATAGCACGTGCTTTTGAAATATGTAATGCCATTATTGTTGATGTATATATAAGATTTATCCTTTTATTTGGGTTTATGTAAATAAGTGGATTATTTACTTCAATAACTTGTTGTTATGGAATGTGCACTTTACATCTTTCAATCTTTTATCTACAAGTAAGAATTATAGCAACAACTCCTTATGTAAACCTATTGTCATATAGGTTATCTCCTTTGTTGATGTGTAGATTAACCATCAAAAAATTGTCAAAATCTCTCTTGGTATAACCATCCTTATAGACTTCTTCAAGTTCAATCTTCACTTTAGAGGCAAAGTAACTAGTCAAGAAGGGAATTTTATGACAATAGGAGAAGATTTTTATGTCAAATCAACAATCCATTTCATTCTTGGTGGTGACAATTCCACACGAAGCCTTCATGATCTCATGTATCTATCTCATGTAGCAACTTTAAGGAAGCAATCATGTTTAATTACCATGTAGTCCTACAACCACAACAAAAGCAATATCAAATTCTTCTAAACAAGGAAACCTATCGGTCCAAAAGCATTTATCTATAACAAGTTAATTCAACAACATTTTATTCTTTAAAAGATACAAAGCATTATCATTGCCTTAAACCTACACCTATGCTTGTATATATCTAGAAGATCTTCACCTATGATGTTTAGGACTAGAAAGATTTTCAAACCATAAGACTAAATTACAATTCAATTCACCTAAGCATATAGAATGGATAAATTATTCATAAGAATACAAATAGCCATTTAATACCTAGCCTATCTTCAAATCTCTCTTTTCCCTCATAATATCAAATTTTGATGTTGCCTTGGGCAACCTCATCAAATTTTGACATCAAATTTTACAAAATTTATCATATGAATGCTTTCAGTCTCCCTCCAAGGAGGTGATTATCTTGGTAGGCCTCTTATTTAAATTTTTAGATCGACATGGCTCTTGAGGTGGTCCATATTCTCCAAGCAAAGCCCATTTTTTGTGGTATTCACACCTACAACCTTAGGGTTTAGAGATGATAGTCTTATAGCTACATTTAGGTTTTGTGAATCTCCTTTTCATTCATGTCAAGTGGATAAGCATTTTGTAATCTTCTAAATGACCATCCTACTTGCATTGCTCTACATACTTCTTCTTTGGCCTAGCTATAGCTCTCTTTGACTTGAGATAAATCACTCCTAGCACTAACCTACATACACATGGAAAGAAGAATATTTAAATTCCTCGAGCTAAAAGTGGATAAACATTCATATGTTATGACTAAATTTGGATAGATTATTTACACATTGCAAAAAAATCTCTCTCAAACTTAATTCACTTTTGACTACAAAATATTTTGAATTTTGGTAAGAAAAATCACCAATAGTATTCCATCCCCTTGTCCAAGGATTGACCTATGTGTGTCTTTCATGTATATACCCTATAACTTTATGAAATCATGGAACACTTGTTTGAATTTATGGTTTGAGAGTACTTTGTGCCCTAATATGTAGATTTTTGTGCAGACACTAGCTTTGAGACTAAAATGTGTGTATTTCTTTGATCTTGTGGTCAAATTAAAACTATTAATTCTAAACAATTGTATAAATCATGATAACCAAGTGCATGAATGCAAGGATATTATTGAGGAATCAAACCTTGTGGAATGTGTGTTTATTAAGCATTGTAAACCTATGTAAAAACCCCAAATAGGTGTTTCCAAGCACGACAGGTAAAAGACAGGTGTTCCTAGATCCCCATTTAGAGATTTGTCCACTTGGATCCAACTTGGGCCCTAGATTAGTGGTATCAGAGTAGATTAGCTTCATCTTGCATGCCCTATCATATACGATTAGAGTATTTGACCCTTAGCATTAAACCTTGAGATCCATCAGACTACCTATTGACTCATTTCAAAATGACTAAACCAACACAAGAGGAGATACACATGATGATCGAGAGTGAAATCAAAGAAGCACTTGTGGACCAATGAAATTTTTTGTTCAATTGATAAGATTGTTAACATAGGAAAACATAACGGATATCTATTTTACAGAATGGATATCCATTTTGTAGAAGGGATATCCGTTACTAGATAACCGTTGCCTAAAGAATTGGGCTTTAGGTAATGGATATCCGTTATGTAAAAGCCAAAAAAAGTCAAAAGGAATGTTGTTGGGCCTGACAACCGTGCCCACAGACCCTCTGCTATCAAAAAACCTGTGATCTCTACTTGTTACAGTCAAAAAACACTTTTATGCACTTTTGGACACACAATTTTCTTGTTACAATCATAAGGGTGATATTTTTGTTCCCCTAATGGGGAGCAACAATCGTCATAAAGCAAAAAGGAGGAGGAAAGTTACATTGGAGGAAATTGAAGCAATTAGGGAAAAGGATAGAGCAAGGAAGAGGATTGGAAGACCGGGTTTGGTGGATGCTCATCAAGGTGAAGCTTCTTCTTTACCATCTAATGACATGCAAATGAAGGTGTTAATGTTAAATATAATGAAATATTAGATAAGAATGAAATTGACCATGATATTGCAAATAAAAATGTTGCAAAATGTTATGAAACACCTATTGATAAGAGCAATATCATGGACAAAGAAGAAGAAGAACATAGATGTTTGCTTGAAGAAAGTGGATATGAATCTCATGATGTTGAATTTGCACTCCATAATCCATTTGTTGATAAAATTGATGAGGTTGATAACATGGATGAAACAATGAAAATCAATGCAGTATCTCCAAATTACATAAGAAGAGAGGACATTTGTCAAGAAGAGAATGAGCATGTTGAAATTGTAAAACATCCAAGAACCCCAAAATGGTTACTTGAAATTGATGAGAACATAATGGAAAAACTTGAAGGCAAGAGGTCATCATGAACGGTTTGGTTGTGGGCTTCAAAACTCTTCAATGAATACTTTGAGAATAAAACATTAACCGAACAATGCCAACTTTTTGTGCAATTACTAAAGATGTATAGAATGAGACCTTTACTAAAGAAATTAAAAATTTGGTTAAACAAAGTGTCTGATAGGAATAAAATTATTGTTAGAAGCCTTTTCAATGCACTCAATTCTATTAGAAAGACTAGCAAGGAGAAAGATAAAAGAGCTACTCGTAGAGTAATAACAACCTTAATAGTGAGAAAACAATTAAGAAAGGCTCGATTAATGAGGCAAACTTGTGTTGACTTAAGATTGAATCATAAAACATTGTCAAAAGCACTAGCATTAAGATCAAGACTAGATAGTCCTCTTGGAAATGATACTTGGGCTTTCAGTGGTAAGCTTCCACGAGTTGATAAGAAGCTAATAAATAGCATAAAGGAAGAAATTGAATGATTTTGGTACACTAACTCTAGGGTATCACCGAATGCAAAAGATGTTTTAAAGTTAAGAATTGGTGATAAAGACCACACACCACATCCTAAACATTATTTGGAATGTAGCCAAACAACATTGTACAAACAATATTGTGAAACACACCCAGGTATGACAATCTCACAAAGAGCATTTGAATCTCTTAAGCCATTTTATTGTGTTCCTCTTAAAATTCGTAATACAGGTTGTTGTAAATACCATGTAGAGTTTTCTATGTATCATGAATTAATATAAAATATTCGTTCTACTTTGCACACTAACGAAATGTTACAGGAGTGTGGTGCAATTCAACTACCAAAGTCATCTAGGGACTTATTAGATTTATTTCTATGTATTAGAGATGATGGTTGCATTTTCTACAAGAATGATTGTTTGAAAGAAAAGTGTTTACAATGTAGTGGGTTATCAAAGTTTATATCGTGTTTTCATGAGGGCAGCGATCATGATTCTGGAAAGAGAATGGTTGAGAAAAAGAGATATGAGACAGTGAAATACAATTTGAAAAGTGGAGGTGAAGGTTCTAGATGTGAGTTGATTGTAAGAGAGGTAAGTATTGCTGATTTTAATGATGATTTAAGAAAACTCTTTTCTACAAGTATGCCAGACATAGCCACAAGTCTCGATGGTTAGATCAACAGTTCAGGATGTGTAAAGACTTTTTCCCAATTGGAACTATTGTCTCTATAGTTGATTTTACAGAAAACTACACATTGCAACCCCAAAATGAAGTGCAATCCCAGTACTACAATTCTATTTAGGTTGCTATTTTTGTTCACATCACATACAGACATGCCCTCAAGAGTACAGAAGAGAATAGGAAGATTGTTAGAGAATACCATTTTTACATGAGTGATGATCGATCTCATTCATCAAAGTATGTGCACTATTGTTTTCAACAATTTTACGGGTTCTTGCAAGAAAAAGATATTAGAATAGATCAAAATCTCATTTGGTTAGATAATTGCACCGGTCAATTCAAGAATGCTTGTATGTTCTATTGGTTGAGCAGAATGCATGCAGAGAAGGGTATACCTCATATTTGGAATTTTTTTGAAGCTAGGCATGGAAAAGGGGAACATGATGGAGTGGGTGCATGCGTGAAGAGAGCTCTTTTTAAAGAACTAAAGATTAGAGGTGGTGCTACATTCAGTGATGCAGATTCTATTGTTAAATGGTGTAACTATGCATTGTCACAAGGAGTGGCTCTTGATTCAGAAGTGCGTAGATTCTTTTGGTTGGTTGATGAGGGGATAGTGAGAGAGAAATTAGATTGTCAGTGAATCAATGAATTGTCAAAGATGCATTCATTTCAAAGCTCAGATGCAAGTGCATGGACTATTTGGACATGAGAATTAGCTTATTTTTGTCAGAGTTGTATTAAATGTGATTAGGATAATTGTGAGTCAAGTGAGTGGGTAGATGCATGGATTCCATGATATTTAACCCCCTTATCTCAAGGTCAATCATCTTTAGTCAATGACATGGAGAGATAATTTGACTATGAACACATTTCAAACCTTGTACAACTAGGTCATGTTTATGCAGTTGTTGCATCGCATGGAAATGAAGAGATCAGACTATTGGTTGGCACGATGTGTATAGGGAAAACAACAAATTTATTTTATGGATATCTTGCAACTATTGCATTCCATCATATAACATCTCTTTGAGTTGTTTTGTCAAAAAGTTCACGTGGCTTGTCTATGGTTCCACACTTTGCTTTACACCCGCCAATTGCATTTGCTTGAAATTTTCTAAAGCAATAAATCCATTTTGTGCATATCTTACAATCATTGCATTCCATCAAACAACATCTCTTGCAATCATTGCATTCCATCAAACAACAACTCCTCTAACAACATAGGTTCCTTAAGAATGCAATTTTCAAGGTGATGACTTGGTTAGTAAGGCATGTGCTGATCTAGAAACTTCTTCAAACCCCATATGCCATGCCTACTTGCCATATGTCAAGCATAAAAAAACAAGATAGCTAATTTTGTTATTAAGATTTCCCTTGTAGCATTAGGTTCTCATGTTTCAAGCATATATATTAATATGCAGCTATACTATGTGTAGTTTTGGCATCATGACCTTCATGTGCAACTTCTTGTTTTCCATTTTTTCATCATTTCATCCACAAACAGACCTTCATTCATGCATTTCCATGAAATGATCAATCTAGACTGTAAGATCTTCATGACTGTCCTAGCTGAAAGTGAACAACCACAAAAGTCTTGAGATGATTTTCTTTTTGGTCTTAGGTCTCTTTACCATCCCTGTGTTTGATCTTTGCATGCTCTAAGATAGCCTCTTCGACCTTCTCCAGATCTTAGGATAAAAAATCTTTAGGGACATCATGACCATGTTCATATGGACTAGTATAACAGTCCTATAAAAGTCCTATTCCATATCTTGCAATCATAGTATAACAGTCCTAGTATAACAGTCCTAGTATAACAATCCTAGTATAACAGTCCTAGTATAGTAGTCCTATAACAGTCCTAGTATAACAGTCCTATTCCATATTTTGTGCATATCTTGTAATCATTGCATTCCATCAGACAACATCTCTTTGAGTTGTTTTGTCAAATAGTTCACGTGGCTTGTCTATGCTTCCACACTTTATATACATGTCTACCAAGGCAGTTGCAACTAGAACATCTAACAAAATTCCCATATCCTTTATCCTTTGGTGGATGTCCCTATCTTGTTCCAAGCATCCCATTCACTATCTACCGAGGCATCTCCAAACATCCCATTGTGAAATTTGCCCTACTTTCCTATTTTAGGATATTAAGAGGCTACCATGACTATCCTGACCCTTCATGACTATGTTGTCATATTAAGAGGCTACCATAATCCATTTAGGAACATTGTTTTATGTTATAAATTTAGGTTGTGGTCTTAGTAGGGTATCAAATTAGCATCATTCATGAATACCATCTTCTAAGGGGACATTGTCAACATTCACATGATGATCATTTTGAATTTGAAGAAAGAGGGACCGCCACAGTCCATACAATAGTCCTACTTCTATTTCATCTCATGTCATAGGACCATTATTCCAAGAAGAAGCACTCATCCATTTGTTAGAAAACTCATGGGTACTAGTTCCATTGTATCATTCATTTAAGAAAATTTGAAGATACCACCAACTAGAGATAGAGAGGAGTCCATGTAAAGGAGAAGAAGATAATTGACATAAAGGGATTTAAGACTATTTTCCATTGTGATAGTCTTTTACGATTTGTATCATGCCCATTATCTAAGAAATCTCCATGAAAAAGAGGTTTAGGGGTTCTTTTAGGGTATATACAAGATGATACAAAGGGAGTTATAAGGAGATAAAACACTAAAAAGGAGGTTTTCATGAGTTTAGGACAGTCACAAGTCTATATAACAGTCCACTATCATAGTCATAACCATCATGAAGTTGTTTTTAATGCATTACTTAAAATGTCTTTGATCTTTTGTCATGAGTATCCAGAAGGTATAGATAGATCAGTATTGCAACTTGCATAGTAAACTATAACCCTGGACATTGTCCTGTGTTATTTTAGCTATAGCAGTCCTATTACTAGTTTTTGCAAGATAACAAGATCTTTATAATATATAAATGTAGGTATTTTGGAGAATAGAGCTATTGTACATTCAAGGGACTGAGATTAGTGTTTAAAGCATTTAGCTTTCATTTTGGAGACATTCAATATATTTCGTAAGGTGGCGTATAAGATAGAATTCTAAACTTAGTGTTTCTTAATCTTCCATCAAACTTCTTATTACAAATTATTTTAAGTCAGTTGCAGTTGATAGTGTTTACTTTTCTTAACAAATTTTTAACGTATTATAAATGCATGTGTATTACACATAGGGTTGGAGGACTTAGATCTACTTATGCGATTGGAAACAAAATTTTGTGTATTCTACCTAGACTATGACTGTGTTTTGAGTATGACTCGTGGTTACAATGGAAATACATCCACCATTGCTGAGTTAATAGTAGGTTAAAGTTTTATTTTCTTGATAGATTTTAATATATAAATGCAGGTGTTTTGGAGAATAGAGCTATTGTACATTCAAGGGACTGAGACTACTGGTTAAAGCATTTAGATTTCATTTTGGAGACATTCGATATAATTCCTACGGTGACATATAAGATATATTTCATCAAACTTCTTATAAAAAATATTAATTTAGTTGTAGTTGATGGTGTTTACTTTGCTTAACAATTTTTAACTTATAAATGTAGGTGTTTTCGACTATAAAGCTATTGTATTCAAGGGATTGAGATTAGTGGTTAAAGCATTTAGCTTCCATCGTGGAGACATTTTTATACTTTGGATTTGTATATTTGTATATTTTTTATATCCTAATATAATAATGTTGCCATCTTACATATCCTCGTAGTGTTTCTTCACATCTGGCACCGCTAATAATTGATAACCATTTCATGTGATTTTAGTAGTACACTCTTTAAGGTGTGTTTTTTCATTATGTTTAATGCTAAATTTGATGGTTATATATGTAGTAATTTGATGTCATGAATATTTTAACAATAAACTAGTATATCTCTTCAAATCAGTCCCAAAAACCTCTTAAAAATAGTCCCAAAACCTCTTAAAATCATGTCTCCCCCTATGAAAACTAGGGTCTTTGCTGGTACATTGTAGCCTAATTCGATTGGGACACCTGGGGAATGAAACAAGGCCTCAACTTGCATAAACCCACCCACCCTGACCTGTCAACGCCGTCAGTTAGGTCCCACAGGGTTAAGAACACAAAATATGGCTCTTGGCACCTTTACACTACATGTCACTGAGTCATTTTGCAAGAATGCATCCACCGTTGGCACGGTCAAAGGATGTTGAGTTGATCAAAACCGAGAGAGGTTATTGTGGAGGGGCCTGACATCCAGCTGTAGGTCCAAATGGATCATTTTTAGGTGCCATGAAGTGCAAGAACTACTCCGTCAAAGTCTGGTAATTTTTTGCTCTTAGGTCTCTTAAGAGACTTTGTCGGTACATTGTAGCCTGATTTGATTAGGACACATGGGGAATGAAATAGGGCCTCCACTAGCATAAAACCACCCATCCCAACCTGTCGGCATTGTTGTTTAGGTACCATGGGGTGAAGAATGCAAAATATGACTCCTAAAACCTTTACACTACATGTCACCGAGGCATTTTTCAAGAATGCATCCACCTTTGGCACGGTCAAACGATGTTGAGTTGGTCAAAACCGAGAGAGGTTATTGTGGAGGGGCCTAACATCTAGCTGTAGGTTCAAATAGATCATTCATAGGTTCCATGAAGTACGAGAACTACTCCATCAAATTCTAGCAATTTTTTGCTCTTAGGTCTCTTAAGAGACTTTACCAGTACACTATAGCTCGATTCAATTGGGACACTTGGGGAATGAAACATGGCCTCCACTAGCATAAAACCACCCACCCTGACCTATCGGCATTGTCGGTTAGGTCCAAATATGAATCATGCCAAATGTATCTCTCTCCCTATGTAGTCATCTTCGTCGTCTGCAAGGGCAAAATGTTCACCCTCCCACAAACATTGGAACGCACCGAGGGCACAACTCATTCTGGTCTTTCCATAACTTATTTAGACGCGAGGAAAAAGAGGATATGCAAAGTATGTAGACCATACAGAAGGTGAAATGAGGATTTCAAATCATGCCAAATGTACATCTCTCTCCCTATGTCTCTCTCTCTCTTCCTCTCTACCTCATTCTACTCTTACCATAACCCATATGGAAGGTGAAATGAGGGTATACTAGACCTATAGATGATGAAATGATGATAGGAAAATCATGTTAAACATATAGAAGGTGAAATGAGGATATGTTATACATGTAGAAGGTGAAACAAGGATACGTTATACATATAGAAGGTGAAATGAGGATACATTATACATATAGAAGGTGAAATGAGGATAAGCGAATCATGTCAAACATGTGGACCTATGAAATGAGGATATGCAAAGCATGGAGACCATATAGAAGGTGAAATTAGGATAAGTGAATCATGTCAAACATGTGGACCTATGAAATGAGGATATGCAAAGCATGGAGACCATATAGAAGGTGAAATTAGGATAAGCAAATCATGTCAAACATGTGGAGCTATGAAATGAGGATATGCAAAGCATGGAGACCATATAGAAGATAAAATGAGGATATATGAATCATGCCAAATGTGTCTCTCTCCCTACATGGAGACATACAGACCGTGAAATGAGGATTTGATATTGAAACACGGAGTATATATGATATTGAAACATACTTCCATTTAAGATACATACACCTATTTACATTTCTAAATGCAACAGTTGTTGAATTTGGGTTGTGGATGACATTTCTTTGCATAAACTAGATAATGAAATGAGTAAACACACAAACATGTCTTTGCTCATTAATACAAAAATAACTATCTTGGATTGAATGAAAAACACCACAAGTTTTATCATTTTTAACATGTATCTTGCATGTTTAACATGTAAGATGAGAAATTATCAATGATTATCATATCAAATCTAGTAGTTTCTATATCAAATGTAGTGTTCTGAGAAAATCTAACATGTCAAAGCTAGTGTTCTTGAATGAAAAAAACTCACATGTCAAATGTTCTAAGAAAATCCTATATCTAACTAAAACTACAATCATGTGGCAATTAAGATCAAGTTATGTATTGAGGTATGAAACTACATATATCATCTTTCTACCAAGAAAAATAATCATATATAACAAGAAATCAATCTATAACATGTTATTGATCATAACTCAACCATTGTAAACTGATTATACGTTAAAATTTTATGAGTGTGTTGTTGATTTTGTAATCTTAATGAGTGTGTTGTTTGATGTTGTATGGGTATTTCATTATGTTTCTAATCATGGTTGCCAAGGTTCTTCATTCTTGACCATCTATCAAGCTTGTCATTACATTATGACACCATGATGGATCTTACCTAGCAAGTTATCCTATTATGTAGGAGATCACTATGACAACACCATGGAGTTGTCATCAACAATTAATGATCAAGTTGCATGTTTCTAAACCCTTAATCATCACTATTAAAACACAAAAATAGTCAAGGGACTATCATACCAAACGATCCCTAAAACTGCCACAAAACTATTAACTGTCATTATTAACTATGAGGAAATTTGGAAGTTGTCTTGGTTAGTTTTGAATAGTCATGCTTTGATCCATGACCATATCATCTTTCCCTAAACCCTAGAATAGTCATGGATCTCCTTGAATCAATCTTTACATAATTAGACACTATGTAAGTTGAAAATCTATCCATGTCATTATGTTGTCAATGATTATATAATTGCCATCTCAAATAGTGCAGCCATGGAGACATGAGGTTGTCATGACATTCATCTTTAGTTAAGATCATTAGGGGTATCATATACATCATAAGTTTCTACATTGGGATGAATACACTAAATATGTAAGGAGATTTCCATTATGTGCTTTAGAAACCATGTAAACATTATTTGAAAAAGATTGTTATAGTCAAAAGGGATTGTATAGTCATGATTAGGTGGGTTTAAAGCATTGGAACTTGTGTCATAAACCTTAGGTCTTGGTGGAGTGAGGAGAGTGGGTTTAGATTCAATCAAGGATATTCAATAGGAGTTTATATTTTTCAAAGGAAACATAAAAGTTGTAGAAGGGATGTTAGGACTGTCATGTCTCTAGGAATTCAGTCATGCATGTTGTTCTTGACTTTGTCATGCAACTAGAGGAGATCATTCAACAACTACAAAATGCATGTGAATGGGACAAGGGACTGTCTTCTAGTCAATCAACACTCCAACTTAACTAGACTATCATGATCCTCATCACCTTTGGACTACCACATAATTCATGGAGGGGATTGTTTGGACAATATAAGTTGACTACCATCATATCTTATCATCAAGGATCAACTAAAGAGTTTAATACACTACTATTCTATGCAAGAGCACTATCGTAAATAAGATAAAGTGGACTATCGCCATGTTGCTCTACTATTATCACACCTAGTTATGGAATTTGGCAATCAATAGGGTCTTGGAATAGTTTTTAGAAGAATTAGTCATTTTGTCAAGGTCTTGAGAGAGAAAGAATTCATTTAAAAAATAAAACTATTATAATCATATGATCTCTAAATGGTCTTTGACTGTCCTAATATCTCATCACAATACACTCACCAAACATAGTTTTTTGTTGTCTCATATCATAGAACAATAAATTCTTAGACTGTATGCAACACTTTGAAAGGGTTTGGATCTTGTGAATGCTTTTGTGTCCTTATAGGACAGTCATATAGAGTTTTATCCTACTACCACAATCCATAAAGCTACTTGCAATCCTTTGAGAAAGTCACCTACACCCTTGGATCCACATCTTATGCCTCATAAAGTTGGTCATAATAACAAGACACTATCATAAGGTTTGAAGGTGAATGTATGAGGTCCCAACATAGTCAAAAGGTTGAAGGAATGATTATCATATCAATGAAGAGTTGTCATAAATGATGGACATCCATGATTGTGGAGGTCTGTTGCACTATGGTAGGGGTTATTAAAGGGAGAGATGAAATGATTTTTTGTGAACCTTAGTGGACTTTCACATAAAACATTGAATCTATTTGATTATTTGTTCTAAATTAGAATGGAGTGAGTTGAGCTATCAAAAGACTCCTAGGAGTGTCACAATAGTCCATAAGTATGCAAATAGACTATCAAAATAACAAAGGCTACCATAATACCTCATAAATAGCTCAAGAGAAATCATTTATAGTCAAGGGTAGGCTATACAAGTTAAGATTGATCATGCATAAATGGTGAAGATCTAGGAGACCAAGGAAAAATGGTAAATTTGTGAAGTTTCCCACAACAACAAATTTGACATGGTTTGTGAGGCTGGAAACATCCAGAAACAAGGTAGAAACATGGTGGAAACATGGTGGAAACTTCATGAAATGGAAAGATCTTCTTTTGTGCCTACAAAATGAAAGCCAGAAGATGTCAATGAGTTTGAAGAAAAACTCTAGGAGATGAAATGAAACAAGATTTTCCCATTTACCTAATTTTGAAAACCTTTTTGCAAAGTGTTGTGACAACATTTCAAACTCCTAATTTGCTATACTAGTCTTGAAACAACTTGATTTTCAAGCCTATATCACTATTGTACCTACACAATCATAGCTAGAAATGGTCAAAGATGAAGGAATCAAGGTCTTAGAGCTGAATGAAAATGAACTTTATAATCTTATACCTAAATTGCAGCCTTAGATATGATTGTTGCAGTCTTCCATGAGGTACCAAATTGCTATTCTAGATTATAGATGTCCTGATTAAGACTGAAAATGGAGAAAACATGAAGAAAGGAGGCTAGAAATGAAGTTTTGATGGTGAAATTAGTCATCTACAATTGCTTTTTGATGTTTGTACTTGAAAAATGAAGAGCTACAACTACATATGGAACTACAATCACATGGCAATTAAGATCAAGTTATGTATTGAGGTATGAAACTACATATATCATCTTTCTACCAAGAAAAATAATCATATATAACAAGAAATCAATCAACTCAACCGTTGTAAATTGATTATACATTAAAATTTTAAGTTTCAAAGTAGGAATACATGCACATAAGGAATTTAAATTATATTGTATATCAAGGTGTGTATATATATATATATATATATATATATATATATATATATATATATATATATATATATATATATATATATATATATATATATATATATACATATAGTCCATAATGGTACACATATACAAAAATTTGGCAAATATGCCAACTCAAAACATTTTTTACAAAATGTGGCACATGCCATGTCTCAAAATCTATATACAATCTACATGCCGAATAGCTACATCAAATACTAAAGGTCCACTTGACCCTATGTATCTGGTGAATCCTAAATCTGTGATGGACCCTCCAAAAGTGTCCTCTTCGTGCCATGATGTTTAGTAGTTGATGGAGGCAACGTTGACTGGATTAACAAGTCAACCACAAATTTGATTAATCTCTTCAATGGTAAATATAAATAAGTTAGAGTTAGTAAATAGAATCTTATCTACTACAATTTAGAACTTTCATTTATTAACATACATCTAAATCACTACAATCAACTATAAGACATCTATAAACTATAAATTATTTAGAAAAATTCAATTCAATTACCTCGACTCTTTCTTGTCGTTCAGACATTCGTTCTATAAATGATTTTCTCTTAAGACGATCAGGTGTCCTACTGAAGTGTGATGGCAAAGGTGGCACATCACTCACTTTCTCAAGAGACTATAAAAGTAAAGTAACATTGAAATAAATTAATATATAATTATTAAAAAAAAGGAAATGCATACATTAAAAAGGTTAGATGTGTTACACATAAACAATCTAGACTACACTACACAAAAACTTATCTACTAGAAAACAAGCACATACCACTATCGAGGCCTCCTACATCGATTGAGAAGGACTCATCATGGATGAACTAACTAATATCTCCTGTATGAAAAATGACAAGAATGTAAGACTATGTATACAAATAATCATAATAATTTTTAAATTAATAGATCAATTTATCTATTCTCTATTTTATTATTTATCTAAATGACTATAATCTAATATTTAAGTTTTCTAAATTATCAATTAAAATACAGTTCAATCGAATTACCTCCACCCTTTGTTGGCATTCAGAAAGCTATTCCGTGAATGATGGTCCCTTGGGTCGATCAGGAGTTTGACTAAAGGCCATTGGAAAAGATGCCACATCATTCACATTTTGGAGTGACTATAAAAGTAAATTAACATCCAAATATAAATTAATATATAATTACTCACAAAGAATTAAATGCATACAATAAACAAAGTTGATGTGTAGAAAATATTATACCAACAAGTCCAAGCCAAATTGGATCACAGAGAGAGTTCCATGATGAACTTCTATCAACTCCTCTGTCATCAACTATTATCCCCCTTAGATACATTAGTACTAATCTTTGTATATATTATTTGAATCGAATACACCATGAAATTTAACTTTAAATTTTACCTCCATAAAAGGTTGGCCATGCTCCTCTCCTTCTCTACCCACTGATGCTTGTGCTTTTGCTCATGTCCCTGACCCCTCAGCTTGAGTTCTGGACACCGCTGCCTCATCTCATGAAAGAGATGTATGGGGGACATCGTACTCTAAAGTGTTCAGTGGTGGCTCACTACTCTCCGTAAGAGGACCTAAGCACAACTGATTGCAAAAAATGCAATGATGAGGCACACAAACATGTGTGGACAAGGAGGGTCTAGTAATATCAGGTGATCAAATATCACTGCCAACATCATGTGACTATGTAAATTGAGAGGTCTGTGTAATCAAGTGCTTAGTTAAAGAGTGTATGGCAATGAGACCCTGCTGTGTTGCATTTGCAACAACGTCCGGGTGTTGAATTAGAGGTGGAGAAGGGATAGCAGGAGGGGGAATAAAAGGACCTTGCACTTGTCTCATTGCCCCAGGTCTATCTTGATGCATTCCCTTACCTACTCCCTGGAACTCTCTAAAATCAAAATAATTCACATGGTGACCCATTACAAAATCTGCATATAGTTTACGAAGGAAATACAAAGGTACATCTAAATTGTTGTTGGACGGTTTATCAAAAACCATCCACCAATGATCCCAAAAATTCTAACTAATACCCTCATGTGTACACCATTTGATTGAATACTTAGGCTTACGAACATCAACATGCAATCCAGTTTTAGGACTGACAAAATATTGGGCTAACATAGCTTTGGTAATGTCTAACTCTTTCACTTGATCATATGATAAACCACTAGCATATTCTGCCTTCTTGGTGTCTCGTCGTTGACTAAATGATTCATGTTGGCTTTGTGAGGGTTCGAACATGAGAAATAATCCCCTCTAAATTCGATGTCATTGAAGACAATTGAGGGTGCAACGATAAATTTCTACAATCCTACTTATTTGATCAATATTTCTTTCAATTTTCTCTTCAATTGTTGGAGGGGGAGGGTTTGGGTTTTCATGTTGTTCATCTATTTTACCTATTTAAAATACAAAACATACCCATTTAGGATAAAAGACAAACAAAAATTACTTGAATTTACCAAAAAAACAAAAAAAAAGAAGAATTTCTCATACCTAGATCAGATATCCATTCTCCCTGCTTCTGATATCCATTTTTAGCACCTATCTACGTTTTGCAAGCCGTGGGTTTGTAAAACACAGACCCAATTTGTGTTTTTTAATGTCTCCAAAATGGATATTCTATCCATGTTTGGGAAAGTCAAACTTCCCCTTTTCGTGATTTTGGATAAGTAAAAACATGATTTTTTTTCCTATTGCCACTGTTTGGCTCACGATGATCCTGCACTCACCCACTTTTAAACAAATGCATTTGGCTATTGCAAAGCCAAACTCCATGGCCTTTGCAAGCAATCTCATGGCCTGCAACAAAATGGTACTTTGAAATAAGAATACTCCAAAGATTGTCATCTCATGGATACCATGATAGAAATATATGCATAATGGATTTGTTGAAAAGGCTTTCAAAACCTTCAAACAAATACACTTCACAGATGTAAAGCAAACTTCACAACCTCACGCCAGTAGGGAGAAACTGGAACCAACTATGGATGCCTATCAAAAAGTGATTGAAAGAAGATTTTTCTGATGTTGTAAATACAAGTGCACTGATACACTTGCGTGCAAAATATGGGAGCATTCACAAGGCGTGTAAGGTATTGACTAAATCCCTTAAAGAAATCTGGTCTCATAGACCACAATGAATTGCAAGATACACACAAAATGGAATTGTGGAAAAGACTTTACAAAATTTCCAATCAAACGCACTCTTCAGGTATAGAACCAGCCTCCACAACCTTCACCTACATTCCTTTCTGTGCTAAAAATATAACTTTTGGAACAGAGTATGGATATCCATCAAAGCATAGTTGAAGGGGATTTTTGTCAGATATTACATTTGGGAATGCCATGGTAAACACATATGGAAAAATGCGGTCCTTGATTTTAATCCACATGATATATGCCCAGCTCCTCAGCAAGTACTTGTGTAGATGGTCTGTAGACCCAAGATTGGCAAAGGCCCTATCATGATAACACAATACTTGAGCTGGATGGATATATCACTGACCAACATGGGTATAGATCTTGAGCATGGAAAAAGAAAATCAAAGGGTTTAGATTCTGAAGAAAATTCTAGTTATAAAAAACATTCATCCTATAAAAGTGCAAGGTGTCAATATGGAGATGCACAGATAGTGGAGATGGTTGGAAATTAAAGAAGAAACACCTACCAGAGTGTTTGTCACCTGAATAGAGTATGATGTTTAGTATTGATTTCACACAATTTCTAATTTCCAGTAACAATAGAAAGATACATGTCTAGGATGTTGATAGCTTGAAATTGTTGCATACATTTTATCCCTTCACAAATTATGAGAGGGAGTAGGAAATGTCAAGGTCACCTATAACAAGTGAGTTGCCTTGGTGAATGGGTAGAATATTGGACAATATTGGCTGGCCTACATTGCTCCTACAAGTGCTTGTACTGATACCTGTGACTATAGAGAAGCTTATAGTTCTAGTGAATGCCAAACAAATTGTGGCCAACCATTTCCAAAACTTTATCATGTTTCTCGTTCTTGGGTTCAACCAACTGGTAATATACTTGTGCTCTTTGAATAAGTAGGTGGATATCTGAAACCAATCTCTTTCATGACACTTTATGTTCCCATGTATTAGAGACACGTATTCCACCTGTAGATTTGTGGCAATTAAATGCAAGAACTAGCTGTTCATGAGGCCATATAACCCTACAACTTATGTGTTTCTATCAAACATATATGCCAAAACAAGGATCTTGAATGATGCATAAAGGGTACTCAAAGTTATAAAAAAGGGGAGGATTTAAAAGATTCTTGGATGTGATTGGATTGGAGGCCATAAAATATTACATGTTTTTATGAGAAGGCAGATCATATTCCACAGACATAGAAGATCTTTGCATATTTGGAGAAATTGATTTGGGACGTGAAAGTAGGATATTTCCTAGATTTAATGATGTCCAAGAGGAATAAAAATAATTATTTCTCTATCACCATCGTGGAAGGATTGCTCTGAGAGAAATTACATTACTTGCAGAATTTGAGGAATGCAGTGAATAGAATGGATTTTTCATAAACCATTTGAAATGACTTTAAAGTTCATAAAAAGATGACAGTCAAGTGCCCATGAAATTTCGACAAAGACTCAACATTTTATTATAAAGTTGAAGTCTTATTAAAGTTTATAAAACATTTATTTTAATGAGTTAGAAACTTACACTCATTAAAAGGACATTGTTAAATATATATCAAATGTTTATAAAAGTCTGGAAAAGAATTAGCTATTTGGGGAAGGGTTATAAATTCAATGTTTTCAAATGTAAAGGGATCTTTTTTCCAGTTTCTCTTAGGAGAGCTTTGGAGAGAGAGATTTTCATTTATGTAGGCCTGTAGTAGAAATTGGTCATCTTTTCAACACAGCCATTGTACAGGGATTTTTGGGAAACTATGTGTTCTCATTTTATTGAATAATTGAAGGGATATTTCAAAACTTTGTGTCTATTTAGTTCCCTCATTGATTGCAGGTTTTCTTATGTCAATCCATAATCGTTCTTTGATATTTCTCTATTATATTTGGTTGCTCCTAAATTTAATAAAGAAACTTTGTATTCTGAGTTGGTAACATATTCTTCGTATGTTCAATGTGTGACCATTTTCTTACCTATTTATATGTTATGAAGGGATAGTTGCCTATCTTATCAGTTATTGTTTGTGGGCACAAAACTATTGAACTTTGTGTCATTTGTTTCTGCTCATTTTTATTCTAAGTCTATTCTTTAGATGCTTGGGTGTTTTTCTTATGTCTCTCATCCAGGTTTTCTTTCTTTTCCTTTTATGTGGTTTCCTTTCCTGCTTTCTGGTCAAAACATACCCTAAAAATTTCAAATTAAATCATACGAGGGAGTTACCCCTCTAAAAAGTAGAGGAATATCATCATCCCATTGGTGATCTGTCCAATTGTTGTAGGCAGTTTTGTCACCATTCCTTGGGCAAGTCATAGTTTTCTTAACTTTTTCAAAGTGACAAATCCGTTTACTAATAGTTACAAAACACAAAAGAGAGCACATACAATTGTGTTCATAAACACAACCATAGGCATGGTAGATTTTCATCCAATTCATGTTCGTGGAGATATATTCTTCTTCAAAAAAGAAAATATATAAACCAAAAACAAAAGAAAAGATTTGAAACTTAAGAGTTCGTAATGTTTTCACCTAAAGGCTAATGAAATAAGATTTTAGGTCTAATGTAGCATTGAACTCACCAATGCAATAACCATTATTAGGGATTTCAAGATAATCAAGAGTGAATCCAACTTTACAATATATTTCACAAACATTCAAACTTTTCATCATCCATTAGGAGAATATGGGTCAATATAATGTAGTAATTGATAGATTTGAATACTTCAATTTATAACTTAAGTTTGATAGGTCATAGTGATGGTCAAATAGAAGATTTAAATTTGCATGGTAAGTGTTCATATCAACTTGTTTCGTTTATGTAGGACAACATGTATTACTGCACCACTGCAATATAAACTTTAAATGGATTCAAAATTCCACAAGTAATGAACATGTTACAAAACACAAAAGAGAGCACATATAATTATGTTCATAAACACAACCAAATGGATGGTAGATTTTCATACAATTCATGTTCTTGGATATGTATCCTTCTGTGAATAGTAAAAGAAATTAACCAATAACAAAAAAATTTAAAACTCAAGAGTTAGTCATGTTTTCAGCTAAAGGCTAATGAAACAAAATTGTAGGTGAAGAGTAGCATTCAAATCAGCAATGTAGTAGCCATTATTAGGGATTTCAAGATAATTGAGAGTGAATCTCGTTGGTTCCCAAAATAGCTAATCCAAAACCCTATAACATATACTAACCTTCTAGGCTAGGGGTGTCATCAAGAATGCAAGAAATGTGCTCATCAAAAGGTTGAGGATGATTAAGGGCCAATTGTTAGAGTGGGTAATCTCCTCTTCACTTTAAGCTCAACTAAATTGAGGAGGGTGTTCCTAGAGGTATCCCTCAACAGGGATTGATTGCAACACAAAATATATGAAATGATAACACAATAGTAGTACCTAGATTGTAGTTTTGATCCCAAAGGTTGTTACTAGATTAAAAGCTAACCTACTACACTAAAAAGCTCCCATTAAGTTGATAAGGGTATCTTTGAAGCAATGCAAGATGTAGGTATGCATGTTTGGTTCAATAAGATTAGAGCTTGGTTGGTTTTCTAAAGATATTCCCTAGTTAAAATGCAGAACCAAAAGGATGCACACATATTAGGACCTATTCCTATTCCATAGTTGAAAGGTGTTCATTTTAAAAGGATGTGGGTGATCAAAAATTTCCTAGATCAGTACCTATCTAGTGGGTTACAGAGTCTTCAATTTATAAAAGTAAAACAACAATATAGAGACATATGATGGCCTTTCTAAATACTCAAACTCATAAAAATATGATAACCATTAATGAATATACTTAGTAATCCCTTTTTATATTGCATTCATCCACACATAACCCATAAATGATCACTACAAAGCATGCAATATTTTAAGAAGTTGTCACATTCATCAAATCTATAGTTACATTCATACCATAAAAGATGACAAGAGGAAACCCTAGCTACAACTTAGGGATTCCCTAAAAAAATACATATAACAATGGAAAAACCCAAAACTAATATCAAATTACACCTTTACAATCAACATATTTTTCTAATCATTTCCCTCCTGAAGAACTAGACCTGGCATTTTTTGAAATCCTAGAAAGCCTTTGCACTTCTGGCATCTAGAAACTACAAGAATGATCCCCATAAAAATGAATAACAAGCCAATATATACTCCCCTTTGAATCTAGCCTAAACTGCATTGAATGAGGCCATGGTTGTTAGGTGTTTCCCACCTAGAAAGAATGGCATTAACTGTGTGTAGGTACAAGAGGTAGTTGGGAGAATCCACCAACTGCATTCATGATGCCTTGAGGAGAGAACCTAGAGTTAGGTGAGACATATAGGGACAGTTGGACATTTGGACGCGTCTATTCTACAAGCTATCGGGCAAAGTTGAAATGGAGCCTCAATTGTGACTATCATGAGAGGGAGGGTGCATGTAAATTTTAACCTACCTGAAAATCTTTGGCAAGCATCACATTTTCTAACTTTTCCAACAACATCCTTAAATAAAGTTGGCCACCAATACCCTTCTCTAATGATCTTATGTGTTGTAGTTTTAGCATGAAATTGTCCTCCACAAATGCCTTGATGACATTCTTCGATTACTCTTATGGATTGATTTTGATCTAAGCACTTGAGCAATAGCCCCTCATGATTTCTCCACATTAATTCATTTTGAATCAACACATACCTTTAGGATTAAAGTTTGAGTGTCCTTTGCTAATTTTCACTCATCCGTGGGGGGAAACACATGTTCTCCAAATAGAAGATGACATCCTTATATCATGGGTTATCAACTAGATGACACGGGCTAACAATAGGAGTTACACTTGCTTCATTTACCTTTGTTGCCTCTAAGTTTGCATATGCCATCAACCTGGCCAAGCCTTGACCCTCGACCAATTTGGTGACCTGCACCTCTATATCATATTATTAGATCTTGTTGTTCCATCTACATCTTCTACCAGAGGCTTCTTGCCGTGTAAAAATGTCCTTTATAGCTGTACGTGGCATATATGAAATGGTTTTTGCACCCATGAGGTATGATTTAAAGTTTTTGATAGCTTTGACCAATGCATAGGCATGTTTTTCCATTGTTGAATACTTCATTCAACAACTTGCAATGATTTACTAAAAAATGCAACAGGTTGTTCATTCTGAAGTAAGACATCGACTATGGTGTAGAAAGAAGCAAAAGAAAAGCACTGGAGAGGCCTGGAATAATTCAGGATTATCAAGACTGGAGCATCTTTGAGGGCTTCTTTTATTTCAACAAATTCTTTAGTTGGTTCCTTGCTCCATGTGATTTATTATCCTTTCCTCAACATCTTGGAGATGACATTGGTCTTCTGAGAAAAGTTAGAGACAAACCTTCTAATAAAATTAATTTACCCAAAGAAAGACTGGATAGCCTTAACTGATTTGGGTTGAGGGATGAGGTCAATTGTCTTTACTCTTTTTGGATCTATCCTTACCCCATTCTTTGATACAATATGTCCCAGTAGCTTTCATTTTTCAATCCCAAACATGTATTTTTTGGGATTCAGAGAAATCCTATGCTCAAGGCATCTCTCAAATATTAGCTCTAGGTGTTTGCAATGATCTTTTATTTCTTTAGAGAATATAGTTAGATAATCTTAGTAAACTACCATGATCTCATCTATGAGGCTTGCAAAGGCAACATCCATTGCTCTCTGAAATGTTGAACCTGCATTATTCAAACCAAATGGCATTCTCACATATACAAAAGTGCCCCAAGGAGTGGTGAATGTTGTTTTGTATTATTCTGACTCCTTGACCATTACTTGGTTATACCTAGAGAATCCATCCATCATGGACATTAATTTTGATCCATTCACCTTTTACAATAAATGGTCCATGCTTGGGAGAGGATAATTGTCTTTAGGAGATTTGATATTCAATTTTCTAAAATCTACACACAATCTTATCCCTCCATTCTTCTTTCTCATAGGAACAAGATTAGATACCCACTCTTAATGCCAGATAGGTTTGATTATACTTCCTTCTTTCAGCTTTGCCAACTCCTTTTGCATTTGAGGGGAAAGCGTGGGATTGATTGGCCTTTGCTTTTATCTGAAAGGCTTTGCATCAGGCTAGAGGGGAATAGTGTATTGAAACAAATCTTCTCTATAATCTTTGAGTTCATCATATGGCCATGCAAAACACTTCTTGAACTTCTTCAACAATGCAATCAACATTTGTCTTTCATTTGGTTTCAACTTTTTACCAATATGAATCATATTGGGGCCAACTTCGGTCCCCAAATTCACATCCTCAACATTATCTTCCTCAAGTAGATTTCCTTTATTCTTGTAATAATCTGCACTATCAAACATTCTTTCCAATGTTACTATCCCTTTAGGAATTGTGTTTGTCTTCAGCTGCACTACCTCATTTCCAAATAAGGTCTCTTCATCATCCTCAATTTCCACCATAGGTTGCCAATCTATCAATTGATTGTCAAATTCATCCATACAATTCAAAAACCTATAAATCTGATCACTGTCATTAAAAACTTGCCAACTGTAGATGTTGTCAGGTATAGCAGGTTTGGTGAGAATCTCAGTTTAGCATATTGAGAATGAGAAGAGGTTGATTGTGAATTAAATTTTGAATCTGCAATAGCTAGAGCATCTACCTATACATTTTTAGACCTTTTGATCCATTTAATTCCAATAGCATCAAATAACTCCAATGTATCCCACATTGCATTCCTATATGCTCTCAACCTTTTTTCCTTAGCCGTGTAGACATCCTTGACCTATTGCACAACTAATTCAAAATCCTCCCATATCCTCGAACACCTAATTCCATGTCTATGAGCAATATCCAAGCCCAACATAAGAGCTTCATATTCAACAATATTATTTGTGCATTGGAAATCAAGATTGAAGGACAACCTAGACCATTCCTTGTCTGGTGATATCAAAACAATGCCCACACTTGAACCATCTCTAGAGAACGCACCATCAAGGTAAATTGTCCATAAATCGGTCACATCATGATTAGGGGCAACACAATGGGAAGGACCAACATCAATGCTATGATCATCTTCATTATGTAATACCCCATAAAATGATCAGTTTCAATATCAAAGAAGTTTGATTCATTAGTTGTCTTGTAATGATCCTCAATGCCATCCAACATCTTCTTCTCCCTATATAACTTTACTTCTATTCCATGCACCAGGATGGTAGCATATGATAAGTCCATTTGAATAATATTGCCCATAGAAGATGCCCATTTTCTAGACAATAACATACCCCACTTAACAGGGAAATCCACAATGATGATGTCCATTAGGAATGACTTATCAAGATAAGCAGCAAGTTGGACCTCAACATCTTTCACAAGGCCAATCACATTGACTTCCCTAGAATTGATGGCAAAGCACTTGTCATAAGGCTTAGACACTTTTAGACCCAAGTCAGTCATGACCTCTAATGGCATGACATTACTAAAGGCTCCAGAGTCCAACATATAATTGTGTAACAACCATCAATTAATAATCAATATTGTGTAGAAAGGATCAACATCTAACTGACTGTTGATTATGGATGACCCTAAATAAACCTCTATAGTATCTTCTTCATTTTTACCTTCATCACTATCCATTGGGGTAGCAACAAGTTATTTTGGTGCATTGACAACAATGATATATGATAAAACCCTATCTCTATGGTCTGGAATTCTATGGACTTTCCCTACTGGTAATGAAATCCTAAATTGACTAAGAACTTAAGACATATCCACAGGGTTATTATTTGGTAGAGGTGTATCACATGAGAGGGTAACATCATTTGCATCAGGGATGAAAGGCATTAACTGGTTGGAAGAAATATCCTTACCTTTTGTGAGGCCCACCCTTGTGCGATTGGATTAGTTGCACTTGTAGACCATATTGTTTTGCCTCGCCCTAGCTAAAGGTTTGATTTATGAGAGTGACTCTATCTTCGAGACAATGTAGTGTAGAGGTGGAATGTCACATGTTGTGTTTAAACTGGAACCTTTAGTGTTGTAATGCGAGGCTACCATGTGTTGTACTTCTTGTTTTATTTTATGAGACTTATTATTCAAAGTATCTTTGGCATGTGGACATTTGGGATTGTTGATCCCGTTATTCATACTTCCAGGACTCTTTCCCTATGTTTTGATTAGTTAGATAGAGAATGTTGTGATGTTGTTATATCTTATATGTTAGATTTCACGTGACGATTACATGATATGTGATATTCACTTTGATGCTAATTGGGATATTAGTTGTTGAGTAAATGAATAAATTATTATGCAATGTTGATCTTGAGTTGCTGTTTAGAAATGCAATAAATTATGAATCTTGTCAATAATACTATGTGTTACTATTGAGGATTTATATGATTATATGACATTGTGTGTGTGTACATTTTCTCTCACTTCGGCTATGATGAACATGTGCTATTAATCAGTTTGTGGAAGTGTGTAGGTGATTTTCCATGCCCATAGAAAATAGGAGGTCATCCCATACCTATGTGAAATCTGTGTTTAAGCCAATCTAGTCCCAGGAGGGACCAAAGTCACATGTGTTGGTGCATGATGATTTCGTGATGTCTGCATTTATGTTTAATTCTGATTAGGTTTCACCACATCTCTTTATTTTACTAAAGTGTTGTAAATGTGTATTGTATAAATTGCACCATTTGGGGTCATTTATTTTATTGGGCATTTTCTTGTAATTTTATGTACCCTATAATGTTTATTTTGGCCAAATAATGACCCTAGGTCATACCCCTAGGGTCTAGGGCCAATTTAGACATGCTAAACCTTAGTATAACCTTCATTGAGCCACTCTAACTTTACCCTAAAGTTAAGTGACGAATTTTTGAATTTGGATATGGGCTAGACAAGTCAAGGGTCCACCTCAAACATCCCCAATACCCTTGGTTATGGTCTACCTTATCTTGAAGGCTTGGGAAGCTTCCAAGGCCTTCAAGTGTGAGAGGCCCATCCCTATGCTCTCGCACATATGTGAAAGCATCTTGGAGGGAATGTGATTTCCTTGATGGACAAGATGAGGACATGTGTCTCATTCTTATCCTCATGGAGCCTCCAAGTGGGACTCTCCTCTCCACTATGCTCTCACACGTGTGAGAGCACTTGTGAGAGAGTGTGAAGTTTTGAAGGATAGAAATGTGACATGTGTCACCTCCTCATCCTTTGGAGATTGTGAGTGAGATTGTGAGGAGGAAGGAGAAGGTTACATGTGTCACCTTCTCATTCCTCAAGGCTCTTGTGTGTAGCCTATTAAACTCCCTCTTTAAGAGAGGGAGAGGGTTCTTTTTTTGGCTTGTTTTTCTTGATTATTGCTTGGGAGAGAGATAGCTAGAATTTGGAGAAGTTGAAGGCAAGAAGTTTGGAGGGAGATTTGGGAAGCTCTCTGCCAACTCTTACTATTTTGGGCTTTAAAGGTAAGCTTCAAGGCTAGATGCCTTCCCTTTTGTTTTTACATTTCAATGTGTTGGAAATCTTGCTTGTGTGTTTTTGAGTCTTGATGTTTTGTTGTGTGGGTTTGTTTTGTTGGGTGTTTGGATGAAGCTTTCCATTTATGAGAGCTCATCTTGTTGGGGTGGGAGAGGAGTGAACCTCCTCGAGGTCACCCTCACTATTTTATTGAGGTATTGATGGCCATGAAGTATTTTGGGAAGCATTGAGATTTTTTTGTGAAGGCATGAGTGCTTTGGAAATGTGATATTTGAGAAATGTTAAGGTTAGAGGCTTTGTATTATGAGAAATGTTAAGGCTAGAGGCCTTGTATTATGAGAAATATAAGTTATTTGAGATTTTAGGTGCACCTCTAGAGTTGAGAGTAGTCCACTCTCCTACCCCCAAAATTCATGAATATGGATTAGTTGTGTGCAAGCCTTGGGAGGGTGTAAAATTATTTGTGTATGTGTTTTTGTGTGAATCTTGTTGTGGTGTGAAACCGGTTTGAGGGTGATCTCCAAGCTCGGGGGAGACTCTTCTCGAGTCTATGGTAGGGAGGTGAGCATCCCATGGGCATGGGAAAGCCTTTGTTATTTTTGTGACAGTTTTGGTGACATTGGAGATTGGAGCTTTGGTAGGAGTTGTTTATTTTGTGATTTTTGTAAAGCTTGGCATCTTGTTGCCTTGCCCTTATAGGCTTGTAAAATCATTGTTGTAAAATATTTAAACTCTCTTTGAGCATAGGTTGGGAAGAGAAAAATGTATTTATGTATTCAAGTTTTTATATGAAAAGTTGTTGTATTAATTATTGTAATGGGTTTCAAAAAATACTGTAATGTTCTTTTAATGTTTTCAAAAAAAGAAGGGGATACTGTATTATCCTTTGTAATGATTTTCTAAATGAATTTATTGTTTGTGGAAAAAGCAAAAGAGAACATATGTACAATTACAGATTACAAAAAAAAAAAAAAATGTAGGCAAAATGTAACTTGTTGGTTAAACAAATTTAGCTTACTGTGTTTTATGTTTTTTTAGTGTACTTGTATTTTTTTTAAATGGGTTCACTTTTATTTTTTTGAAACAAAATATAGATAGAAAAATACTTGCAAAAATTTATGTAAAAATGTATATATATATTCTTTAACCTCCTATTTTAAACTCACTGTTTTTTTATATACCAGAAAAGTATTTTTTAGCAGAATGGACATAAGTATATATTCCTCTGTATTTATACATCTACATATACAATATATATATAATAATAAAGTATAGATTATTCATATATATATAGTTCCTATGTGTGTGTGTGTGTATATATATGTTTGCATTAAAAATGATTGAAGACATATTACATAAAAAGAAAGATTTTAAACTAATTACAAGTTAGGGTTTTTACATGCCCTAACGGGCAGAGAAAAAGTTTACATCCCCCCTGTCCACCCTCCACATATCTGTGGAGGGTGGGCGGGGAGGCCGCCCCCTCCCCAATACCCTTTTTGCTAAGCACGATGCCCAGCGCCCCCGTCAAACGCTAACCCGCAGTCCAGGATGTGCATGACCCACAGTCCAGGATGTGCATGACCTGCAGTCCGTGATTAGCTCGGCCTGCCGGTTTCCTCTTTTCGCCCTGCAACAGTTATCCCACATTTATTTTTCTAAACATATATATATATATATATTTATTTATTTATTTATTTATTTATTTTTTCTGGTATATACTCTTAAAAAAATGCTTTCTCTCAGCCCAATAGGATATGTACATTGCTGGTGCAAAAATATAAGCCTGTATTCAAGGCATTTAAAAAAAAAGAAAGGAGCCATTATTCTTGCAGAAAAACCCTGTGTATATCATTTGCAAAACAAAATAGATTGAGAGCCTCCATGGCCAAGTTTGAGCAACTTGCAACATGAGAGAAGATTGAAGAGAAAAGAAAATAGGGTTAGGGTTGTAGAGAGGAAAGTAAATAGAAAATAAAATTGAAACAATGAGATTAGGGTTTTGGAGGAAAGGAGGAAAATAGAGAAATATTAATAATTAGGGTTAAGGGAGATGTGAGGATAATTACCACTTAGAAAATATAAAAGAGTTTTTTTTATTTACTCCCTTGGTGCACGTCAAATCTCATCCTTTTAAATTTTGCTTTTCTCTTAAAGCCATTTCATTGCTTTTGATTTATTTATGTTAGTGGGTTTAATTTTACCCTAGGCCCTTTTATTAATTTTAGTGGGTTAAATTTTATTGGGGTTTGGGATGTGAAAATAATGTTAGGAGAATTAATTATTTTTATCCTTTTTAAATGGCGATTTTTATTTAATTGTTTACTTTGAGATTGTGAATAAATTATTTAATTTTATCGCCTTGGCCTAATATGGAATGTTGAAGTAAATTAGATTTAAGAGTATATTTAGATTTAAATTAATTTCTTTTATAAATGGTTTTAACTAGAGGTGTTATTTTTAAATTATTTTAAATTTAAATCCTTTTATTGTCTTATTTTATTGCTTTTCGATTTGGGAAATAATGTTAAGAAATTTATTTAATTTAAATACTTTTATTGTCTTATTTAATTGTTTTTTGATTTATTGGGTTAAGTGGGTTTAAATTTATTTAATTTAAATCATTTTATTGCCTTATTTAATTGCTTTTTGATTTATTGGGTAAGTGAGTTTAAATTTAACCTGATCTTTTTAACTTAATTAGTAGATTTTTTTAGTGGGAATTTTGGTGTGGAAAATATTGTTGTCTTATTTGAAAATTAATTAATTTATCCCTTCGCCTTTGTACTTGTGCAAATCTTATGCAAATTTTAATTAATTGATCTAATTAATTAATGTGAATGTATTTTATTTTCATTGCCTTGAGTGAATGTTAAAATAAATTATTTTATAGGTGTAATTAGATTTAATTCATATTTCCTTTTGATAAGGTTGTAATTAAGGTTGTGTAATTAAAAATTATTTCCCCATTAATAATGAGGTGGCATTATGCTGCCAGATTTTCCCTAGATTAGGAAAAGAGTAATTAAGTGATTATTTCACGTGTTTAATCTATCACATTAATTATCTTTGAGTAATTTTAATTAAGATTTGATGAAAGTAATTAATCTCATTTTTTGTTATAGTCCTTAGAGTTAGATTTTGACACCTATCGAAATCACATCACCTCATCTAGGAAAACTAGGGTTAGATCCTATTTTGGAATCTACCCTCTTAGTGACGCTTCCCGCGTCATATAAGCCCCTTAGTAGGCTTACTACTCGCATGGGTTGCTAAAGGTGTTCGCATAACCTTGATGATCGATTGATGTTTTGCACCTTTGTGTGTATGCCATCGAACACGCTTGTTGCGTGTGAGGAGGTTTTTAGAGGCGAGTAGAATTTTTTTTTATATTTCATGTCATGACCATATGGTAAACATGGACATGACATGTGTGTTGTGTGTCATGACTACATGGGAAATGTGGGCATGACATTTGGTATCAAAGCCCATGTTTCAAACACTGGGATCTTTGGGTGTGTATAATTGTCGAGTTGGGCCAATAATAGACCGTGCATACTTGTTTTGCGTGTCTAACTCTAACTTGTGTAGCAATGAGTTCATAAGACATCTCGCATGGGAATAGCTTTTTTCCCTCAATTTTTGCTTTCGCTAACCCCCATATATGACTTGGTGTCGTAGGTACTTGGGGAGTGTATTCTTGATGAATAGAGTAATTGAAGGGCCATGCAAGTTCTGAATTTGAAAGTTGGTCAACTTCTTGACCTAGTGCTATCCTAAGAGAATGATATTGGTTGGGTTTTGCTAAGTGTTTCATTCTAGCTAATCCTTGCTCATTGTCCTAGTTGTTGGTGCAATTCGATCCTTCTTTAGGGGTCATGACAACCTATGCTAAGTGCACCCTTGGACAAGTGTTATTATGATAAAGTTTTATTCTTATGGCTACCTTGTAGGTTGCCCTGACGAATGTGGAGTTGTGTTTATCCTACCTTGTAAGATGAAAGAAATGTATTTGAGTGGTACACTATCTTGGACAAGGACTCATGTATCCGAATCATTTATTAGATCCACCTTGTTTCGTCTAGTTAACCTCTATATCATGGGTAAGATGTGCCTTATTCAAATGACCCTTTAGTTGGGATGCGAAGAAGTTGTTGACCTTTAGTTGCCCTTCGCCTTGATGTAGGATTAAGTTATCCTGATGAGTAGTTGTCACTCAAAGAGTGAATAAAATGGTATATTCTCTTTAAGAGTCACTTGGTAACCTCATTGGAGAATGGAGAAGTAGATGTTAAACGAGTTTGGCATGTAAGGCCTTTTATGACTATTTTCTTTGGTTTTTACCTCTTGGGTTTAATGATAGGATGAGTAGTGGCTTCAATGACCACTTCGTGGCTAAGAATCTTTTGACAATTGTTGTGCCATGTCGAGTAAATCTCCTTGTAACATGTTGGCGTCTAATGGATATTTTGGCTATGTGCTGCCTTCACATTAATTTGTAATGTGATTTGTTCATTTATAGTATACTACCTCGTTGGTTAGTGGTTTAAATGTGGTATATGTGCATGAGGCTGAAACATATTATGATAGTTGAGAAGCAAGATCTAGTTGCGAATGTAATTTCGTACCTGCTGCTTAAATAGTAATCTAAATTGCAACTTGATCCCTCCCTTGCCACCTTATTTCATTGAAAATTGCTTACCTATATGTCGTGATAGGGTGATGAGTTCCCCTTGAGATTTACGTAGGCCTTGGTGCTTGGAAGGCTATAGTGAAGCCTTGTGATGGGTTGTAATAAATAAAGTTATGATTGAGTTATAGCTGTCCTATTGGGTTAATGTGGAAACCCTCTAAGTGGCACCTTCTTGAACTTTTAGATGTTGGATTTTGGTGACTCTTGAGGTGAGTCCCTTGTGCTACTGAATTGCATGATTCCTCGAAGGAAATCCTAATGGTTAGAAAGATATTATTTTATGGATTGCAATAAGTCTAGGTGTTGAGTTGAATAAGGAATCACACACCTTGCTTTAGGGTAATGAATGTGGTTTGTCACTTATATGGGTATCTTGGAAATGTTGGGATTGTAAGGATGTGATGGGAAGTTAAGTTCACTTTGAGGGTAATAGTAAGTTGGTTGTGATACCACTTGGGTGTTAGTAGTTGGTGTTGTGATCGATTCGTATGATCGGCATAGATGCATCCGATGGGTTGTTTTTGGGCGATATAAGGCCTTGTCTTGAACTTGAGAGTAATTTGTAAGCCTCATTGGAAAAGTTTAGAATTATGGAAGTTGGTGAGTTCAGTTGGATTTTGGTAGTATCCATGAAGATGTTGTTATGTGTTCCTTACTAGGAAGCATGAAGGAACCCACTTCGAAGGTGACCCTTAGGATACATGACTTTTGGCAATTTTTTCCAATCATATCCTAGGTTGCCTAGAAGTTGTGGGTGTCCATGTAGTTGGGGTGTTTCCTGACCTTAGTTAAGAGTGTGACCACTATCCCTCTCCTCTTTTTTGTAACTATGTTATATACGTATAATGTTGTAATGTGCAATTTTGGTTAAATTGTTGAAAAAAATTATCCACTTATTGATGGAATTTTTATTGATTTCAAAACTAGCAGTATTGAGTTCTCTTCTTGGGCTACTTAGCCGATGTACCTTCCTATAGTCCTCTTACCTCAAGGACTTGTTTAATTGTATTTCGATTTGACTTTTGAATGTTGAATTCGCCACTTTTGAATTTGACTTATCTTTTAAATTCAAATTATCTTTTGGATCTTAATTTTTCTAAATTTTATTCGTTAAAATTATTCAAGACTTATCTTTTGCAAACTTTAATTTTGAGGATTTTTATTATTGTTGGTATTGCTGGTACCTATGTAGTGTTGTGAATTATGCAACCCATGTTACATATAAGGGCACTTGGTGAGATGGAAGGTGGGAATAGTCGGTCTTGGTCAAAGTTGCAAGTTTGAGGTTGTTTAGTGGATCGCTAGTGGTGGTTCAAAATTTCCTTGTGGACCTTGTGTTGTGTTGGGTAATGTGTTGGTGCTTTCCCATTTTGGGAGGCTAAATATTTAAACTTCAAAATATGGGTGCTGGAGAGGTTCGAAGGAGTAGATAGGTTGGAAAACCTTGAGATCCTCCTGTTGTTGTGAGGATCTACTATCCACGTGAAATTGGCTCACTTGTTTTAAGAGGCTATGTGATTGCTCTGATCGATTAGAAGTTGGACCTACGAGTTTTGCAGTAGTATAGGTGTTTAGCTTCGTCCCTTGACGCTAGGGACGCATGGTTGTGTTGGTACCTACCTATTCTGCAAGTTTGACCTTGGAAGTCTAGTGAGGACCTATTGATAGAAGTGGCAGTCAAGACTTGTGAGTCTTGCGCAATTCTTGCTTGGAGTCTTAAGTGTTTTTTACTTAGCATCGGGGGTTTTGTGACTAATTCTTTGGTCAAGCTTCCTTTGGGATACTTGTGTTAGGTGGGTTTTGGATGGCGAAATGAGGCTAGGAGTATGATTCAGTTGAGTTAGAGTTTAGAAGGGCCTCTGTTGAGCTAACCTCCTTAGTGTGTTCCCCTCTTTCTTGACCTTGGATTACTTGGTGATTTATCTTAGGGCATCTAATGCCATGGTGCCTTTTGATGCTTGTAACATGTTTTGACTATGTGTGGTGGCTAGATCCTTGACCTCTCCTAGTTGGAAGAGGGTATCCTTGAGATTATTGCCATGCGATTACTTATTAAGTTCTTATTGGTCCCTTACTTTTATGTTGAAATCAATATGAGTTCTATGCCATGTTGGAATGGCTTGTAGGTGAGTTACTCTATGATGCTCCCGTGTTAACTTCCAGGAGGAAGTTTAGCTCTAGGGGAGGAGGATGTGAGGCCCACCCTTGTGCGACTGGATTAGTTGCACTTGCAGACCATATTGTTTTGCCTCGCCCTAGCTAAGGGTTTGATTTATGAGAGTGTGACTCTATCTTCGAGACAATGTAGTGTAGAGGTGGAATGTCACCTGTTGTGTTTAAACTGAAACCTTTAGTGTTGTAATGCTACCATGTGTTGTGCTTCTTATTTTATTTTATGAGACTTATTATTCAAAGTATCTTTGGCATGTGGACATTTGGGACTGTTGATCCTGTTATCCAGACTTCTAGGACTCTTTCCCTATGTTTTGATTAGTTAGATAGAGTATGTTGTGATGTTATATCTTACATGTTAAATTTCACGTGACGATTACATGATATGTGATATTCACTTTGATGCTAATTGGGATATTAGTTGTTGAGTAAATGAATAAATTATTATGCAATGTTGATCTTGAGTTGTTGTTTAGAAATGCAGTAAATTATGAATCTTGTCAATAATGCTATGTGTTACTATTAAGGATTTAGATGATTATATGACATTGTGTGTGTGTGTGCATTTTCTCTCGCTTCGGCTATGATGAACATGTGCTATTAATCAGTTTGTGGAAGTGTGCAGGTGATTTTCCATGCTTATGGAAAATAGGAGGTCATTCCATACCTATGTGAAATCCGTGTTTAAGCCGATCTAGTCCTAGGAGGGACCAAGGTTACATGTGTTGGTGCATGATGATTTTGTGATGTCTGCATTTATGTTTAATTCTGATTAGGTTTCACCCCGTCTCTTTATTTTACTAAAGTGTTGTAAATGTGTATTGTTTAAATTGCACCATTTGGTATCATTTATTTTATTGGGCATTTTCGTGTGATTTTATGTACCCTATGATGTTTATTTTGGCCAAATAATGACCCTAGGTCATACCCCTAGGGTCTAGAGCCAATTTGGACATGCTAAACCTTAGTATAACCTTCATTGAGTCACTCTAACTTTACCCCGAAGTTAAGTGACGAATTTTTGAATTTGGTTATGGGGTAGACAAGTCAAGGGTCCACCTAGACCATCCCCACTACCCTTGGTTATGGTCTACCTTATCTTGAAGGCTTGGGAAGCTCCCAAGGCCTTCAACTGTGAGAGGCCCATCTCTATGCTCTCACACGTGTGAGAGCATCTTGGAGGGAATGGGATTGCCTTGATGGACAAGATGATGACATGTGTCTCATTCTTATCCTCATGGAGCCTCCAAGTGGGACTCACCTCTCCACTATGCTCTCACACATGTGTGGGAGCACTTGTGAGAGAGTGTGAGGTTTTGAGGGATAGGAGTGTGACATGTGTCACCTCCTCATCCCTTAGAGATGGTGAGTGGGATTGTGAGGAGGAAGGAGAATGTGACATGTGTCACCTTCTCATTCCTCAAGACTCTTGTGTGTAGCCTATTAAACTCCCTCTTTGAGAGAGGGAGATGGTTCTTTTTTTGGCTTGTTTTTCTTGATTATTGCTTGGGAGAGAAATAGCTAGAATTTGGAGAAGTTGAAGGCAAGAAGTTTGGAGGGAGATTTGGGAAGCTCTCCACCAACTCTTACCATTTTGGACTTTAAAGGTAAGCTTCAAGGCTAGATGCCTTCCCTTTTGTTTTTACATTTCAATGTGTTGGAAATCTTGCTTGTGTGTTTTTGAGTCTTGATGTTTTGTTGTGTGGGTTTGTTTTGTTGGGTGTTTGGATGAAGCTCTCCATTTAGGAGAGCTCATATTGTTGGGGTGGGAGAGGAGTGAACCTCCTCGAGGTCACCCTCACTATTTTATTAAGGTATTGATGGCCATGAAGTATTTTTGGAAGCATTGGGATTTTTTTGTGAAGGCATGAGTGCTTTGGAAATGTGATATTTGAGAAATGTTAAGGCTAGAGGCCTTGTATTATGAGAAATGTTAAGGCTAGAGGCCTTGTGTTATGAGAAATATGAGTTATTTGAGATTTTGGGTGCACCTCTAGAGTTGAGAGTAGTCCACTCTCCTACTCCCAAAATCCATGAACATGGATTAGTTGTGTGCAAACCTTGAGAGGGTGTAGAATTATTTGTGTGTGTCTTTTTGTGTGAATCTTGTTGTGGTGTGAAACTGGTTTGAGGGTGATCTCCAAGCTCAGGGGAGACTCTTCTCGAGTCTATGGCAGGGAGGTGAGCATCCCATGGGCATAGGAAAGCCTTTGCTATTTTTGTGACAGGTTTGGTGACATTGGAGATTGGAGCTTTGGTGGGAGTTGTTTATTCTGTAATTTTTGTAAAGCTTGGCATCTTGTTGCCTTGCCCTTGTGGGCTTGTAAAATTATTGTTGTAAAATATTTAAACTCTCTTTGAGCATGGGTTGGGAAGAGAAAAATGTATTTATGTATTCAAGTTTTTATATGAAAAGTAGTTGTATTAATTATTGTAATGGGTTTTAAAAAATACTGTAATGTTTCTTTTAATGTTTTCAAAAAAAGAAGGGGATACTGTATTATCCTTTGTAATGGTTTTCTAAAGGAATTTATTGTTTGTGGAAAAAGCAAAAGAGAACATATGTGCAATTGCATATTACAAAAAAAAAAAATGTAGGCAAAATGTAACTTGCTGGTTAAACAAATTTAGCTTACTGTATTTTATTTATTTTTAGTGTAGTTGTTGTATTTTTTTTAAATGGGTTCACTGTTATTTTATTGAAACAAAATATAGATAGAAAAATACTTGCAAAAGTTTATGTAAAAATGTGTATATATATATATATATATTCTTTAACCTCCTATTTTAAACTAACTATTTTTTTTATATACTAGAAATGTATTTTTTAGCAGAATGGACATAAGTATATATTCCTGTGTATTTATACATCTACACACACACACACACACACACACACACATATCATTAAAAATGATTGAAGGCATATTACATAAAAGAGAGATTTTAAACCAATTACAAGTTAGGGTTTTTACATGCCCTAACGGGCAGAGAAAAAGTTTACATCATAGAACGAAGAAAAGAGTTTTAAAAAGAGAGGCGGTGGTCATGGCCGCCGCTACTAGTTACAGCACCGTGGAAGGGGGGACGGACCCCCCGTCCACCCTCCACATATTTGTGGAGGGTGGGTGGGGAGGCCGCCTCCTCCCTCATACCCTTTCTGCTAAGCACGGTGTCCAGTGCCCCCTTCAAACGCTAACCCACAATTTGGGATGTGCATGACCTGCAGTCTGTGATTAGCTCGGCCTGCCGATTTCCTCTTTTCGTCCTGCAATAGTTATCTCACATTTATTTTTTTGAATATATATATATATTTTTAATTTTTTTTCCTGGTATACACTCTTTTTAAAAAAAAATGCTTGCTCTCAGCCCAACATGATATATACATTATTGGTGCAAAAATATAAGCCTGTATTCAAGGCATTTAAAAAAAAAAAAGAAAGGAGCCATTATTTTTGCAGAAAAACTGTATGTATATCATTTGCAAAACAAAATAGATTGCGAGCCTCCATGGCCAAGCTTGAGCAACCTGCAACATGAGAGAAGATTGAAGAGAAAAGAAAATAGGGTTAGGGTTGTAGAGAGGAAAGTAAATAGAAAATAAAATTGAAACAATGAGATTAGGGTTTTGGAGAAAAGGAGGAAAATAGAGAAATAAAAATAATTAGGGTTAAGGGAGATGTGAGGATAATTACCACTTGGAAAATATAAAAGAGTTTTTTTTTTTATTTTACTCCATTGGTGCACGTAAGATCTCATCCTTTTAAATTTTGCTTTTCTCTTAAAGCCATTTTATTGCCTTTTTCATTGCTTTTGATTTATTTAAGTTAGTGGGTTTAATTTTACCCTAGGCTCTTTTATTAATTTTAGTGGGTTAAATTTTATTGGGATTTGGGATGTGAAAATAATGTTAGGAGAATTAATTATTTTTATCCTTTTTAAAAGGCTATTTTTATTTAATTGTTTACTTTGAGATTGTGAATAAATTATTTAAATTTATCACCTTGGCCTAATATGAAATGTTGGAACAAATTAGGTTTAAGAGTATATTTAGATTTAAATTAATTTCTTTTATAAATGGTTTTAACTAGAAGTGTTATGTTTAAATTATTTTAAATTTAAATCTTTTTATTGCCTTATTTTATTGCTTTTTGATTTGAGAAATAATGTTAGGAAATTTTTTTAATTTAAATACTTTTATTGTCTTATTTAATTGCTTTTTGACTTATTGGGTTAATTAGGTTTAAATTTATTTAATTTAAATCCTTTTATTGCCTTATTTAATTGCTTTTTGATTTATTGGGTAAATGGGTTTAAATTTAACCTAGTCTTTTTAACTTAATTAGTAGATTTTTTTAGTGGGAATTTTGGTGTGGGATAGATTGTTGTCTTATTTGAAAATTAATTAATTTATCCCTTCACCTTTGTACTTGTGCAAACCTTATGCAAATTTTAATTAATTGATCTAATTAATTAATGTGAATGTATTTTATTTTCATTGCCTTGAGTGAATGTTAAAATAAATTATTTTATAAGTGTAATTAGATTTAATTCATATTTCCTTTTGATAAGGTTGTAATAAAGGTTGTGTAATTGAAAATTATTTCCTCATTAATAATGAGGTGGCTTTATGCTGCTAGATTTTCCCTAGATTAGGAAAGGAGTAATTAAGTGGTTATTTCATGTGTTTAATCTATCACATTAATTATCCTTGAGTAATTTTAATTAAGTTTTGATGAAAGTAATTAATCTCATTTTTTGTTATAGTCCTTAGAGTTAGATTTCGAAACCACATCACCTCATCTAGGAAAACTAGGGTTAGATCCTATTTTGGAATCTACCCTCTTAGCGATGCTTCCCGCGTCGCACAACCCTCTTAGTAGGCTTACATCTCGCAAGGGTTGTGAAAGGTGTTCGCATTATCCCGACGATCGATTGGCATTTTGCACCTTTGTGCGTATGCCACTAAGCACGCTTGTTGCATGCGAGGGGGTTTTTAGAGGCGAGTAGAAAAGTTTTTGCTATTTTGTGTCATGACCACATGAAAAATGTGGACATGACACGTGTGTTGTGTGTCGTGACCACATGGGAAATGTGGGCATGACACCTTTCAACTCTTTCTTTTTCTTGTTACTCTTTTCTTATTCTTTTGGCAGCTGGGGCTGGTCTTGCTTGGCATCATTCTTTGAATTCTAATTGTATGGGATTTGTGTGGCAGCTGATACACCACATGTGTTGGAGATTTTTGTACATATTTATTTTTTGTTCTTGGTTGTTGCATTGGAACCTTCTTCTTTTCAGTCACCTTCTTGGGAACATTGTTGCTCTTTCTTTCAACATCCACTCTCTGCTTGTCTTTTTAAATATCAACTTCATTTCTACTTGACTTTGCAACAGGGTTAGTTTGTATAGGCACATGTCTATTTCTTAATTGGTACCCACCCTGAACTTGCATTATGACTACATCAGTAAGGGCTTTCATATCTTCCCTTGATGGTTTGGACTACTGATATTTCTTATGCATGAGTTCTCTCAAATGTTCAAAGTCATGAGCTGGTAATTCATACTTTTTAGGACCTGTACTATTTAATCATATTGAAGGACATTATCATCTTCACCATAGTTGTCATAATCTTCATCCTCATTCATTTGCCCATAGTCCTCCATATCAAATTGGTTGATTTCATCCTCATAGTACTCAGCACCACCCTCTTCATTAGGGAATTATTCTTCCCTACTCATTAAATGCGCAACTGCACAATTAGCTAGATCATGTGGTAGAAAACAAGCCTTACACTATAACGAAACCTCTTGAAAGTTGACTTGATCCCTCCTTAATGGATCTAGTGTGTCCTTCTTAGGTTTTTTGAAATTCACCTACTTGGGGGTTGCCTACCTATCATTTTGTTGTGGCCTCTTTGACTAGTTAGTGTTATAAGGCCTATTATGTAATTTTTGGCCTTCATTGAAATGTGTTGTTGCACCTTTAGGTGACAATCCCTTCTCATTTCTTGCTACTTTATAGAATAAATCTTTCATAGCTCCCATGAGCTTATCCAGTTTATCTTTAGTTGTAAGAGGCTTATTCAAAGTTGCCCTATCTGGCTGGGATATCTTTACATCCAACTTCCTAACATGTTTACTTGATGCTCTAATGTTTTTCTCAATGTTTATGGTTGTATCATAATCTTCCCTCAATGTTTGAGGATTATTGTCCAATAAACAATACCCAATCTTAGAATCGAATGCGCCACAATACAACACTAGATACATTGATTCATTTAGTCTAAGGTTTGGAGGTACCTTACTCACAGTCATGATGAACCCGTTGTTGAAGTCCACCATTGTTTCATTTATTCCTTTCTTGATGGATGTAATTTCATGTATGGAAAATTTGGGATCAATCCTATCCCCATATTGAAGTCTAAAAACTCTCATGAACTCCTCCCATGAATCAATACTATTGTCAGGAAGACTTTTATACCATTCCTTGGCATTTTCCTCTAGTGATTGAATAAATAACTTTACCATTACATCCTTATGATCTATCTCATACTCATTTGTGACATTGACAAAATGTCTCAAGTGTTCTTCCCCAGTGACTGCATTATTACCCTGAAATCTAGGGATCTTTCCTCTTATTTCATTTGGAATAGGATTTGAAAAATTAGGAATACCAAAGAAGTCTAGTTGTTTGTACCTTTTTGCTCCCAAAGGTTTCCTTACTATAGAGAATTGTAGTGATTGTCTCCAAAATGCAATTCTAGAATTTGGAATGTTCCCAAATTATTGACCCATTTGTTTTTGTTGCTAGGCAAGTTGAGCTTGTAGCAATTCATTTTCTACTATGAGCTATTGTCTTCTTTGTCTAACATGATCCAATAATTATAATTTCTCATACAAGGTTCTTTCCCTTTCTTCAGCATCTGAATGCATTGGTTTCTCGTCATTACAGGGAATGTTTCCACGTCCATCCCTTAGCGACCTAGCGAGTGAAGTAGGATGTTGGGTTGCTTGATGTGCATCTTCATTTTGCACACCAAATGTTCCTCTTTGTGCCTCTCTATACCTGTCTCTACTTCCCCTGCCAATGATGTTTTCATTTCATCTAACTTCAAATCCATCTCTATTTACTCTCCTATTTGTCCTTAGTATATTATCAACAAGATCCTTTGATGTGTATTGGTATTTATCTCTCAAATTTGGAAATGTGTCATTCCTTCCTGATGTTTCTCCTTGATCTTGAACATTCAGTCTAGAGGACTCACTAGTATTTCTGATTCTCCATCTATTTCTTTGACCTCTGTTATGATCTGAGGACTCCTCATGTCCAAACTAATCTTGGTGTCTTATTCTTCTATCTATTATAAATTATTTTAATTGCAAACTAATTTCTGGGTTGATCTAAACAGAGTTGCCACTCCCCACTTGAAAGAGATTACTTTGCAAATTTTAGACTCACTATTTTAATCACAAGAATTTCATTGAGTTGCAAAGATGTAAATATTTTAACCAAGATTAGACTATCCCCAGCAATGACGTCGAGATGGTGCAAGTTGACGGGTTGTCAAACACAATACACAACAAAATGTGCCTAGCAATGGATGCAAACTTGTAAAGACTGAATTACTAGGGTCCTTAAAATAATTTCCAACTTAACACTATCCCTAATAATGGTCCATGATGTTGGTTCCCAAAATAGCTAATCCAAAACCCTAGAGTATATCCTAACCTTCTAGGCTAGGGGTGTCATCGAGAAGGCAAGAAGGGGTCTCATTAATAGGTTGAGGATGATTAAGGGCCAATTGTTAGGAGTGGATAATCTCCTCTTCACTTTAAGCTCAAATGAACTAAGGAGGGTGTTCCTAAAGGTATCCCTCAATAAGGATTGATTGCAACACAAAATATATGAAATGATAACACAACAGTAGTACCCAAATTGTAGTTTTGATCCCAAAGGTTGTCACTGGATCAAAAGCTAACCTACTACACTAAAAACCTCCCATTAAGCTAATAAGGGAATATTTGAAGCAATGCAAGATGTAGGTATGCATGTTTGGTTCAATAAGATTGGAACTTGGTTGGTTTGCTAAAGATATTCCTTGGTTAAAATGTAGAACCAAAATGATGCACACAGATTAGGACCTTTTCCTATTCCATAGTTGAAAGATGCTCATTTTAAAATGGTGTGTGATCAAACATTTCCTAGACCGGTTCCTATCCAGTGGGTTACATAGTCTTCAATTTATAAAAGGAAAATAACAATACAAAGATATATGACGACCTTTCTGAATACTCAAATACATAAAAACATGATAACAAACAATGAATATACTTGGTAGTCCCTTGTTATACTACATTCATCCACACATAACCCAGAAATGATCACTACAGAGCATGTAATGTTTTAAGAAGTAGTCACATTCATCAAATCTATAGTTACATTCATACCATAAAACATGGCAAGACGAAACCCAAGTTGCAACTTAGGGATTCCCTAAAAAAAAACATATAACAATGAAGAAATTCAAAACTGATCTAAAATTACACCTTTACAATCTGCATATTTTTCTAATCATCGTCCTCATGAAGAACTAGACCTAGCATTTTTTGAAACCCTAGAAAACTTTTGCACTTATGGCACCTAGAAACTACAAGAATGATCCCTCTAAAAATAAATAACAAGCCAATATATACTCTCCTTTGAATCTAGCCTAATCTACATTGAATGAGGCCATGGTTGTTAGGTGTTTCTCACCTAGAAAGAATGGCATTAACTGCATGTAGGTACAAGAGGTAGTTTGGAGAAGCCACCAACTGCATTCATGGCACCTTAAGAAGAGAACCTAGAGGTAGGTGATACGTACAAGGGCAGTTGGACATTTGGACACATCTATTATGCATGCTATCAGGCAAAGTTTTCCTTGGCAACTCATTTCCTATGTTTTTAGGCCTTTTCTAGATGATGCTGGTAGTTAGGTGCTCATTCAGAACCAAGTTGGGGGTTCTGATGGTCCCTGGAACCATTGGAACTGTCAACGTCTTATCTTCGTCACCTTTTTCTTTTTACTCACTTTCATTTTATTTCTTATTTGTTCCCTCCTGTCAGCAGTTCACTGAACACCAGAAACACTCCACTTCCTTCTCTTTCTTTTCTCGTCTTCAACTTTCTTTGATCCTTCTTGTCGAATGATTTGTTAACCACTGGGAACACATTCCTTTCTCTTCCTTGTTCTTTCTTTCCTTCATTTCTCTGCATTTCATTTATCTTCTCATCTTCTGCCTCTTTCCCTCTTTGTTCCTTCTAGTCAGTGATTCACTGACCACCCATAACCATGGAACTTCTTTCTTTATTCTCTTCTCCACCTTGTCTTTCTTTTTCGAGGCTTAGGGCGAGACTAGGAACCAAGAACAAAGTCAAAGGTTCTGGTGGTTTTGGGAACCACCAAGAACTCTAACATCTTCTTCTTCCTTCTTCACTTGTTCACTTCCTTTGTTGGCGAGTTTGGGGTGAAGGGGAACTCTATAACCAAGTCAAAGGTTTTGGCAGTTCCCATAACCAAGGGAACCACTGACAAAGACAACAGTAAATCATCAAACTTCAAACACATCGGCATGTTGGGGCTCGATAGGAACAATGGAATAATGTCAGGGGTTTTGATGGTTCTCAGAACCACCGGAACCTCTGAAAAACTCTTTAAGATGTAACAATCATAGCTTAAGGGGTTCCCAAGAACTTGGAAACCACTGACAAAGGCAAAAGACAGAGAATTTTGAGGCATTTCAAACACAAATGAGTCATAGGGAAAGCATAACATTTTAGAAGCATATTTTTAGCACAAGGGAGTCCATGCTTAGGATTTTTATAAAATTATGGATATCTAAGTTGGATTTTTCTCAAGATGCTTAATAAGGTTATATCGGTTGGCCAGAGTAGATGAAGAGGTCCCTTGAATAGTGACCTGAACACACCTCATGGTGATGACACAATTATATGACTTGATTTTGATGGTCACAACTTGTGTGTTGGCTTGGTCAATCTGTCCTATGACAAAGTCATAGAAGTGTGAAGCTTTGTGGTAATGGATATTGTGGGCATGTTGATCTTAAATGTAGCCTTGTTTGGACATTGAAGGGTGTGGTTGATCATGCTTTAGAAACAGGTTTTAATTTATCCCCATTTGATTATTAGGAAAAGGCGAGGTGTTCCCCTCTATTTCAATCTCATCTTTGTCGATGAGGTCTTGAATGTAATTTTTTAGTTTTATTTATGTATTTGTGGCATGGTCCTTGATTTTGTGATAATCACAATAATCATTATCTTTGAATCATGTGGGCTTGGGTTTTGTATCGTCAAACAATTTAGTGAGTGGGAATGTTGCCATATTTTCTTGGATGAGTCTCTAGAAGACAACCTCCAAGGGTTCCCCCAAGGATGTGTATTGATGTTTTTGGTAATTTTGTGTGGGTTGACCAAATGGGATGGTGACAATGGTAGGTCATTATATGTTCTGCACATGTTTCAATTTTGGTGTAGCTTTCACATTCTGTACATGTTTCAAGTCAGTGCCCCCCTCACTGACTACGTTTTTGCATTTAGCCCAAAACTTAGGTTTTTTGGTTTGACTATAGTCTTTGGAGAAGATTTTTACCAAATCTTTGGCAATAAGGGATTTTTTTAATGTGCACCCCATTTTTAATGATTTCATCAAATGTTGTCACATAATGCACTTGGAGGTGAAGGGCTATTTTTTGGTTTAAATTTGTGATGAAAATATGGATGAATTATTTTTCAGGGATAGGCCAGAGAAATCTACTTGCAAGACTTCTTCATCATTTTAGGAAGGAAGCTAAGCTTTCCCAATTGCGTTGTTTGGCATTGCAAAGGTCCTTCATTGTAATCTCATGCTCAACATTGTATGAAAAATGTGTGACAAACTTTACTATCAAGTTGACAAAAGTGATGATAGAGCCTTGAGGAAGGTGTAAGAACCATTCCAAGGCTTGATCTCCAAAACTCTAATGGAAAAGTCTTAGCAACTATATATTGTCATAGGCCACTTCTTGACATGTGATGAAGAATTCCTTTACATGCTCATGAGGATCACCCTTTCCTTTGTATTTTTCAAATTTTGGAATCTCAAAGTAGGAGGAAAGAGGTTTTGTGAGACGATTCTATCAAAAGGATAGGGACATAGTTCCTTGAAATTATATTGTTTAGTTGATGTCCCTAACTTCACAACCCTTTGATGGAATTTTTCATGTCTTTCCATTCTTGATTGAAAGGGGTGTTAAGAGGTGGAGGTGGAAAGAGATTGGATGTGTGGGTTTGAAAAGTTTAAGTTGATTGGATAGATTGATAGAGGGAGTTGTTCGAAGGTGTTGGATTTGATCGATAGGCTTGATGATTAGGGGTAAATGGAGGGGGTATGGTTTGGTTTGGGATGGTTTGATTGGGGATGAATTGATTTGTTTATTTGGGTTGTGGGTTTATTTTGGGTAATGTTTGGTTAGGTTGGTTTGAATGGAGATTTGGATTTGGTCAAAATGTTAGATTTTCTTGAGCGAATTGGTATGTATGCTGCAAACATTTGAGCAAAGAAGATTGTGGTTTATCTTTATTGGATGGATTATTGGAAGATATAGTGTTTCTAATGATAGGGGGTGCTTGAGTTCCATCCTTATTAGTTTGGTTGATGTGACAATTAGTGGGGTCATGATTTGGTTGAAACTTGAGTGGCTCCTTAAGCTCAAGGATTGTCAAAGTCTTGAGTGGATGGCTAAAGATTTATGATGTTGTTGAGGTTGTCTAAATTATAGATAGGAGGGAGCTTAGCTCCTTCTTCAATAAGGTGTTGAAGAAAGAGGTGTTTGTGATTGTCCACAAATTGATCAACCAAGATTTGGGTTTGGTCAAAGGTAAGGAAGTCTTTATACCCTTTCAAATATTCACTTTGATTATGTAGACCCACAACTTTAGTAACATTATTAGGGGATCCTTGGTGAGAGGTTGTTCCTAAGTGTGAATTGTGAACAAAACCTTGTCCAAAGGGGTTGTTTTCGTTAAACTCCATTTTTAATTTTTCTTAAAGCCCAGTGATTGCCAGGAGCATAAAAATGATGATTTTGGTTGGATGATGGTATATTGATTTCAGTTTTTATTTGGGGAAGGTTTAGGACCTTAGGTAACTTGAAAGTGGAATTGATTAAGGTATAGTAACTTGGATAACTTGATGCTTTGATTGATTTTGAGTTTGATTGGAAGGTAATTTGATGATGATTGATTTTGATTTGAGGGGCAAGGTCTAAGACTTTAGGAAAATTGATGTTGGATTTGGGATTTAGTTTAAGGGATCTAGGCCCTTAAATGATTTGACTTTTGATGATTAGATTTTTGGATAACTTTGAGATTTGGGATGTTTGATTGGATTTAGGATTAGAGTCGGTTTGATTTGGGGGATTGAAGTGGTCTAAGGGATCTAGGTTATTGGTTTTGGGAAGGTGTTTGATTGGGGATCTTTAGATTGGTTTGATTTTTGATTTTGGGATTAGTTCACAAGATCTAGGATCTTGGATGGATTATCTTTAGGATGCAGAATTTTGGGATTTTTCTTGGAGTGTGGACTTTGGATTTTTTAATATTTGGATTTGTTGGATTTTCAAACTTTGGCTTTTTTAGGATATTTTGGATTTTTGACTTTTGACTTTGTGACTTTGTTTTGGATTTTTTGATTTTAGGTGCAAACAATGTGAACACAAGAACAACCTAATTATTCAAGTGGGATTATTCATCCTATCAGCTCACAAATATACCTAAACTTGGTCATAAATAGTATTGGCCCATGATGTTAGGATTAAGGTGACATCAACCTTGTAAATCCTATGTAATTAATTACTCCTAATGTTGTTTGTAAATTTCCATAAGGTAAGATGTATTCACCAAGCATTAGTCTTGTTTCAGTTGCATCTTGGATCCCAGTACTTGATGAGGGGGTGTGGGGGGATTGTCCCCCCACTAGTGTCACCAGGGGGTTCGGGGGGTGGTGACAATTAATGGAGCCCCCCTTAGTGGGGATTTAGGGACAGCGCCCCCGAAGAGAAATTTTTAGAAAATTGCCTTGTAAAATATTATAATTTCGTAGTCAATCTGGACCATTCATCATTAGGTCACAAATCTGACGGTAGAAGTTTTGTTAGGGTTTTTTGCCCTAGAAGGCAACAGTCTTTTAATGAAGGCATTATATTATTGTTGTGGAGAGGTAGAGAGTTGATATTGGAAAAACATGTGCTACTAGATTGAAGATTGAAGAGGAGGTTGTTAGTGATGTATTGTAAACTCTATTGAAGTTAATACAAACTGGTGCATCTTTTCTTGTGTGGATTTTTTTCAAAACGGTTTCTCCACATAAACACTGTGTTATGTGTTTAGTTCTTCTGTTCCTTTATTTCTTTGTCTTGCTGATTTGATTTTCTATAATCTCCATTTAGTTCTACATTGGATTAATAGTTATAATAGTTTAAATCAGATTTCCATTCTATAGTTGTTCATCTTCATTTTTAACATTTGGTATTAGAGCCTGGCTAGTTCTATGTCTTGGGTGGAAGTGTGAAGGTTTGTTGAGCTGTAGTGGGGATTTTGGTTGAAACTTATTTTATAGATTTGTGTAGAATTTATGGTTACATCCTCATCCTGTTTAAACATCAACAAATTCAATGGAACGAGTTATGAGTTATGGAAGTTAAAAATGGAGGATCTACTTGAAGAAAGAGATCAATGTTTGGTTACGAAAAAATAAAAGAAACATGATGCAATTAGTCAAGATGAGTGGGATAAGATGGACAAAAAGACACAAGGTACAATCCGGTTGTGTTGCAGATTCTGTCCTATTGAATGTCTCTAAAGAAAAGATTGCATTTGCATTATGGAAATGGTTGGGTGAGATCTACCAAGACAAAAGTTTGGTAAACAAACTTTATTTAAAACGGAAGTTGTTTTCTCTAAAAATGAAGGTGAATCTATCATAGAGCATTTAAATTTGTTTAATTTGATTTTGAGTCAACTAGCCTCCGTAGATGTTTGTTGGTTTACAAATTTTCCACCTAACTCTATATTCTCACGCCCACATAAGTGACAAATGTAACAACAATTGAATCAGTTGTAATGCTATTTTACAACAATTCTCTGCTTACTTAACAAGGCACAACTACCTTCTTATGATATCCAATGAATGAAAACTTAAATTGCTTTTAACTAGAAAGCAAAGAAAAAGGTGGTGCTTTTCACCAGAAAGCATAAAAGGCAATATATCTCAATATCGACTGAATTCAAAAGAAGTGTAAAGACTCCAACAACAGTAACTTCAACAAAACAATAAAGGATTACACCATATATTATACATTCACCACCATAAAGCATTCACTGAAAGATAAATACTTCACAGCAGTGAGCAAGAATTAAAATATCCAACTACTTCAATACTGAAAGATAACCAATCTACAACAATATATTCAACGTAGGAAGAATAAGAATTCAAACAACCATAACACAAAGTTTATGATCACCCAAACTCCACTGTATTGATTTCTATTCCATATATCCAAGCAATTGAATAGGAAGTAACAAAATTTGATCTATCACCAAAACAAAGTTTGCCAAAAGATCCTTAGCATTGACAGGCTAACTAAATTTATAGCCATGTCACCCAATAATTGTCTTTCTAAATAATGGCTTCTTGAAGACAACCAATTTAAAAGAAGTCATTAAATTAAACATAATTAAAATAAAGAGCTCTTCAGAGCCAATAGTTTTTGCAAATATGAAATTACTAAAGCATGAGAAAAATAGGTCAATTGATTATTGTCACATCCACCTCCCCAGCAATGTCCTTTTGTGCCTCTTCCTTTTCCTTCACCCATCCATCTTCATTACACGAGTTAGTCTGTGCCGCTTGAGTTGCCTGCGCCCTTAATTTTGCCTTATAATCTCGGAACCTGTTGATAATTGATGACAATACCATGCCACTTGGACTTCCAGTCATGTTGACTCGAAGTTTCCTTTTACTTATCATCCTGTCAACATGAGTCACCCTTGTATGCATGTCATCTAGTCCCTCTTTGAGTGTCCAAGTGATGTAGGTGGCTATCTTTGCAAGTTTTCCAATTGACTCTCCTATAATAATATCATAACTCACCATCTCTTCAGTCACCATTTTCTTGAAATTTTTCTTGAGCTCCTTAACCTCAAGCAATTTATCATCATCTTCACCAACAACCTTTATTTCCAGCATGGCAAAATTACTTTGGAGGTCTCTTAAATTTGAGTAATAAAGGGCAAGAGTATTTCTCATTTCTTCTTCAAATGCTCCCATAACAGCTAATTTCCACTCAATTATATCAGCCCATACTGCAGAGTCCATTTCCTTAGGATCATTTAAAACTTTTTCGGCCAACAGAATGTTAACATCCATATTGGTCATATCTTGTATTTCTTTGGAGACTAAGGAAAGACTATTGTTATCATTTTTGACAGTCTAAAATTCAACTATCATAGCTTCCCTCTTACTGGAAATGGAGTTAAATAACTTAACAGATTCCTCTATAAATATGAGGCAATCTAAAGTCACTTTCTCTATCCTGCTCCATGGCACCACTCAAAGCTTGAGATTGTTTAATTTCTTGTAATAAATTAGGGTCAGGAACACTAACACTCATATCAGGCAAGGCATCTACTGATGGTGTTGTAATCTTTAAAATAGACTGGACAAAAAGCGACAAGGAACTTACTTGTGCTCTCAATTTGGCATTTTCCTCTTTCTCCTTTTTGACCTTTTTTGACAGAACACCAACTAAAAATTTTGCATGATATATTTCTCCCTCGATAGTTGAGGGTCCCATGTCCACTCTACTTAGATTAAAATCTGCTTTAGTTCCTTCGTCTTCATTTTTGTTTCCTATCAGGTCAGCAATCTCTAGAATATGGTGTCCTGTGGAAGAATCGGCCACCATCCTTGACATTCTCCTAGCCCGTTTAGGCTTAGGTGTTTCTTGTAGGAGCATGGATACAGTATCTATGCTAGTGTCCACCATAGGAGTGTACTGTTTCTTTTTCTCTACTACTTTTCTCAGCCAGGCAGGGGAGGCAAAGGAGGCATTAGTATTGCCAAACACACTCATCGCACCTTCCGAATATACAGGTGGAGAATTGTGCTTCGGAGGATTACTTGGACTAGGTGAATTTGGAGCACGTAGCAAAGATTGAAGCATATTGTCTTCACCAATCGGATTAAAAATTAAAGAATCATTATCTCTTACAAAAGGTGGCACATGGTCTGCTCGTGGAGGCGAAGTAGCCAATCTAGTATTACTTATCATTGGTTGATTATCTTGCTCACAGGTTGTCTTTAGCTTGCTGACATCCTCAGGCTGCTCACCATCTCCACCCGATTGTGAGCCAACTCTATGAAGAGTTGGGTCCAAACTAGATGACCTCCTCTAGGTGTGAGTGGTTTGAGATCTGTTCTGTTCTCGAGCGGATGAGTCCCTGGGTGCTGTAGAGCCAGCCTATTCTCTTATTTTTCCTTTCAACCATTTTTCTGTTCTTCTCAACACATGGAAACGGAGGAACTTGACATTAGTGATTTCTTTATCTGACCATTTCATAAGAGGCAAAGGTTGCAAAGAGGCATTGTGATAACCCTCACCCAAAATATCGGAATTGTCATCGACCAACTTAGGAACCTGCATTGGCAATTTAAAGGCACAAACTTGGTCAATAGTTAGCCGCATCCAAATCCTCCTCTATACTTCCCTCTCATCTAAACAATCTTCCCAAAAATCTTTGAGTTGGGGCTTGTGCAGGTATGAGCAGCCACCATGCATGTTTCTCTTCACAAAATTTTTGCTATCAAAAGCTAATCGGGTAGACAAACTATAAAAATTGTATTCGGCCAATAGCTTTTCCACACTTTTAGCACTATCATTACTCTTACAAGAATACAAAGAAATTGACACAGGGAAAGAGTATCCCTTCTTCTTCATTGCATGGTACTTTACATTTACAACTGCCATTTGACGACACACCTCGAAAACACAAGGTAGTCTGATGGATACCTTGGCAGTTTCAATGGGGCATTTTCATAACCCCCTATTCTCAGGTATGAGAAGCGGTCGAACTGAACATAGAAGCTTCCAAAATTCATCACTAAGGCAACCGCTTCTGTAGTGAACCTTCACTCTAATGAACCTTCAATTCTTTTTGCAAGCAACATGGAAAAGGCATCATTCACTTGATGAAAATCCTTCATATCGACACTCTTTTGCAACTGTGGAAAGGTTTGATACACAGGTGTGCCTCGGGTGGGAGCACCTTGAGCTCTTAAATTGGGCCAGGCAACCTCTTTGATGGCCAACACATATATCAGCTGAGAACACATATGGAAGCTTACTCTTTGCGGGAAATTCACCAATTGTTCAGGCATGCATTTGTTGATTATTTTCACCCAATCTATATGATGGTCTCCACAAATAAGTAAGATGAATTGACACATCCAGTATTAGAAAGAATCAGAGTCAGATCTCCCGACCACGTGATGTAACAAGGTGATCATGTCATAAATCTCCTCTTTGAAATGGCCTCTCTTCAAATTGGTGGGGAGTCTCGACTTTCCTTTCTTTTCATCCTCCAGCCAAGTTTGGGCAATGCGGTTCTGATACCAATCCTTCCTCTCATGATAAAACACCCAAGCAGGGGACACGGAGATATCAACAACCTCTTCATAATCATCCAAATTTAGAGCAAGGGCAATGGACTCTGAATCAATTCTAGCAACTACAAGGCCATTTAGAGCTCTTATTTCTTGAGAGTCAGGGAAATAATTATTAGCACAAGCAAAAATCAAGTCAGGACAACACACAGCAAGTGGAAAACCCCCATCTCGTTCCAAACCACTGCTTACAATTTTATTGGCCAGCGAGGTTCTACCTTTGGGTTGCATCCTCTTCCAGAAATCTTCCAAGTCAATCTGACCTAGCTCTGTGTCTTTCACACTTGACAAACTGTTCTCGACCACAGGAACCATAGGAGCCCCTTGAATTTGTATTTCATTTTAACTAACTTGAAAATCTAGCTGGCCAAAAACTTAGAAACATCCAACGACACAAAAGAAGTCCATAATACGTTTATAGGGGAAAAACTATACAGATACATGAAAAGATATGGTTCCTCCACCAAATGAATTATTGTGTTTTTATAGCAAGAGAAAGAAAAATGGAAGAGGAAAAGCCAATCGAGATAACCTATAAACCAAAAATTCCGCGAACTCTTCATGTATGGTGAACTGGTATCTCCACTTTGCAATGTATCTCCTTCGCAAAATTATGAAAACTTTCTTTGCACGGTGACTAATTTATTCAAGTTTCATATCACTTTCCATTAATTCTCTCATAAATTGCATTTATTATTGTTGGCATATTGTGATGGGTTCAAATATTGACCTCTTTTTATGTTGTTTTTATATGCTTTTAGAACTTTTCCATATGATCCTCCAGATACTTTTCCAACATCACCATCATTATTTATTGCCTTTTTATATACTTTGCAAGACTTTGAATCTAAGTTATTAATATGGAATATGCTGATGATATTATCAATTGAATGATATAAACATAAGTATGCATGCAATATAGATGGAATTCTATGGTTTAATTATGAAGGTTATTTATGTGCATATGTTTTGTGACTTAACCCCTGTGTAGCAAGAACGTGGCATCAAGGAAAGGAGCATTTGTAGCGAGTTGTAGGACATGAGAATTAAAGGAAGCTGAAGTTAAGATGCCAAAAGTGCAGGCAGCTGGAGGATGAGTGTGAACCATCATGGACTGGAATAAATGCAGAAGAAGTTGACTTGTTTCAAACGCAGCTTATGTGTGTTCTCATAAGAGTCGTTGCATAAGATTTCTTGTTTGAATAGGACTCTCCTTCCTCTGTTCAGTTAGATTAATAAATTGATCTTAAAACCTGTATCCTAGTATCTAGGAATGGATTGATTGAAGTTAGTTGGTAGTTGCATAAAACTCTCCCATTTCTGTATAAGTTAGGAGGGATGAGTTTGGTGTTAAGTTAGTTACCTTATTTTCCAGTTACTCAGTTGTTGCTCTATTTTTCAATATTGGAAGATCCAGACATGTTTAATTAAGGAATGTCATTACTGAATACAATCTGAAAGAGATTTTATTTATGATATGAAATGAATGAAACCATGTGTTATGAGGATGCGTGAGTATCTGAATTAGATTTGATTTCCAGTTAAGTGAGTCAGTCCCCTGAGCCAGCCACTTAAGGTACTAATCCTCACTTCATTTATTTTCTCATTCCTTTATGCATTCTTGTTAAATCTATTTTTCATTAGCTTATAAATACATTACGAGTCAATTAGAATACTTTGATTATTGAATTATAGTAGTATGGTTCATGAACAAATGCATGCTTTGTCTACTTTAAGTTCTCTAGAGGTTAGCATTAGTTCTCTTATCATTTTGAATGTTTTGGATTAATTCTATAATTTCCTGTTGTTAGCAGTTATCTACAGCTTATGCTGAAGGTACCCGTAGCCACTAGATTCTGTAATTGTTTTTACTGTTCTTACATTTCTGTGAATTCCAGCAAAGTAGAACAATCTGAGTAGGTTTGGATAAGATAGTTTAGAAAGAATATGAGCCCTAAAGGCACATACAGTGCAGTTCCATCATAAGCTTACACTCCTTGGTTGATAATTTAATGTAGGAGTACAATGATAGAGTGGATTGTTAAGATAGGTTTTACCCCTGAATTGTGTTAAGTCTACAATGCATTAGTTTTCCTCTACATATTGAACTTCAAAATTCGTAATATCTTCTTTGGTTTCCCTTTGAAAAGAGCGTCCACGTACTTACATGCATTCCAAATTAAATGCGATGTGACAAGTGTCATTTCTCCGTATCACTCGCCAGATAAAAAAAGGCACCGCGGGAGTAGTGAGCACGTTCAGTCAGCAAGTCGGGGATGTGAAGAACTTTTGAACCACAAAGTTGAAAGTTTAGAAGTTCAAAGAGCCTTCAATTTCCCAACAACAAAGACTTTGCTTCAACAAAGTGACCAAGACCGATGAGGAAATAATTTTAAGATGCTAGACTTGGAGACTAGTCGGGGAATCGGGTGGTTCATGAACTATTGAACTGCCGACTTCAATTCAAAAACTTAAGGGATTTCTAACAATGCATGAAAATGACTAAGTGAAAAACACGACTTGGGGAAAAGAATGTGAATAGTGACAAATAAAGAATGGGAACTTCCTAAGACATAAATGCCTTAGTAAAATTCAAACATGGGGTAACAATGTTAAAGTTGAGGAAGAAGATAAGTGCATTATGCTTTTTTATTCTTTGCTTGAGTCTTGGGAGAATTTCATTCTTGCTATCATTGCTAACCTTGAAGATCCCAAGTTGGACGCTCTTGTTGCAACACTATTGGCACATGAAATGAGAAAGAAGGCTATGGATAGTTCAAAGGATGCACTCCATGTTAGGGGAAGGTCCAGGGAAAGAGGACAAAAGGGAGATCAAAAGGGACCCAAGGACAGTTCTAAGGGCAGATCTAAGACTCCCAGGATGCTCACAAGCTGAAACTCACAGGCTGAAACTCTTTCTTGCCACCCTCAAGGATACAACCTTGAGATGGTTTATGGGATTGGGAAAAGATGTCATACCAGACTGGGATACAATGAAGGAGAAATTCTTGGAGAAATACCAAGATTACTGTCGAGAACATGATAGGAGGAGAGATGACATCTTCATGATTTCACAAAAGGAGGAGGAGCCACTAGAAGATTATGTTGAAAGATTCCACTTTGCTTTAAAGAACCCCCAAAATAGATTGTCTAAAGAATCATTAATACTGGTCTTCTTGATAGGGGTTAAGGATGATTTCATGGATGCTTTGAATCTCATTGGGCAAGGTGATATTTCTCAGCTACCTTTTGAGTCAATTTATAAAGTTTGCCAAAATTATTCAAGAACTTTCACTAGACGACCAAGGGGAGAAAGGACATCAATTACAAACAAATCAACCAATGGGGTTTCAAGAGTGGAAATCAGTAACTTGTTGTCCAACATGAAGGAGGACATAATCAGCCATATGGCTACACAACTGGACACTCTTCACATCAAGAAGAAATAAGAAGAAGCTGATGCAATGCTTACTGAGTATTGTCCCAGTTGTAGGCAAAGGAATGCCAATTGTAAATGCAAAAGGGTGGAAAGCATCGGGCAAGAGAAGGTTGAAAGGCCAGAATTTGAGCCATTTGAAGGAGAGGACGAACAATTGTTCTACATAGCTCAAAGGAGACCTTGGCATCAAAGACAAGATATGCCCTTTGATCCACTAAGTTTCAATTCACCCTTTCCTACTGCAAACCAAAATTTCTCTGCTTGGAACACTCAACCATGGCCTAGTAATCAAAATCTCTAGCAAAACCCACAATGGCCTACTCCACAACCTAGTTGGAACCAACAGAAGCCAAACCATGGCCCCAACAAGGTTTTCAAGGTTCCAACTATAACCCCCAGTGGCCTACACAACAACCTCAATGGTAGCCTCAATGGAACAAGAACCAACAATGGCAGCAAAATGCAAATTACCAGTAACCTATGCTTCCATCTCAACCACAATAGACAACCATAATGCCTCCATCAGCACCTCAAAATCCACCTCATAGACCAACCCAAATCCTTGCCCAACCTGCACCTAATCCTAACAACAAGCCTGTTCAACATGCTTATACTAACGAGGTGATGCAATACCCCACCTATGGGGTAGATGTGAGTAATGTTCATCTCAGATCAGGGAAGCAACTTGCGGGCCCTTTATCTCCCTAAATTATAGAACTAGAAGATGGAGAACCCACAAAGGAAGCCTCAGATAAACCACCTTTGGAACCTGAATCAACTTAGGGCCCTTAGATCATTTCAAATCCTAAGCAGGTCCTTTCCCTGAATGCTTGGCTATCTAGAAACAACCAACATAGTCTGAAACTAACCTCATAGGCCAGTTACAAGATATAAGCATAAAAATTCCCTTAATCCAAGCCATCAAAGATATTCCCATCTATACTAAAACTATCCAAGATCTCTGCAAAGAAACCAGGAAGGAAGAGGATAGACCCAAAGATAGTTCATGTTTTGGGTAACCTTGCTGACATAATGTTGGGAAATATAATTGTTCCCAAATATACAAATCCAAGTAGTCCAGTAGTGGATGTTAAAATCAATGGGACTCTGATTAAGAATATTCTGATAGATTTAGGTGCTGCAATTAATGTAATGACTAAGGAGACAATGCAGACACTCTAGTTGAACAACCTTAGGCCTACTCACACAGTCTTGCAATTAGCTAAGAGGTCTATAGTTAAACCTAAAGGAGTCATTGAGGATTTGGTCATTGCATTAGATTCTTGGGAATACCCTGTTAATTTCATAGTCCTACAGCCCAAGGTTAATTTCGCTGGTTATCCTCTTATACTAGGCAGACCATGGCTTGCCACAATAGATACATTTATAGGTTGTAGGTCAGGTAACATGATCATATCCAATGGGACTGTGACCAAGAAATTGGTTTTATATCCACTAGCCTAACCATATCTTGAGCTTGAGTCGACCATTTGGCCTACCCGAGAAGATGATGATAGCTATTCCATGCAAACCTTGATGACTATTGAACGCAGCCCCTTACTAGATATTCAAGATGAAGATGAGTTGATCACTCACATTAAACAAAATATGAGTGGAAGGCACCCGCAGTAGCAAGACTGTTTATCTTGCTTGCAAGATCCCTTAGGAAGCATAATACCCACCTGTTCCTCATAGGAGGTATCTCAAATATTTCATACTTTGTTACCCCAGCAATGCTTGCCAGTAATGCCTAGCCTTGATTTGTCCTCTGCACAAGAAATGACTAAGCCATTAGAAATCAATCCAAGAAAGATGTTGACCATTAATAATGCATTGATTGATGAGAAGCAACAATCCCTGCATGTAGTATTAGAAGCCCACTCAACAGCGTTTTCATGGGATTACAATGATATGAAAGGCATAAATCCTGCTTTGTGTATGCATAAAATTTACATTGATGATGACCATAGACCTATAAGACAGCATCAACAATGCATGAAGCCCGCTCTCAGAGAGATAGTGAAAACAGAACTTCAAAAGCTTTTAGATGCAGGGTTTATATACCTCATTTCAGATAGTGAATGGGTTTCACCATTGGTCATAGTTCCCAAGAAAGGTGACAAATGGAGAGTTTGTGTTGATTACAGGGAACTAAATGCTGCCACCAGGAAGGATCACTTCCCATTGCCCTTTATTGATCAAGTTCTTGACTCTTTAGCAGGGAAGAAATATTTCTCATTTCTTGATAGTTTTAGTGGCTATAACCAAATCAAGATTGCACCAGAGGATCACGATAAGACAACATTTACCTACCCTTGGGAGACCTATGCATATTCTGTCTTGCCTTTTGGTCTATGCAACACTCCAGCCACATTTCAAAGAGCAATCCTCGGTATTTTCTCTGATTTTGCCCATGACAGCATAGAAATTTACATGGATGACTTCACCACATATGGTGAAACATATGATGAAGCTTTACCAAACTTGGAGAAAGTTTTAAAGAGATGCACAAAGCACAATCTATCTTTGAGCAATGAAAAATATTTTATGATGATGACCCTGGGAATAGTCTTGGGACATTTTATCTCAAGTGTAGGAATACAAGTTGACCCAAAGAAGATTGAAATTATATCTACCCTACCTATTCCATAGAGACAGAAGGATGTAAGGAGCTTCCTTGGACATGCAGGTTATTACAGGCAGTTTAATCAAGATTTTAGTGAAATTGTTGCACCTATGTTTACTCTGTTGACAAAAGACATTGAATTTGAGTGGACTCCAGACTGTCAAAATTCATTTGAGAAGCTAAAAGCATCCTTGACACAAGCTCCAGTTCTCAGAGGTCTAAATTGGACACTGCCTTTTCATATCCACGCAGATGCATCAGACTTTGCCATTAGAGCAGTCCTAGGACAACAAGAAGGAAATAAAGAGTATGCAATATACTAGGTAAGTAAAAACCTACAGGGAGCTGAGTTGAATTATACTATATAGAAAATGAAATGTTAGATGTTGTTTATGCAATTAACAAATTTAGACACTACATTACTGGTTATAAAGTGTTCATACATACAAATCATACATCAATCAGATATTTGATGAATAAGCCAATAGTGGGTGGAAGACTTGTAAGATAGTTGTTGTTATTGCAAGAATTTGACATAACAATTGTTGACAAACCAAGCAAAGCTAATGTAGTTGCTGATTTTCTGTCTAGACTGCCTACACAATCCTCAGAAGGAGTGGTTGATGACTCTTTTCCCGATGAGCATCTATTTGCTCTAACTATACATGCTCCATGGTATGCAGATATAGCTAGTTATTTGGTTACAAGGCAGATTCTAGGTTACTTTTCTCCAAGGGAGAAAAGATAGCTAGTTCACAAATGTTTCCCTTATTCTTGGATTTTTGAATTCCTATTCTACACTGGTCCAGATAACATTATGAGAAGATGTATCAGAGAGGATGAGGTGTTTGATATATTGAAGGCATGTCATGATGAACCCTGTGGTGGACATTTTGCGGCCAAAAGGACAGCCTTCAAAATATTGACAACAGGATATTACTGGCCAGCACTTCACAAAGATTCTGTCAAGTATACTAGAAGCTGTGATTGGTGTCAAGGGATGGGGCAACCTACAAGAAGTGATGAAATGCCTTTGCAGTCACAAATAACATTAGCTCCTTTTGATAAGTGGGGGCTGGATTTTGTTGGTCCTATCTCTCCTACTTCAAACAAGGAATATATACTGGTATGCACTGATTACTTAACCAAATGGGTGGAAGTTAAAGACTTGCAGTTTGCTAGAGATGGCAATGTGGAAAATTTTTTGTATGAGGAAATCTTCACTAGATATGGTGTACCAAGGGAGATTGTGATTGATCAAGGCCCACAATTCACATCATACTTAATCACCAGACTGGTGGAGGAATATCAGATTAGACACAAGAAGTCCACTCCCTACCATCCTCAGGCTAATGGTCATGTTGATGTCACAAACAGGGAGATTGAGAATATATTGACAAAAATAGTACAACTTCACATAAGAGATTGGGTTTCCAGGTTACTAGAAGTTGTTTGGGCATATAGAACTACATGGAAGACAACTACATGATTCACCCCTTATGAATTGGTCTATGACAAGACAACAGTCCTGCCTATAGAATTTGAATACAAAACCCTAAGGACAATAGTCGAATTAGGGATGGATTTGACAAAAGCTCAAAAGGACAACTACAACATCTGAATGCTCTTGATGAAATCAGATTAGAAACCATTCACCACATAGAGGTTATACAGAAACAAAGAATTAAATGGCATGACAAGTATATCAAGACTAAAGAATTCATTGTTGGTGATTGGGCGCTTCTCTATGATTTCAGATACAAAGATTTCAAGGGCAAGCTTCAATCTCGATGGTTGGGATAATATGAGATTAAACAAGTATTCCCTAATGGTGCAGTCCAATTACAAACCATTGATGAGGTCTGATTTTCATTACTAGTAAATGGACACAGGATGAAACTGTACAAGAAACCACTTCAGAAAGATGATTTTCTCGTCTCTCTAGCCACTCAGTATGGTACTCATGGTGCTCTTGATGAAGGCTCTGTGACACATACTGATACAAAGGTTGAGTTGCATGACTCAACCCCTGTCATTGAGACTTAATTTTTCTTGCTTTATAGTTCACATGCACACACAACACACTATCCATGGTGAACACAGTTAACTCCAGATGGACCTATTTTTCACTCTCACATTGGGACCTGTTACAGTTGGGACCTGACATATTGCATATGTAATTATTTAGTTGGGACCTGTGCTGGAGGCATCTGTAGCAACTCATGTCTTCAGATGTCTTCAACACTTTGGCAAACAGTATACCATTTTCCCGCTCATTCCGTATCTTCTATTATTGCTTCATTCATTTTAAAATAACTCCATCACCGATGCATAAGTGTTCAACTCAAAATTATGAGTTGTTCATTCCTGCATGGCGAGCTGTCACCTCACATCAATTCCACAGTACCCACCGCCTTACCATTCACCTGCATGCATGTCATCTTGCTCATATCAAATAAAATGCCAAGTACGTGTTCTCAAATTCCAAGGTGTGCTGATCATTTATTTCCATAATGTGTGTATATAAGGTAACTTTAAATGATTAACTTAGATTTCTTTCTATATTCATTATTACTTTTTGTTATTTCATGCATGCAAAAATATTTATCACCATTCCATTTAATGAATACTCTTCCTTTCATATCAATTCCCATGTGAAGTGAGGTCACTTCACACATTAGTTGGGGGAAGGGGTTTAATTTTTTGATTTTCACCATCTTTGTCTTTCGAGATACCAGATAGAACATCCTATGCCATTTTCGAAAAGATAGTAAACTTCCCCTGTCTCGCCCAAAGTGTGAACTTGTTACCCTGAGAAAGTTACAGTTGGGAAGAGTGAGAGAGGCAACAAATTGTAGGTTAGTTTTTTTTAAGGTGGTGGAATTGGAGTTTAGCAGAAATTGACACTCTAAGAGGTTGAAGAACATAGAGATAATGGGGGGTGATGCGATATGACGAGAGCCATCTGCACATAAGGAAATATTAGAGGATGTGTTGGTGCTACCACTCTTCACTAGAGTAGGATGGTTGGACTACTTTTTGAAGTTAATAGAATATGATAACGAAATGGCAAAAGAATTTGCAGCTACATTGCAGTATGATGAGGTAACAGTCAGGGGATTGGTTGTAGATGCTTCTGAGATGGCCATTGCCCAAGTTACAAGATTACCGCGCGCAGGGTCTGAGTATCCAGCTCTTGCTAATGCAGTTGCAGCAAGGGAAGAATTTTGTGAGCGAGGAGAGCACCTAGATTCAATAACACAAGGTACAAAGAGATTATCCCTTCCATTCTTCTGGGGAAAATGTGCTTCATATATCATTAAATACATTACCTGTGATGGCCGACATAATTTGTTGTATACTGTGTATTTTAAGTTGCTTAATCATCTACACCATGATAAGCTAGTCAACGTTCCCAATTTCCTATATAAAATGTTGAAAAGGATGACATTTGAATACCAGAAAAAGCAAGCAGACACCACGTTGTCCCATCATTGTTTAATAGGCTTATTGATTAAGAGGAGCCTAAGAATTCAACACCCACAGGGTGACTGGGAGGCTTTTAAACAATGTGTAGATATCACAACACTGTTTGAAGAACTTGAAGCAGAGGATGAACCCCAACATGAGCCTGAACCTGAGATTGAGCCTGAGCAAGAGGGGCCACAGGAGGAAAACACTCCAGAGGATAGGCCAGTGGCAGTAGAGAAACCCTCATCTTCTAACCCTAAACCTATGAGAGGCACTGATTCAACACCTATTAAGAAAAAGAGAAACAAGAAAAGTGTTGAGAAGCATAAAAGCACTGTAAAGGGAGAAGATGCAGGGGAAAAAAATAAGAGTAAAAAGAAAAGGAAAAATGAAGTCAAACAGGAGACTGCTACTCCCAGGCACTCAGGAAGGTTGAAGAGGCAAAGTGTGAAGGAAAGAATTATTGAGGAACAGGGGCAGAAAAGAGGTGAAGGATAGCAGCACCATGATCCAACACCAGTGAATACATATTTAGATAAATAAGGAAATGCCCCTGAAGATGTCTCTACTGATGAGCTCGTGAAAATGTTAATGTGTCTGCTAAAAAGAGAAGGTATGTTTATTCATCTTCTTATTCTGATTTAGAAGACATGTTTATTGCAAAGAAAATGGGAAAGTCAGTTCCTAGTAGTTCTACTAAGGAATTTTTTCATATAACTGGGGATGATAATGATGAAGGTCTAAATTTTGAAAAGGAAAAAGAATTGGTGGAAGATAGGAACATAAGAAAAGAACTTCAAGAAGCTCTTGATAGGATAAAACAATTAGAAGAGCATGTGAAAGGATATGAAGAGAAGGACAAAGAAAAGGAGAAAATGATATAAGAGTTGGAGGAGAGAATTTAGACCTATGTCAATGGAACCAATTTAGATCTGTTAGCACAGATGGCTGTGAGTAAAACAAATACTGAAGAAAATGAAGTACTCACTCCACAACCTCCTGTAACAAGGACTCCAGTGTACCACACCACTTTGTCTTTGGGTTTTGAATTAATGAAACTCACTCACAAATCCAAACAAGAAAAAGAAAACTAGGAGAAGGAAAAATAGAATCTCAATGCATCAATAAAAGATAAGAATTTGGTGATAAAAAGGTTGGAGGATAAGTTGACAGAGGTAATTGATAGAGCCATACAGATCATTGGGTGTAGACCTCCACCTAGGGTATATGCATTGTTCCTGAAAGAAAAGTTTCTCAGTTTCCATTTTAATAGGTTCATTAATAATCAACCTGCTTTACATTCAAGGCATATTTTTTGCAACTATTTTAAAGAATTTAGTTTAGAGGAGCAAGACCAATTGTGTGAATATTGTTCGCATAACTACTTAATGGCAAAGGATACAAAATGGAACCCTTCAATTTATGTTGGGGATTTGTAGGTTATGGTATTGTTGTCATATTTCAAAAATGAGCAACTTAGAGGTGAATTGATGGGCAAATACGAGGAACAAGAGAAAACCTGGTGGCACTGCAGATCAGGAGAGAAGCACTAAATCCTAATGTAATCCTTACTCAATGGTTAACACTCCTCTCACAGAAAGGTCCAGGAAAAATAATTATAGATTTGAGATTGCGAGATCACAGAAGGATACAATAGTTAGTAGGACCTATGCTTCAAAATTGTTTAAGGTATGTGCAAGATAGATGGAATGGTCCGACTCCAGCACTGCAGAGGAAAGAGCCTCAGTCTTTCCATAATTTCATGAACATGTTTGAAAGGTTGAGCAAGTACATCCAGATTTCAGAACAAACAGGAGTGGGATGGCTGCCACTTAATTTTCATCCTCCTATCCTCCTCTATCCAGTACCACACTAGACAGGAGAAAAGGGTGACGAATGTAGGAATGCAGAATCAGTCAGGTTGGATAGGCTTGCTTGTTACAATGGTTTTTATCTTAAGCAGGGAGAGGGAGTCAAAGAAATAATGGACCTTAGACAGATTACTTTGCACTACAATCTTCTTTCCTAGATGTTTAGTTCAATGATTTTTCTTGAGGGCAAGCAAAAGGCTAGTTGGGAGGAATGTTGGGTTGAAATATTGACCTCTTTTTATGTTATTTTTATATGCTTTTAGAACTTTTCCATATGATCCTCCAGATACTTTTCCAACATCACCATCATTATATACTGCCTTTTTATATACATTGCAAAACTTTGAATCTATGTTATTAATATGGAATATGGTGATGATATTATCAATTGAATGATTTAAGCATAAGTATGCATGCAATATAGATGGAATTATATGGTTTAATTATGAAGGTTATTTGAGTACATATGTTTTGTGAATTAACCCCTGTGTAGCAAGAACGTGGCATCAAGGAAAGGAGCATTTCCAGTGAGTTGTAAGACATGAGAATTAAAGGAAGCTGAAGTTAAGATGCCAAAAGTGCAGGCAGCTGGAGGATGAATGTGAACCATCATGGACTGGAAAAAATGCAGAAGAAGTTGACTTGTTTCAAACACAGCTTATGTGTGTTCTCATACGAGTCGTTGTATAAGAGTTCTTGTTTGAATAGGACTCTCCTTCCTCTATTCAGTTAGATTAATAAATCAATCTTAAAACCTGTATCCTAGTATCTAGGAATGGATTGTTTGAATTTAGTTGGTAGTTGTATAAAACTCTCCCATTTTTGTATAAGTTAGGAGGGATGAGTTCGGTGTTAAGTTAGTTACCTTATTTTCCAGTTACTCAGTTGTTGCTCTATTTTTCAATATTGGAAGATCTAGACATGTTTAATTAAGGAATGTCATTACTAAATACAATCTGAAAGAGATTTTGTTTATGATATGAAATGAATGAAACTATGTGTTATGAGGATGCGTGAGTATATGAATTAGATTTGATTTCCAGTTAAGTGAGTCATTCCCTTGAGACGGCCACTCAAGGTACTGATCCTCACTTCATTTATTTTCTCATTCTTTTATGCATTCTTGTTAAATCTATTTTCCATTAGCTTATAAATACATTATGAGTCAATTAGAATACTTTGATTATTGAATTACAGTAGTATGGTTCATGAACAAATGCATGCTTTGTCTACTTTAAGTCCTCTGGAGGTTAGCATTAGTTCTCTTATCATTTTGAATGTTTTGGATTAATTCTGTAATTTCTTGTTGTTAGCAGTTATCTACAGCTTATGTTGAAGGTACCCATAGCAACTAGATTATGTAACTATTTTTACTATTCTTACATTTCTGTGAATTCCAGCAAAGTAGAATAATCTGAGTAGGTTTGGATAAGATAGTTTAGAAAGAATATGAGCCCTGAAGACACATATAGTGCAGTACCATCATAAGCTTACGCTCCTTGGTTGATAATTTAATGTAGGAGTACAATGATAGAGTGGACTGTTCAGATAGGTTTTACCCTTGAATTATGTTAAGTCTACAATTCATTAGTTTTCCTCTACATATTGAACTTCAAAATTTGTAATATCTCCTTTAGTTTCCCTCTGAAAAGAGCATCCATGTACTTACACGCATTCCAAATTAAATGCGATGTGACAGGTGTCATTTCTTCGTATCACTCACCAGCTCAGAAAAAAGGCACCGCGGGAGTAGTGAGCACATTCACTAGGCAAGTCGGGGATGTGAAGAACTTTTGAACCACAAAGTTGAAAGTTCAGAAGTTCAAAGAACCTCTGATTTCCTGACAACAAAGACTTTCCTTCAACAAAGTGACCAAGATTGATGAGGAAATAATTTTAAGACGCTAGACTTGAAGACTAGTCAGGGAGTCGGGCAGTTCGTGAACTATTGAACCGCCGAGTTCGGTTCAAAAACTTAAGGGATTTTTGACAATGCATGAAAATGACTAAGTGAAAAACATGACTTGGGGAAAAGAATTTGAATAGTGACAAATAAAGAATGGGAACTTCCTAAGACATAAAAGCTTTAGTAAAATTCAAACATGGGCTAACAATGTTAAAGTTGAGGAAGAAGATAAGTGCATTATGCTTTTTTGTTCTTTTCTTGAGTCTTGGGAGAATTTCATTCTTGCTATCACTGCTAACCTTGAAGTTCCCAAGTTGGATGCTCTTGTCGCAATGCTATTGGCACATGAAATGAGAAAGAAGGCTATGGATAGTTCAAAGGATGCACTCCATGCTAGGGGAAGGTCCAGGGAAAGAGGACAAAAGGGAGATCAAAAGGGACCCAAGGACAGTTCTAAGGGCATATCTAAGACTCTTGGGAAAAAGAACAGAGTGCAGTGTTGGAACTGCGGAAAGAGGGGACATGTGAAGAAGGAATGCTGGAATAAAAAGAAATAATTTGATTCCTCCATAGAGAAGTCCTCAGATTCAGGTGATGATGTTTTGATTTCTTCTTGCAGTGTTATGTCTAACAAACAATGGTTGATTGACTCAGGTTGCTCCTATCATATGACTCCTCATGGAGAATGGTTTTTCACATACAAGAAGTATGATGGAGGTGAAGTATACCTTAGTGACAACAGTTCAATCCTATCATTGGTCGGGGCAAGGTATAGTTGTGTTTTAGTGATGGGACGATGAAAACCCTCCTTGGTGTTTTGCATATTCTAGGTTTAGCTAGGAATTTGATTTCGGTTTCTAAGTTGAATGATGCTGGATTGCATGTAACATTTGATAATCATGGTTGCAGATTGGTAAAAGGGAGTTTGGTGATAGCAAGAGGGATAAGGAAGGGGACCATGTTTAAGCTAGAAGCCACTACTACTTATAACTCTACCAATGTAACTAAAAAATCTAAAAATACTTGCATGTTGTGGCACTGCAGATTGGGCCACATAAGTGAAATTGGTTTAAAAACCATTTTGAATAAAAATTGTTATATGGTTTATCTTATTCTGATGAGAATTTTGATTTCTGTGAATGTTGTGTGTTTATAAAATAGAATAGAAATCCATTTCCTTCAGGTAGTTATAAATCTAAGAATAAATTAAAACTTATTCATTTGAATGTATTTGGTCCTATGGATGTTGAATCAATTGGAAAATTTAGATATTTTGTTTCCTTCATTGATGATGTCTCAAGATTTACCTGGATTTATTTTATGTGACATAAATTTGAAGTATTCACTAAGTTTAAGGAATTTAAAGCCTTTGTTGAAAAGCAATTAGATTATAAAATAAAGGTTTTGAGATCTGACAATGGAGGCGAATATTATTCTGGGGACTTTGATGAATTCTATAAGCATATAGGAATTGTTAGACATAAGACTACTCCATATACTCCACAACAGAATGGAGTGGCAGAAAGGATGAATTAGACAATCATGGAAAGAGATAGAACTATGCTAAGTGGTTCATAGTTGGATAGATGCTTTTGGGCAGAAGGTGTGAGTACTGCTTGTTATTTGTTAAACAAATCTCCTTGCAAGGCTCTTGAAACAACTCCTTATGAAGTGTGGACAGGTAAGAAACCTTATGTTTCACATTTAAGCGTATTTGGTTGTGAGGTTTATGTTCATGTGCCTAAAGAAAAATGATATAAGTTGGACCCAAAAGCTAAAAAGTGCATTTTCATTAGATATGGTGATAATGTTAAAGGTTATAAGCTTTGCAATCCACTAACCTATAAGATTATCTATTCTAGAGATGTCATTTTTAGAGAACTTAGAGTTATTATAGATTCTAAACAACCAAGAGAAAAATATAAGGAAAGGAGAGTGCGCTTTGAGATTAAGAAGGAAGATGCACCTCTGCGAGAATAGAGAGATGGGATTTGGGGATAAGGAGGATGAAGATGAAGAAGAAGAGGGCTCAGGTGAGTTTACTAAGTAAACTGAAGAGGTTGGGGAAGATAACCAAGAAGAAGTTGAGCAATCTCAAGAACAAGAAGAGCCCCTTACTCCTATTCTCATAAGATCCACAAGACAACGGAATCCAATTGAGAGGTACAGCCCACCAGATTTCCATTATATATTTGCTTTGTTAAGTATTGACGATGAACCTAGATCTTACAAGGAGGCTATAGTTTCTGTTGATAGTGAGTCTTGGAAACATGCCATGTTAGAGGAGATGATGTCATTAGACTCATGTGACACCTAGTATCTTGTGTGTTTGCCCAAAGGTAGAAAGGCCATCGAATGTAAGTGGGTCTTCAAGAAGAAGTTTGGAGCATACAGTTCATTACAGAACTACAAGGCCATACTAGTGGCCAAGGGCTACTCCTAGAGAGAGGGAGTTGATTTTGGTGAAATATTCTCTCTTGTTGCTAAATTATCCTTAATTAGATTTATGTTATCTATTGTTGTAGCTAATGATTTTGAGATTGAGCAAATGGATGTTAAAATAGTATTTTGGCACAGAGACTTAGAAGAAATTTACATGTAACAACCTACAAGGTTTGAGCTAAAAGGGAAGGAACATTGGGTATGAAAGTTAAAAAGGTCTCTTTATGGTTTAAAACAGTCACCCTGAAGTGGTACCAAAAGTTTGACTCATTTGTTATAAAATTGGGCTTTATTAGAAGCGAATATCACTGTGTATACATTAGATGTATTGATGATCATATACTAATTGTTGCCTTGTATGTGGATGTTATGTTATTTTTTAGTAACACCAAGGGTATGATCACTGAGTTGAAAGCTCAACTTTTAGATGCATTTGAGATGAAGGATTTGGGAGCAGCCAGGTATATTCTAGGAATGGAGATCAAAAGAGATCGAGTAAACAGAAAGCTTTGGCTATCACAGAGTAAGTATGTTGATACTACTCTGAACAAATTTAGTATGTAGGATTGCAATCTAGTTAGAATTCCTTTTCCGGTTGGTACTAAGCTTTCATTAGATATGTGTCCTAAGAGTGAAGATGATTTAGAGGATATGTCTAAGGTGCCATATGCTAGTGTTGTAGGGAGTTTGATGTATGCAATGATTTGCACTAGACTAGATGTTGCCCAAGTAGTGGGCATTTTGAGTAGGTTTATGTCTAACCCTGGTAGACAACATTAGAATTATGCAAAGAGGGTGTTTAGATATTTGGTTGGTAGTTTTGATTACAATTTGGTTTATTCTGGTACTAACAATGTGGAAAAGACATTGGACATACATGGTTATGTTGATGCAAATTGGGTAGGTGGCTTAGACAGTCAAAGGTCTACAAGTGGGTATGTATTTACTCTGTTTAGAGGAGTAGTGAGTTAGATGAGTAAGAGGCAACATATAGTTGCATTGTCGACCACTAAAGCAGAGAACATGGCAGCTACCCGTGTCTCTAAGGAGGTAGTTTAGTTACAAAGACTGTGTGCAGGTATTAGTTTTGATTGCATGATTATTTAGATTGGCTGTGATAACCAAAATACGATATGTTTGGCCAAGAATCCTATGTTTCATGCACAAACAAAGCATGTGGATGTTCTTTACCACTTTGTTAGTGAATTGATTGTTAATGGAGAGATTGAGATGAACAAGATTGACACTCAAAAGAACGTTGCGGATTCACTTACTAAACCTATGAGCACAAAGAAGTTTATGTGGTGCAGGGAGGCCATGGGCCTTGTTCCTAGTGTTTAATTATTTTATGTTTTTCTATGAATGAATTTACAATGTATGATGTCAAGTGGGAGAATGTTAAATTAAGGTGCCATCAACCTTGTAAATCCTATGTAATTAATTACTCCTAATGTTGTTTATAAATTTCCATAAGGGAAGATGTATTCACTAAGCATCGATCTTGTTTTAGCCGCATTTTGGATCCTAGTACTTGATGGGAGGTGTGGGGGGCTTGCCCCCACTAGTGTCACCAGGGGGCCCAAGGGGGTGGCGATAATTAATGGAGCCTCCCTTGGTGGGGGTTTGTGGGCAGTGCCCCCGAAGAGAAATTTTTAGAAAATTGCCTTGTAGAATATTATAATTTCGTAGTTAATCTGGACCATTCATCATTATGTCGCAGATTTGATGGTAGAAGTTATGTTAGGGTATTTTTCCTTAAAAGGCAACAATTTTTTAATGAAGGTATTGCATTACGGCTGTGGAGAGGTAGAGAGTTGAGACTGGAAAAATATGTGATATTGGATTGAAGACTGAAGAGGAGGTTGTTAGTGATGTATTGTAAACTCTGTTGAAGTTAATACAAACTGGTGCATCTCTTCTTGTGTGGATTTTTTTTCGAAAGGGTTTCTCCATGTAAACACTATGTTATGTGTTCAGTTCTTCTGTTCCTTTATTTCTTTCTATTACTGATTTGATTTCCTATAATCTCCATTTGGTTCTACATTGGATTAATAGTTATAACAGTTTAAATTAGATTTCCATTCTATAGTTGTTCACCTTCATTTCTAACACATGATCTCAGAGTGCTCACCACAAATTCATTTTTATTTGTTTGTTGCCGACTATTTTGGTTCCAAAGGTACGTGATGAGTAACTTCCTAGGGCTAACTACTTACCAATGCATCATAAATTATGAACGATCGAGAGGTTCTTAAGCTAGTTTGAACAAGTGGATTTCTGAGAAAGTCTTCAATATACCTTGCGATACGGGAGGCCCAAATATATGGAATCAAGATGTATGTCTAAAGGCTTGGCGTGAGAGGGTAACCCACTCTCATCCATTACTTAGCAAGCTATCAAGTTTATTGTTAGCTTAGCTGAACAACAAATGTACCTCAAAGGGAGAGTCTTTTAATTCCCTCCCTAATTTGTATACCCTGCTAAAACGCATGGGTCTGGGTCACCACTTGGTGATGAAATCTAAGCTAGGCCTACTAAAAAGAAATAAAGAAAGGATTAGCTATTTTTGGTTTCCAAGATCACCTTGTGGCATGAGGAAAGAGCATACATGAGAACTAGCCTTTTGGGAAACAAAAGTGAAAAAGGGATGCTTTTGATTCTCAAGGTCACCTTACTGTGCAAGAGAAGAGCATACACACCTTTTAGCACACAAGCATGTTAATCAAGTTGATTCACCTTAGAAATGACAATGTGAAATGTGAAGACAAATGCAAAAAAGGGATGCTTTTGATTCTCAAGATCACCTTGCGGTGCAAGAGAAGAGCATACACACCCTTTAATGCATAAATCAAACAAGAAAATTAATTCACCCTTAAGAAAAATGATGAAAGCAAGCATAAGAGGTTTAAAAAATTATTTCTTTGTCAAAGGGACCTATCACCCACACAATAGTAATTCATGTCATTTTTTATCTTTGAACAAGTGAACCTATAGGAAAGGGTTAATAAACATCAATAATCATCAAGACAAAACCTGCAATGATTAGAGTTAGCAAGAAAAATATAACATAAGAGAAGGTCAAATCAGAAGCGCATATGTTGTTACACAGAGAGCATATGCTATGACAAGTACGTATATGTTGCAACATAGAGTGCATGCACTGAAAGATTGTTAGTGTGAATAGGGATATTTTCTATCTAGTTTCCCTTGTGTGAGGATAATTCATATTATTTAACTATTTATTAGTTAAATAATATTCCCTCACATAATTCACACGTGTTAAGTTGACTTCGTGAGTCTTCTAGATGTTTCTAGTTGTTCCTAGTTGTGTCTAATTGTTGCTAGTTGTCATATAGTTGTCTTATCCTACACATGCAATAGTTGTCTCATGCCATAGGATTAAAACACTTGTCACATGACTACTTTATAAGCAAGGCTCTCATGTACATTGTAACATAGAGGATCACTTTTGCATTCATTGATAGAATACATTATTATTCTTTCATATTGTCTCTCTTGTGCTTTCATGAAGTCCTAGATATTGGGTGGCTCCTATCTAGCCAACTCTTACATGGTATCAAAACTCTCTAGGTGGAATCTCTTCTTGTTAGCCAAATTGTTGAGAGATTGAATGCAAATTCATGGTGGATCTTGATAGTTGAGTATGCTCTTCTCTTGCATCGAATGATGACCTGGAGAATCAGAAAGACTTGATGGAAAAACCAGATTTGTGAGGTTTCTTCTTTGTAGCCTTATATTGCAAGTTCATTTCGGAGTGTGCTGCTGCAAATCTAAGCACACCATTGTGTTCAGGAGGTTTGAGATAGTCGAGATTAGCTTTTGTTTCGTCCAAATCGGACACTGGAGGCCAAATCTATGAGGTTTTCAATTCAGGGAATGGATACTTGATTCAAGAGGTAGCTACAAATTCGGAGCAGTTTGGGCAAAATCAAGCCTTGCCATTGCGTCTGGAAGGCGTCAAAACCTACAAATCGACTATAAAATCGTTAAAATTGGATGAAGTTGGACCAAGAGGCAATTTTTTTTTGCAATTCAACCGTACAAAATATTTCGCAAGCGTCATTGCTTGCGTAGGCGTGATCTCTGTGCAGGGAATCTGCAGCGTCGTATGTCGTCGGTGAATATTCTGCAAAATCCATGGGTAATTTATTGATCAAAGGTTTTGAATTAATTTTTTTGTGGAAAATTTCTTTTTGTACCCTATTGCAGGGTACTATCTGCAGAATTTGCAGATCGGGCTAATCGCAGGTACCATCTAGAGCTTGTGGTGGCGCCACATGGCATGGGCCCCCCACAACTCTATCCTCCGTTGATTAGTGGATTTCCAAAGACTAGCAGTTAGCGACTTGTAAAACATCATGCCGAAGGATTTTCAAAACTCGTCGGTTGTTTCTATCGGTGCCTTCCTTTAATCTTTCGGTGGCAATCTTTCCAAACCACCGCCGACGGCCTCATAGGGCTTCCAACCCCAGCATAAGACTTTGGCCTTTTATTAAAAGATCTGCAGATCTTAAATCTACGGCGACATGCAATATTTGGCGGTTTAAAACAAAAAGTCCACAGTTTTCATAAAATCAACCCGCAATTTACCGATTCAACAGGCGGTTTAACATTGCTCAAACCCGTGGTTTCTTTTCAGAAGGGTGGTTTTATCTACATACAGGTTGTTTTACCTTGCACAGGGTGGTTTTGACACTTGTAAGGGTGGTTTTCTCTATCAGAGGGTGGTTTTGCATCAGACCTATGGTTTTCCACTTTGAATGTGAGTGGTTTTGCTCACAGAATGGGTGGTTTTGACCTATCAACAACGGTTTTTACCTGAGACAGGTGGTTTTGCACCCAAAGAAGGTGGTTTCACAGATCAGATAGGTGGTTTTTGCCTTTAGACGACAGTTTTAGAAAAAACCAGTGGCGGTTTGCAGATACAAAGAATATTTTGTCCACACGGAGAGCATATTCCATCGCAGGTATTGTTGACGTCATCACTGTGTCAGCAGTGACATCAACACAGGGGCCCCTTTGGCCCCCTTCTAGCCCTAAGAGGGCGATTTTTTTCCAGGAGCCATAACTTTTTGCCTCGATATCAAAAATTGACAAACAAGATATCGTCGGAAAGCTAGTTCCGAGCACTTCGCAGTGGTGTAAGTATTTTTCTGATATTTTAATGTAGGTGCTTGATTTTTCTGTTTGAAGCTAGATCTTGTATTTTACACTCTCGAGCTCACAACTTTCGCCCACTTCATCAAAATTTCAGCTTCTTATAGGCATTGGAAAGGTAATTCTATGCTCTATAGTTCTATCCATGCCAATTTTCTAGATTTTGCTTTAGACAACATATTTTCAGTTTGAAGCTCTTTGGGTACATATCACTCATTGGTTGGAAAAACAGTTGAAATTGGTGGTTGTTTTGGTTGGGGGGGGCTTCAATTTTAGTGTTGATTCAGTTTGTGCTTTGATATTGCTTCTTGTGCTCTTCTTTTCCTCTACATGGATAAATCAAGGGTTCCATTGTTAACACCATATAACTATGCAATTTGGAGTCAACATGCATGGAATGCTCTAATGGACCTTGGACATTCTTTATATGTTGAAAACAAGATACCTGAACCCACAAATGATAAAGAAAAGATAAAATGGATGATAGAGTATACTAAAGCTCTTGAATGTCTTTGTAGTTTCATTTCCCTAGATCTCTTGTTTCAAATTGAGGCATGTACAAATTCACATGATGCTTGGGATAAATTGAAAACATTGTATGGTACAAAAGATGAAGTGAAAGGCTATCAAATTGATAATGAATTGATGAGCCTTGATCCTAATAACTTTAGGAACATCCAGAATTACATAACTAAGGTTAATGATCTAAGAGCACAATGCAAAGCATGTGGTATTGAGAAAAAGGACATCTAGTTGATCTACAATATGTTGAACAAACTTGGTCCTGAATATGCAACTTTTGTTTCTAGATTTCACACTCATAGGTTAACTATGTGATCTGCTTTCACTATGCCTTCATTTGCATCCTTTGCTAAGATGTTAATGCATGAGCAACAAAAGCTTCTTTCTATGGGTATCATTAATCCATCATAGAATCATGCTTTGGTGGTTGCACAATCTAAGGAACAAAAAGCGTCAGGTTCTTCTGGCAAGAAACAAAAGAAAGCTAAGAACAATCCACAAAAAGATCAAGCACAAAAATCACCTAAGAAGGAGAAGCCTACATGTGGCTATTGTAAGAAATTAGGGCATGATGAACATACTTGTTATAAGAAACAGATTGACATGTTGATGCAACTTGTTTAAAAGAACAAAATTTCATCTCTTGAGTCTTCTTCTACTCCTTCTTCATCATCTACACAATCAGTACTTTCTGAATCTCATGCAAGGACAACTAAGGAACCTAAACATAAAGGTAAAGCACTTTGTGCAAGTACAAGTTCTACATCAGGTAAATGGCTTCTTGATTCAGGTGCTTCTCATCATATGGCTTCTTCCAGGGATATGTTTTCTTGATTTGAGCTGTGTGATATGCCACCTATTTTGATGGGTAATAACACATATATGAATGTAATTGAGAAGGGAACAATTGATATTGGTGAAGGTAATTTCAATGATGTACTTTGTGTGCCTTCTTTGGCCAATAATCTTCTTTTCATCTATCAAATTACTCACAGTGGTACATGGAAGATAGTGGAGTTCACACCTGAGTTGGTTATTATCAGAGACTTGGAGAGCACAGAAATTATTACTAATGGGGTGGTTGATCATGCATCTCGGCTATACACCTTTTATGGTTTCTCTCCTAATGATGATTCAGATCCATTGGCTAACATTCACAATCCTAGTGTGAATCATATTTCTGAGGAGAAGTTTGGTCACTTGAACCTTGGTATTCTTGCCTCTTCATCAGTTCTTAAGACATGTTCTACACTTCCATCTTCTCCACCTCCCGATTCTTCAAAGTGTAATACTTCAGTTCAGTAGGATACTTCTTATCTTTCAAACACAACTTTGTGGGATGAGTATTTGGCGGGCATTTTAGATTTGTTTTATGAGTCCCATCTTGTAGATTTGGAGGACAGATTTGATGACAGTCATAGCACAACTGTTGTTACCCCATATTTGTCTTTGGATGTTGTTGATTTTCAATTTCCACTAGATCCTGGATTGTCACTTTCATCAATGAGGCCTGAGACTCCTGATTTGATTGTGGTATCATTCGACATTCACATGGAGACACATGAACAGTTTTTAGAGACATCATATTTCATGAGACTTCCTCATCTCTTGGTTTAGAGTTGGAGTTTATTCATACACTAGTGGATTGGTTTCTTTCTAAGGGGAGGAATGTTGTTTGTAGGTTTTGGATCATCTTTGGTTTTCTTCTTCTAGCATTCACCATTGGAACTGGAGCTTCTTCATTATGGGGGGGACATCTTGTCTCATTCTCTTCCTCTTATGGGGGGATACTGATTGTATATATGTGATGGATGTTGTATTTGGGGGTTCTTGATTCTTCCATCGTTCCATCACTTGTACATGTTTGTATGCATTCTCACTTTTGGAGAGGAGTTTTTTCCCATGAGGTTTTATCCTTTACTCCACTTGAGACTTGTTTGTACATGGGTACCTAACATGGCCTAGTAGCCGGGACCCATCCATCTTTGCATTAGTCAGCTACTCCCTAAGTTGCACTTAAGGGGGGGTGTTAGTGTGAATAGGGATATTTTCTATCTAGTTTCCCTTGTGTAAGGATAATTCATATTATTTAACTATTTATTAATTAAATAATATTCCCTCACATAATTCACACATGTTAAGTTGACTTAGTGAGTCTTCTAGATGTTTCTAGTTGTTCCTAGTTGTGTCTAGTTGTTGCTAGTTGTCTTATCATACACATGTACAATAGTTGTCTCATGCCATAGGATTAAGACACTTGTCACATGACTACAACATCTTAGCTCTTATCCTTGTCTTTATAAGCAAGGCTCTCATGTACATTGTAACATAGAGGATCACTTTTGCATTCATTGATAGAATACATTATTATTCTTTCATATTGTCTCTCTTGTGCTTTCATGAAGTCCTAGATCTTGGGTGGCTCCTATCTAGCCAACTCTTACAAAGATAATTAAATAAAAAACCTAAGAGTGGATTCACTAAAGAACAGAGCACATATGCTATGAGAAGATTGTATACACCATTTAGTAGTCTAAATACACTAAACAATTAAAAAAACTAAGAGTAGATATGCTAAGACATAGAATGGATATGCTACAAGAAATTTGAATACAATATTGTATATATCAAATACACTAAATAATTAGAAAAACCTGAGTGTATGTCATAAAGAACATAACACATACACTATGGTAGGCGTGAATATGTTATTGCACAAAGTGCATGCACCACTAGGGTTTAGGGTTTAAGCCTATAGACAAAGTGCAAATGTGCTAAAATCATGTGTGAATATGTTGAAGATGAGAGCAAATACACCATTTGATAGAGAGAGTATGCTAAATTGTGCAAAATGGTAAAAGTACATGAAAAACCTACAAAAATCACTCAAAATGATCCTGCAAACATGAAAATTAGATAGGGACATGGTCCCACCAGACATGCCAAATGTGAATGCTAAGAAATGAAATAAACTAGGAACTAAGTAATGCATGCAAAAGAACATAATTTCAAACCTAAGAACACCTTGGATTGAGCTAAGGAATGTAAACAATGATGAAAATGAAACAAGATTCTCACCAAAATAGACCCTTGATGTCTATGTGGATATGCTCAAGATGTGTTATTGTTGTTGAGAGATATTAGTTGCTCAGGAATTCCTACAATATAACCTTGCTATGCATCCAACTTGAACTATTAAAAATGGCTTGGGAGATGAGAGATTTATATATTTGGGATGAGAGTCATGGATGGTGTAGATTTCATCTTGTGCAATGGAGGGAGGGGGTTAATCCATTTGCATGAGAGAATGAGAAGATTATAAGTGTACGCTTGGGATAGGTGATCATGATTAGGGCAAAGATTGAAGGAGATGAAGGGTGGAAATTTTCTTATTTTGAGTGGAAGGTGGAGATTGAATAGGTACCTTTTGGAGCCTTGTGGAAGTTGACTTTGTTTATTTTAAACAAAGTGGTGGGGAATGTGCAAATGATTAATTAGTTGATTAAACTTGATTTGTTTATTCAACTAATGACGAGAGGGGATTTTAGATGAATTAAATAAATATTATGTATTTATTTAATTTATGGGGGAATGTTGGGAGAATGATTGATTTAATTAAATAAATGTGATTTATTTAATTAAATCTGGAACATTAAAAGAAAGGTTGGGTTAGTTAATTAAACAAATAAAATTTATCTAATTAAAAAGTTAGAGGACTAATTAGGTTTATTAATTAAATAAAGGTGATTTATTTAAGTAATGCTAGAAGAATGATCGAATTGATTAATTAAATAAACATAATTTATTTAATTATCATTAGAGGAATTGAGTTATTTAATTAATGTTGGAAGGGGAGATGCGGAGATGAATCTGGTGTGATGACGATGTAAATGCAAGGATACATTTTAGGTGTCTGCACTTACAATTTTGATGCAAATAAATTCAATACTCAACTCTCACTAATAATGGATCCAAATATAATAATAATTAACACAACATAACAGGTAATGCAAGTACTCCTATGTCATTACCATAGTATATGGATTAGGTGCCTATGACCTTGCAACACTAGATTGGATGCTCACTTAGTCTATGCATGTTGTTGGATAGGCCGTGCATGCTATTTTTCCACCTTGCATGTGACATTTTTATCTTTATAGGTCTAGTTTTCTCTATTTTTCTTCTTTTTTTCATTTTTGGGTTGCAGATTCATGGCTAATTGACATGAGTCTCTAGATCCCTCTTGCCTCTCATTTAAACATGTTGTTCTTGGTCACCATGTTAGTCATTCCATGTATGAGGCTAATGTAGTGAATATTCTTGCAAATTTAGCTCAAAGACAACAATTTTCTCCAGAAAAAGAAAACGATTTCAAAATCAACGATTACCTTCCTCGAAGCAAGGAGATTCCCATGGTTATTTTCAATCTAAACTCTATGGCATAGGATTTAGTTTTTTTCTAAGATATGTCCTTATTTCTAAATTCATGGGGGTTAGATTGAATCTGAGGATGCTAGAGAATTGGGCTCGTAGAGATTCGCTAGTTGAAGGAGACATGGAGATAAGCCTAGTTGCCAATGGCTATTCTTTGTTTCTTTTAATAATGTTTCTAATTATGTTTGATTTTTGAAGGAAGTCCTAATTTCTTCAAACATGGTGATCTTTTCATGAAACCCTAATATCTGGATTTCATCTCGACAATGGAACTCCTTTCCAAGGTTTCGATTTGGATTCACCTATTTGCCTTGGCACTAGTTTTCTAGAAAGATAAATTCCTAAAAGTTTTGGGTGACTCATTGGGTACCTCACAAATTACCAGGGAAAAACAAATTTCTAGTTATGCCTAAATCTATGTTGAACTTGATTTAAATAAGACCTTGCCTGAATCTCTTAATATTCAAGTGGGATATTTTTTTTGGAATCAAACACTAGATTATGAAGCCATTCCTTTTAGATGCAGGGAATGCCATCTTTATGGACATATTTTTCATGATTGTCCCCAACTTAAATCCAATAATTCTTTCGAGAAACTGGCATAAGATGATAAAAATGATAAACAACAAATTTAGCAAGATGATCAAGGGTTTAACCTCTAGTCTTTCTAATGCTAATGGATTTACCATAGCTCATAGGAAAAGTAAAAGTTGACCCCCTCCAAATCCTAGAGGACCTAAATATGGTAATAGAAATAAAAATAAGTTTGCTATTTTGGGAGAAATCTCCAGTAGATTTTAGGATGATCAAGAAGAAAATATTGAATGGATGGAAACAAATCAAGGGAATGATGAAATAATACAGGATCAAGAAAGTCAAGGTAATAAACTACAAGATGCTGATTTTTTTAAAGTAGAAGTAGGATCATCCAACAAAGGACCTTCAACTTTCTAGGATTTTTGGGGAGATTCTAGATATGCTTGTTTCCATTGCCAATGTCCACCATGCTCCTTTAATACCAAGTAAGTTTATTGTTTTTACCCAGAACCCTCTTTTTATTCCTAACAACTCTCAAACTCTTGAAGTTCAGGAGACTCTTCTTGCCTTTGAAAAGCTTGAACATGTGCCTGAAACCTCTAACACAAACTTTGATATACAAGAAAATCTATCTACTTTTCATTCAGAGGATAACTTGAAATCATAATCATTCAAAGAAAGTAGGAAAAAAATCCTTCAAACTTGGACTTGGGTATTAAACAAAGTTAGAATAAAAAATAGGGGAGGCAAGAGGAACTCAAAGTAGGCCATAAGATTGATGATGAAAAGTCCAAACATTTGGGAGAACACCTAATGGCTTTAGATCTTCTCAATCAATTGGATTCATCCCTCCCTCACCCATCTTAATCATGACCATTTCTTGGAATGTGAGAGGGCTTGGCAACAAACCCATACATAATGTTATTAGAATATCGATTAAAGATTTTAATCCTTTTAGGTGTTAATTCAAGAAACTAAGATCACTAAAGAATCTGTAAAACTGTTGGTTGTAGCATTTGTAGATATTGGGAAAGTATTTCTATTTCTTCCCATGGTCTATGGTGGTCTTATGTGTTTGGGATTTTAGATATTTTTCTCTTAAAAATTTCTTAAGTTGGAATGGTGGTCTCTCTTTAGAGGGGGGTCTCATAACTAGCAATCTGAGTGTCCCAATCACTAATTGTTATGCTCCCCAAGATCTCCAAGGTAAGGCTAAACTCTAGGATGATTTACAGGTTCAAAGACGAGCTTCTCCTCAAGATTATCCTTTGATTATTGGAGGTGACTTCAATGTTGTGTTATCCCTTAATGAAAAAAATGTGGACTTCCTACCCTCCCTTAGGCTAGTCTTCTTCTACTACAAAACATTAATCAACTTTAGTTATTGGATATCCCTCCCAGCAACGGTTCTTATACTTGGAACAATCAGCGAATTGTGGATGCCTTCATTGTAGAATGTTTGGATAGATTTTTGGTATGTGATTCTTGGCCTTCTCAACACCTTCGACTTGCTTCTTCCATTCCAGAGAATGTGGGTTCAGATCATTGGCCCATAGCTCTATACTAGGAAGGAACTTTTAAGCCTTGAAATTATACCCCTTTTAAATTTCAGCTCATGTGGTTCAAAGAAAATGACTTAGAAGAAAAGATTAAACTTCAGTGATAGGATGATAAACCTCATTATGGAACAACTTTGTCTGTTTTGTTTCGTAAATTATGTTTTGTCAAATAAAAACTAAAATAATGGATTTTTCCTCACGTGGTAACATTATGCAAATTAAAAAGAATATTTTGTCTAAGCTACTAGGTATCCAAGGTTATATTTAGGAACATGGCTTAAGTAAGGATCTCTTAACTCAACATTCTAAACTCTAGAATGAATTAGAAAAACTAAGCTTCAGGAGGAAATCATGTGGCGACAACTTAAGCTAACTGGTTATAGGTAGGGGGCATGAATTTTTCATTTTTCCACCACTTTGTTGTGGCACAAAAACATGTTAATGATTTCAAGGAGATTCAAAGAGAGGATGGGTCTAGGATTGAACCATTCAAGATATCCAATTAGAGGTTGTTTCTCACTTTGGTGAGTTGTTCAAAACCCCCACTGATTTCTCTACTGATAATAGACATATCATTTTGAATTGTATTTATAGACTCATCTCCCCTCAAGATATTTTCTTCCTCAATGGCCCTATTTCCATGGATGAGCTAGACCAGGTGGTTTTTATAATGAAAAAAGATAAACCCCAAATCCAAATGGATTTCCTTTTAAGTTCTTTCAATCTTTCTAGGCTATTGTCAAAGATGGCATTCTAGCAGCTTTTGAGGAACTACACACTTCTAAACAAATGTTAAAATCTCTAAATAACTCTTTTCTATATTTTATTCCTAAGAACGATCATTTTTTGAATTTTTCTGATGTTCGACCCAAAGCTCTCTATAATACTGTCTATGAGATTTTTTTGAAAACTATTGCTAAGTGACTAAAATGAGTCCTTGTTTCTATCATTTCCTTGAAATAGGGGGTTTGTACAAGGGTGCCAAATCCTTGATCGTATTATTGTCCAGGAAGCTATTCACTCTATGCATGTTAACAAGAAAAGTTCTATGTTCATGAAACTTGAATTTTTTAAGGCTTATGATAGGGTCTATTAGAAATTTCTGGAAGACATCTTATGTGCCTTTGGTTTTGGTGATAATTGGATTCAATAGGTCATGGCTTGTTGAACCTCTTTTTTTCTTTTGTGATTATTAATGGTCTCCCTCTACCATTTTTTATTCTAAAAAGGGCATGTGTCAGGGAGATCTTCTCTATATATCTCTTTCTCATTTTGGTAGAAGGGCTTGGTAGGTTTTTAAAGCACCTCAAGTGTTTTGGATATATTTTTGGCTTTCACATTATGCAAGGTATAGATCCACTTATTCATATTCAGTTTGTGGATGACACTTGTTTGATGGGAAATGCCACTCTTGAGGAAGCAATTTCTCTTACGTGAGCTCTTGACATATATATATATATATATATATATATATATATATATATATATATATATATATATATATATATTAGTGCATTTGGTCAACTCTTGAATGAACAAAAGTACCAGGTTTTCTTCTTCCATATAGACCCTCATCTTCAGGAACAAATTGGTAATATTCTTCATTTCTAGGTGGCCTCTCCTACTTTCAGATATTTGGGTATCCCTATTTCTCCTACTTTCCTTGGGAAAAAACATTGGAATGCTACGTTGGATTTTGTTTAGTGTCATCTTAGGCATTGGACACATATATACCTCTCTTTGGCTAGTTGTATAGACCTTCTCAAAGTTATAATTCAAGCTCTCCTAGTTTATAGATGTATGGCTCTTACATCTCTAAAAACCATCCTTCATGATTTGGACCATAGAATGAGAATGTTTCTTTGGGAAGGAAATTCAAAGGAAAAGAAATGACATTTGATTAATTGAGATTAAATTTTCCAGCCTAAAGTGATAGGTCGATTAGGTTTGAGATCTTCCCTCCTTAACAATATGGCTCTTGCTGCTAAATTATATTGGAGAGGGTGTGTGGAGGAACGTACCTTATGGGGGAGAAATCTTAAGCTCAAGTACCTAAATTTGGAGAATCATTCTTTTATTCCTAGGATGTTGACCCTTGGCAGGGGTTCTCAGATATGGAAAACAATGAAGTTGGGTAGTAATCTAATTAAAGCTAACCTCTTCTGGATTATTGGGGAGGGTGACCTTGCTCTTTTCTGGGATGACGAGTGGGACCAACATAGTCCTCTTTGTGTGGAATTACTTGATCTCCTTGAATTGAAATATAAATGTGTTGAAGTTGGTTGGAGATATATTTTTGATTTTGAGTATGAAGTCATGCAAGATGGTGTGAGGATTTGGAAATGGAAACCTAAAGATCTTTGGCTAGGTCAATAATTCCCTCTTCTCATTGATGGATTAGCTCATATTCTTGCATCTTGGAAGGTCTTTGTAGATAGACACTATGATATCCTTGGATGGGGTCTAACAGGTTCTGGGATTTACATGGTGCAAACTAGTTATAAAACTCTTTTGGTTGAAAACCTTGAAGTTAAGAATTCTAAGCTTTGGAAAAAGGTTTGGCATCCTAAATATTGGTCAAAGGTTAATGTTTTCATGCGGCTAGTAGCTTTAGATAAATTTTTTCATCATCATAATCTCTAGAAATGCGGGGTTGTTGGTCCTAATAGATGTATGATGTGCCTTCAAGATGAAGATAATGAAAAACAACTTGTTTTAGCCTGCCTCTTTGCCACTTTCCTTCATCTTTTAAGGTGTGATATGTTAGGAATTTTATGGAATAGTTATGATTCTATCTAGGACTCTCTTCTAAATATGTGGTGACCCTCTTTGAAGCTAAAAGCCCTTAATTTGTTGCATGATATTAGGCCTAGTTTGATCAACTCGAATATCTAGTGGGAATGCAATCATATGATTTTTAATGGTAGAACTAGACATAATCTAGTCAAGTTTAGAGTAAAATTATGGCCAATTTGAAAGAATCCTGTCAAGTCTAGATTCAGGATTATCAAGTGAGTTCTTGGTGGGAATTCAGAGTTTTGATGAGACTTGGTATTCCTATGGTTTCTCCCTCTTCTACCTCTTCCAATAATAACCCTTAGGAAGTTCAACTTACTAAATGGAAACATCCTCCTCTTTACTTGGTTAAAATTAATTTTGATGGAGCTTCAAAAGACAATCCTAAAAATGTTGGCATGGGAGGTGTTTATTGTGACCATAATGGCAGGATTAAGTTCTACTTTACTGGTAGTCTTGGTGTTAGTTCCAATAATTTTGTTGAGGCTATGACCATTCACCAAGCTCTTTTAGAAGTTAAGCAGAAGCATTTTACTAATATTATTCTAGAATTTAACTCTAAAATCTTGATTGATAACTTCAAAACACAGTCTTCTTCTCACTTCCAACAATGATAGTTGAATGAATGTAAGAAAGACATCAACATCCTCATTCATGGTTTCAATGTTGTTAAGTGGAACCATACTAGAAGAGAAGGAAATCAAGTTGTTGATTTCTTGGCTAAATCAACTTCTAACTAGAATGACATCAAGGTTGATACTGGAAATAAGCAAGATTGCCCTGCTTGGGACTTAGTAGAGACTAGTGTTCTTCTAAATGCTAACTACAATGCCTCTCTAAATTCTCAATTTTGGTTGGTGTGTTGGTTCTTGTGGTGTTCTTCTTGTTTATTCCCCTATGGTTAATATTAATTTTACTATTTATTTTTTAAGTGGTATTTCTGTTTGTTTAGTTTTTTTAACACAAAGGAAAACATTACTTCCAACACTTAGAGCATGTACAATCTTTAGGGGAACAAGTGCTTATGCCCTATCTATGGGTTTAGGAGGGTTCCTCCTCTATTAATGATTGTCTATTTTTAGTACATCTAGATTTTCTTGATTTTCTAGAATTGGTGCGCCATGAGTCTTTTTAAGACCGACAAACCTACTTTGTAATTTGTTGTTGTTTTAATTTTTTTGCCTTTATGTTAAGAAAATGCAGATACTCCAAGTATTCTCTGCCCTATACTCTGTTAACTCACAATGGATAAAGAAACAAATGCAGTTTACAAAAAAGATAGCAACAAGAAATAAAATAAAAGATCTTTTATTCTTGAACTTGAATACAACAACAAATTCACTTCCAAAATGGCTATCGTAGTCCAGTCCCTGAAACTCACTATTACCAACAACGTACTCCCCAAATAAACAAAAATCCTACACCAAAATGGGCAAACCCCCACTAAACCACTACAATAGTTACAAATTCTATACATCATTTTTCAAATTATAAGATGTTTATATCATCACCTTAAAATTCTAAAATTATGACTAAATAATTCCATACATCTTTCACAGTATAAAACAATTTTTTTTTTAATTAACTAGATATTACATTGAATGTATATATTTATTTCCATATTTTTCTGCATTTAATTTGAATAATTTCTTTCTCCCTTACTAATTGTTAGTGCCTCCTTCACATGCTTGCAAAACCTTTCATTGAAGTATAATTAAAATGGAGTCCAACAAATGAAGTGGCTGAAACGAGTGAAGGGAAGGGACCCTCTTCCCACGTGATTGTGGCGGGAAGGCAACTTCCCCTTATAACAAAGTCTAATGCATAGAAGATGCTACTCGCAATCTCCTCATTTTTGTGGGTCGCCTTTGAGTTTTGTGAGTAGGTGAGTCAAAGGCAAGGCTGGGCAGGGTGGGAAGAGTTCAACATGGCATTCTCAGACTTGTTCGATTGGATTTCTCATCTTCCACACCCCTCCCAATGGCGGCGCTCTGTGTACTCTGTTCAGCTCTTCAAACTGGTCGAATTCTCTGCCCAAAAGAAAGGAGAAGGCCGTATCTGCTTCTCCATAGATGTCACTTCATGGAGAACAATTCCTTTGGGAGAGTTCAGCTGCGAATCAATGGAGGTAACAACGTCCTGTCTTTTCTCCCTTTTCATCAATTCTATTTCCCATCTGCTTCACAACATTAAGGAATTGGGAAAACACGTAGAGCTTCAGTTACCCACTGCAGATCTGGCCCCGGCCCTATCTTATCTCACTCAATCAGCCAATTATCCCCTGCTTTTCAACTCTGCATTTCTGTGCCTTTGTCTCTTAGTCATGTCTCCGGTTACAGACAGACTATATCCACAAATCACCCAGGAATTTACACAGCTAACATCTCCAGAGTTTGTCTCAGCAATAGGCGCCCATTTGGAAGCCCCACTGATGCGCTTCTTGGGAGCTTATTTCTCAGCATCCTTCACCTCCTCATTGCAGGAGGAGCCGTTCCGTTCTTCCTATGCTCGCAAAATCTCTGATCTCTGGAGGGTGGGTGTTTACTGTCCTATAGTCTGCATGAAAACACCAAAATCCTATCACAAGCTTTGTAACCTGCCTCAAGCCCCTGGCAAGCTTGGAGATGCATTGAGATATCAACAATTGGAAAGCATAATTCAGCTCAGTCATACCATACACCTAGAACAAGAACCATACATTAAACTTGAAGTGGGTATTGATAATTTTAGGTGTGATGTGTACCCATTTCAGATTCTTCAAGCCTCCTCCTGTTCAGAAGTTATTGCAACAGAGAGATACTTTCCATCTCGCATCTCATTGTCTATAACTCCTCAACTCCAGCTAGGGGATGATTACACTATATCTGTGCCTCAATCCTCACCAAACCCCACCATTCATAATACTACCAGACGTGGGGTGGAGTTCTCATTCCAATCCCCTTATCAGGTGAACTTCAAGAGAACCCTTGAAACAGAGACCTCCTTTGATATGCAATTCTGGAAATTCGACCAGTCTACAGAAGAACCAAGGGGAACTTTGACATGGATTTTGTATGACCCAGTGAATAAAACAGAAGTCACATCTTCCAAACCTCCAAAATTTGGCTTCCGGGATACAAATCCATGGTACAAAGACAGATACCGCAAGCCTCACAGCCCTTTCAACAATCAGGGAGGAGTGGTGTTTTCTAATGACTCGTATGGGAGAAAGTTTTCATGGAGGTTAAACAGAAAAACCAACGATGAAGTCTTGAAACTGAATATTGAAGGAACTATCTGGCTGACTTACTGGCCCAATGTTTATAATACATCTTTTTGTGAGACAAGATCACATGAATTTTGTGAACAAATTGAAATTCCATTGGTGAAATCCAAATAATTATAACCAGAGTTTCCTCATGTCCATAAATTGATATTCAAAACTGCCCCTGTACAATGTAATATAATTTTTCCTGGGCAATGTAAATTGTGGCTTCTAATCTATTCATTCCATTGATTGAGGTCCCTAATCACCCATGTGGTTAGGAACAAGACGGTATGTTAGGAATAATATGTTAAATGGGTATTTTTCTTTAATTGGTGTATTAAAAATGAGAATTTTTCTTTCAACTTCTACTTCTATATATATATATAACTTCCATAAATGTTATTAAGAAATGGAAATGGAATGGAGTCCTTTTATAGTCTACGATGTGGGGCCACCTGATTTTGGGTCTATAGGTGGCTTATAATATATGAGACTACCTCATACTCCCATTATGCAGGAGGCATCTAATTGTGCTTCTAATATGAGGCATACATACCCTACCCTTGCAGGATTCCGTGACCACTCTTTCAAAGAGGCAAGTTTTTTGTCAAGAAAGAACTTATTCCATAGTTTTAAGGTTATATATATTTATAATATTTTTTTAATTAACTGAATTAAGAATAGCCATTAGTACAAGGATGGATGTGGTAAGAATACCAATGTTTATAACAGAAATTGAAAATTCTAAATTGATAGATATTGATGACAGTTATTTGTCTCCTTTAAGATCACTATCAATTATTAGCATAAGAATGGATATGACAAGATTCATAAGATGAGCTTAATATTTTGAAGAAAAAGGAGTTGTCTTTAGACTCTACCTACAGTAGAGATTATAGCGATCAAACAAAGACTATATACATTTCACAGTTTTAAAAATCTTTGTATAAATTATTTCTTCTGAGATTTTGGTTGGTATATTTTACGGAGCCTCAGCACATCCATGTTTTTTCGCTGTAGCATTATTTGAAAACAAATTTTTGCTTTGGTAAGGATCAATTTGCAAATCTAATGTCTGCAGCACTCCTGCAGTTACAGGCTAATGCTAATACATCTCTCTTAGCTCTTGTTTGATGGCAGTGTTATCATGCAAAATAGCTGGTGGGCCTTTCCAATTATGACATTGGGACTGACTGCGCAAAATTTAGACTGTGCTGTTTTTGTTTCGATGAATTCTGGTGGAAAGAGGTTGTAGAGGGTTTTTAATCAAATTCTAAGGGTTTCAGGGTTTTTAACAGTATCTGGGACAAAGACCCGTTATTGGATGTTTTTTAGGTTTTGTTTAAAATTTTCAAATTCGGAGGAAATTTGTTCAATGGAGTTTAGGTCCTTGCAATTTTGAGGCTTTCTGGGAATTATTCTCTGTTAAATGGATAGGTGAACTGTCATATTCTAACCATTTTACAGGCTTTTCTTATATTGGATTTCATAGAAAGTAGGTGGCTTGTTTGTATCATCACTTAGCTATATTGTTGATAAAAACTATTCGTTTTGATTTGTGGCTATAGTCTGCCTGTAACTGTAATTGTAACTGGAGACATGACTAAGGGAATGCCATGTTTCACTCTGCCCATCCTGCCCTGCCTTGCCTTGACTTCCCTTGATAAAACTCAAGGCTACCAACATCCTTAAGAAAAATGATCAGATTGCGTTTAGCATTTTCCTTGCATTGACTGGTATAAGCCGAACTTGCCTTGCTGCTACTGTCAATTGATAGTCCCTTGTTTATTTGCTTTTAATATATGGGATGGGAGGATTTTTTGTTTTTTTGGTTTCACCAGCAATGAAAGAATTTATATATATATATTTTAAAAGAAATAGATATTGTAAAGTTCAAATATGTGGTACATTGTTTATTATTTTTGGAATTTTAATTTATAATAAGTGTCTGTACCTGCTTAATAGTATGTGTTTTGTAGTTGAAATTTGTTTCTTAAATTAAATATTTATTTAATATTAATGGGGAAATGATTTATTAGTAAATAGTCCTCATAAATTGATTAGTTGATTTGAGTTTGATTTAATATTTGTTTGGTTATACACTACAATAGAGTGAATAGTGAGTGGATATGGAGGAGGGAGAGTAAGGATGACAATGACAATGTATGGTTCCTCATTATAGCATCTGTTGTACTATCAAGGGATTGACCAACATATGTAAGTGTTAATTTAATTGAATATAAAATTAAATAATATGGCTAATTATTTGGAATGAATAGTAAAAAAATTGTAATTTAAATTCTATTCCATAAACAAATGAAAGTGATTAAAATAATAATAGTAAAGGAAATTTTAAAATAAATTCTATGGTAAAATTAAATTAAAATAAACTAATTATATATTTTGAAAATAACAAATTCTATTTTTAATAAATCATTAAATAATAATGATAGTAATAATAGTAAAATAAATATATGCTAGTAATAATGGAATTAATATTTAAGTTGTTTAAATATTATTTAATTAAATTACTATATTGATTTTAAAAATGGTAAAGGAACATTAAACTTTAATTCTATTGTTTAATAATATTTAATAAATGTATTATAAAATTATTTGATAAGTGAAGAAATTATATATATATGAAATAGTTTAAAAGTGATATTTAAATGGTGGAGTTAAATTTATTAATTAGTATGAATGGAATGAGGAATTGTCATGGTGCATGTGTAGGTTATCAATTGTGGAACTAATTAAAAATCACTTATTAAAAGAATAATAATAAACATGTAAGTGGAAGTAACTACAAACTAATTTTTTTTTTTTTTTTCCATAAAATAGGGAATGATAGAGAGAATATAGAGGGGAGTGGAGGAGAAATTTAAGGAAGATTGGGAGAATAAGACCCTCAATCAATTAGACAATAGAATTGTATTTCTTAAATCAATTAGCCAAACATTAGATACGCCACATTCATCCATCATCTAGCATGTTTTCTTGGTGTGTACTCCAACATTCTTCAACAACATAAAGGCTTGACTCCTACCATACCAAAAACTAGCTTCATTAATTTTCAACACATCTTCTTTCAGTATTTGCTTTAGACTTAGCAGTCATTGTTTGTTGTTGACTCAAGCATTAGCTGAATAAACACTTCCAACATCTTTGAGCTTATTCATCCTCACATTATTGTTACCTTTATCTGGTAGGCCAGTTGTTCTTGTACCACATACACTACAAGGCTTTGGATGCTCGGGACCTCCACACATCCTTTTCTAAAATATGTATTTTTGAGCTATCAAATTTCATGAAACAATCACTTGGCATAGTCTATGATCAACACCCAATTACAATATTTGCTCTGAAGCTAAGAGTGCTCTATCAATGCATGAAACCTAGAAAATGCTATTATAATGTTTCTCAGCGCTAATACTATGGTACATTCACATCAAATTCATCTTGTTACGGGAAAATGTGGATAATATCAATAATCTATAATAAACTAATAACTCAATGAAAATGGAAATAAACAAGATTCAAAACAAAGAACAATACCTTGCAAACCTTGTTACTTCGTAGCTTCCATTGGTTGCCTAATCTCAATTGATCTTTTGTGTGAATGAAGCCCTCAGAAAGCACACTTCCTTGTTTTGTTTTTCAAGATGACAATAGAGAAATGGCTATGATATTTCTTGTAATGAAGAGAATCTTCAATACAATAAAAATGGTGATCGCAAACTATGGAGTGGTGTGGGTGCCAAAGGTGCGCTATGAATTCTGTAGAGTAAATTTACTAAAAGTTTGGATTCTTGAAATGGAGGAATGAGAGTTGTATTTGTAGACTCATAAAAGAGAAGATCAACGGTGTAGAATGAATAAGAAGATCAATGGTTGAGAAGATTTGAGAGATGTGCGCGAATAGGAAGAGGACAAGTGTCCTGGTCTTCATGCATTAGAGGAGTTAACAGAAATAGATTGAAGAGTTAATTGAATAGATTGTCAAGTTAATAGAATAGACTAACTAGTTAAGTGAATTGATTTGTTAGTTAACTAATTTGAAGTGGAGGAGAAATAGGACATGTGTGAGAGAACAACTAATTAAATATTAAAATATTTAATTAAGTGTGCACATGGATTTGCATGGATTAATTTTTGTGTTAATCCATTTTTGGAGGAAAAAGAATAATTTAAATAAATGTTTTGATTTATTTATATATAGAGGATGTTAAGTTTAGAAGAAATTAAATAATTGGACATTATTTAATTTAGGACGACTTAGAATTTAGAAGATGGTAATTAAATAATTTGATATTATTTAATTTAGAGGAATTTTGGAAGAATTAATTAAATAATTTAAAATTTGGAGGATTTTAATTAAATAAATAATTTTATTTAATTTTGTGGAGGAATGTGAATCAATAAATAAATTTGATTTGTTTATTTATTGATAGAGGAATTAAACTGAAATAAATATTAAAAATATTTATTTAGACAGAGTTAGGCCATTTTTAGGTGTATACATTTTGCCCCTCTTTGATGCAATGTGTTTTATCACGTTGTTTCAAAGAATTAAGTTTTTCTGATAATGATACATGCCTTAGTTTGTCCCTGGTTTAGGTTTACGATGCTAGGATGCCCCCTCGAGAGATTGGACGGGAAGAAATTTTGGAGGGACATGAGATAGACAATCTTACGATGAAGAAGGTTTAAGAGCTAGGTTAGGGTGAAGAAATTGGTTGATGCAGAAGAAAAATGGGATGAAGAAAGGGCTAAATGATATGTGATGCAAGATAAAATGATAACACACACAAGCAAGTAAGCAAGTATGCACAAATGATACAAGAATAAACAAGGTATTGCCCCTTGTCCAGCCGTAAACCAATGATTAATCGATAATGATCGACGATAGTGTTGTCATTGCTGGGAACGATATATCCCTAGATCAACACGATAGGCGTGGGAAAGATATATCCCAGTAATAATTATGATTGACTGAGTTGGTTTACAACAATATTAGGACCAAGACCACTGATTGCGCTTGGATGATTTGGCAAGATTGATTTACTCGATTGGTATGGATTTAAAGATGGACTTGCATTTGGATCATTGCTATATTTGATTGGATAAGGATGAAAGATACAATGATAGATAGAAATTTGATTGATAGAAGAAACGCGAATGAAGGAATCACAAGCTTTTATAAACTCTGACACTGCGAACATAATCTTTATTGATGGATGATATGCGAAATGTAAATGGATGTATTATGGATGCGGATATATGTCATCTTGATACTGCAAGTATTTTGAAGTGCTTGTTTCATCATTGGGCGCTTTTTTTTTGTTTCTTTTCTCTTTTGAAATGTTGTAAGAAAATACAAACATCTAAGTATAATTGAACTGAGATGACCTGAGTATTGCTTACATGGATTTTGATATAGCAAGTTAATACAAGCATCTATTCAAAATTGAATTAGATAACCTGAGTATTTCTTGTGTTTCAACAGACAAGGATTGCCCATTTTCATGTTTGGACTTCTGGAGTCCTCGATGATCTTTTGCTGATCATGTCGTTAGATAAAAGTCATCACATTACTAAAGATTAATCCACAAACAACAAACAAAGAAGATAATCATGCCCCATAATGGCATCTCTAGTTTTTGACATCCTCAAGTGGCATAGAAAGACATAATAACAAAAAATAAGACTCTATAACTTAACCTGCTCACAAAACACAAAACATTCTTGCATTAGATGTGCCTTCTTGCCATAATGTAGATAAAATCATTTTGAGTGTTTAGGTACTTGTTTGTTTTGCTTTGGAGAGGTTGATGTCATGCGTCAAGATTTCTGTTTTGGAAGCATGCTTTGTAGCATGTGTTTGTCTAGTGAAAGGTATAACAATCCTTATTGGCGTCCTCTTAGAACATTTGGCATTCAAGAATCCAATACCGTAACTAGGTCGAGGAGTTGCCCCCAGTCAAGAAAATGATTGATTTATTATGGATGAACCGACAATAGATATGAAGAAACGGGCCCTAAAGGACTGACCTAGTGCCTAGGGGGTGCATTGCTAAATGGCCTTGCCTACGTGACAATGCAGAGGCAACATAGTTCGGGGTGAACTTGGTGGACCTATGACTTAGGCGATGGGAAATGATGCAGAATCAGATGAATAGAAGGATAGACGACACTTGATGGAATGGATGGGCAGCGGAGCCTCGGGGGCGCATCGATGACGGGCTTGCCTATGTGATAGCTCAGAGGCGATGTAGTTCGACAAGACAAGCTACTAACAATGGACGCTATGACAGGCTGACACCATGGATAGGATACTGGATAAAAGTTAGGTTGTAAGGTGATTATACGGATAGAGTATCAAGCCAGGATAGATTACCGTTAGATGGTTTGGCGAAACGGATACGATCGGATGATGGGTAACGGGAGGAAGGATGGACTTCTAATGAATGCCATGAGACGCGACATTGAAATTTATTGGCATGAGATGCCTTTACAAGTTTGGCATGAATACAATGTGGAACAAACAAAATGACTGCTCTCAAATACGATTTTCGATTCAGGGGATGGCGGGTTGTCTTGATATAAGAGATCTATTCAAGGCTGCGAGATAGGATGTAGGGAAAACTCAAGTGGGGAGTGAAATAAAATATGGAGTGTGTCTGATTTCTAGGCTTTGCTAAAAGCTAAACACTAATCCTTATCTAGATAAGACAATCTAACAAGCTATCAACTTAGACAAGTAACAAATTTTATTGATGTTCGCTAGACTTAGATCATAGATGGCAAGCAAGAGAGACCTGGGGTAAAGGATATTGGGGAAAGAACAAGGGTCCTTAGATAGAAGATGATCCTAGAGACTACTAGACTTGTCGGTTTAGCTCAACTAGGGCGTGTGTGTGCTTTGTACCTTTCTTTCTCTGTTAGAATGTCACTCTTGAGGCGTCGAGCTTAGATTGATCTCCACCCAAGAGTACAAACATTCAACAATCTTCTCTCTTTCACTCTTTTTTTTATGTATCTCCTTTTTTTTTGTATTTTCTTCACTTGACGTTTCTCATTTTTTTGGATTTTGATTTTTTCAAGAAATGAATGCTTTCAGGAACTTTGATATGCAAGACTTTGATCTCTCAGTTTTCACTTTTTGACACTCTTATTTTGATCACTCATTTTTTCTTATTCACTCGTATCTTAGATTGCTTCCTTCAGAGTTTTGATCTTCCTGACATTTTTGGCCAAGAAAAATAAGAGGTTGAGTGCCACCTAAAATTTTCGTAATCCGGTCAGACTTCTCTATTACTAGGGAAGAAATGGGAAGGTCTACTTTCAAGCTTCCTTTGAACATTGTAGGTTTGAATACTGACTCCGTTTAGACTTGAAATCTTGACTCGTTAAGACTAGGATCAGTGTAAAGCTAAGAGCTAGGCTTTGATTGGAATCACTGGCAATGAAGGGGGATAATGACAATTGTAGAAAATGAGGGATCTCAAGGTCTGAAAGGATGACGCATATTTAGGCAACTTCAGACTCCTCACTAAAAGGAAAATAGCACAAGAGCAAATCACTGACAGTAATGCAAGATAAATAGAATGATACAGAAATGCAAAAAAATTGTTTTTGTGACACTTTTGAGTTTTACAATTTTTTTTTGTGTTTTTCATGTTTTATGGTTTTTTAGACATAATACTTCCCGAGGTGAAAGGCATTGACCGCTTTGCCAAATTCCTCTCCCGCCATTGTGCACAAGAGATAAGCACCGTTTCTGATCTTTTCTTTAACCATGTAGGGGCCTTTCCAGTCTTCCGAAAAGACTCTTTTTTGTCTCTTTTTCTTGTGTTTTGTGCTACCTCTTCTCAAGACCAATTCTCTGATTCTGTAGGGTTCATCACTTGAATCCATTGGTACCAATTTAGTGGTTTCCCTTGGCATTGCGAGACATAGTAAATCCTAAAAGGCATGTTGATGGGAGGGGGTCCAATACAGGACTCCTTCGCATTTGAGTAATTCTGTCAATAGATCAAATTGTTCTTGCATGTAGATTTTTATTTTAGGCCTCTCTTGGATTCGTTGTAAGAATTGGAATAGTTCAAGAGGAGTCTATGGCTCCTTTTGTTCATCGGGAGGGAGAAATCTTATACTCGTCCTCCCATTGGGCTCCGGTCTTAAGTCCATGGCATATCCTATGTAACTGTGTGGGAGTTCAAAGATGACAGGGTTGTCAACACCGATTGTCACTTGCATCTTCCATTCTGTGTGAAAGAGGCCTTCGCTTTCTTCGTCCTCGTTGGGAAGTCTTTTGACCATTTCGATTTTCACCTGAGGTGCTTCCCATTCACTGAGGTCATTTGATTGAACTGAGGTGGGGGTGGTTGGTTCTTCTCGCGGTTTGGATACCATGAACATCCTTGGTAGCATTCCTATGACATTGGTTGATTCATTATCAATAGAATGCGCCTCTTCCATGGGCATTACTAGTTCAGACGATCTTGTTTCTTTGGGTGTTTCAGGGATGCGTGACTCACTTAACGGTGACAACGGTGTGTAACCTTCTAATATGTCCTCCTCAGCATCTAAGAAAGCGTGTGGGTTTGCATTTCTCAGATCTAACGTGGTGGTTTCAAACATTGGGCCTTCAATTCTGTGTGGTTCCTCTCCTATGCAAGGGAAGAGTTTGTAAGCTACTTGGTTGTCGATCATGAGTACTTCTAAGGGGGTTTGGAGTGGTTCATCTTGCTCAATCAAATCCACGATCTCGATAGTCTTATCTTTGGAGACCATTTCCCTCTGTTTTGGTAATGGTTTGTCTTCGAGAGTTTTGATTTCTGCGGCGTTTGTGGTTGTAATTATGCTAAAAGGATCTGGATCCCCCTTGGCGACATATATTTTCCCTAAATGCAGGAATCAAACTTCTTGACATAAAGTGGAAGGTACATATTTCATCTTGTGTATCCACGGTGTATGTTATATCTCGTGTCTTTGTTGATGACATAGAATGTGGTAGGAATGGTCTTAGGTCCCAAGGTTACTGGGAGGGTAATCTTGCCGATGGTGGCGGTCTTCAAATTATCATACCCGCTTAGAGTATCTTGGGAAGCGATGATGTTAGTGTGCCCACAGCCCATCCTCTCAAATAGGGAGAAAGGAACTATGTTAACTGTTGCTCCATCATCGATCAAGGTCCATTTGATACATGTATCGTAGATCCACACTTGCAGGTATAACGCAGGGTTTCCTTGTTGTGTTAATTCTACCTCATAAGGCATATGTCGTAAGTCAAAGAAGAACCCTGGATCTTCGAGTTCTGAGATTGGTGGGCTGATGGTGTAGTCCACATGCTTTAGATTATACTCTTGACATAGATCTTGATTTCCATGAATGGAAGTTGAAGTAGGAGAGTCTTGGATAAGCTCGATATCTTCCAGATGGTCAATAACATGAGAATAGAATGGAATGTGGCTCAGACTCATAGTATAAGATTCTTCAACATGCTTGATTGGTAATGGATTACATGATGGGGTTGGGACAATGGACATGTTTGGAGGCTCTTCGATAGGCTCTTAATGTATAGGCTCTTCGATAGGCTCTTCATTAGGTGTTTTATGATACGGGCATGGTTGATTCCTTGCTAATAGCCATTGGATCACATCCTTCATGAGTGTATGGGTAGATGGACAATACAACGGATGGAGAATAATGGTAGACGGTGAGGGTGATGGCCTTGGAGGGAGTGTGTGCAAGGTGATCTTCTCACTGCGGGTGGTAATATTGCAAGTAGAGTTAGTGTCAGAATCCGATTGTGTGTTAGCCGTGGGCCCATTGTCTTGAGGGATATGCTTTGATATGCAATTAATGGTGTACTCGAATGGTACATTTGTGTAATTGGCATCATTGTTTCCGTTATTGCGATTCTGTCAGTTGTTGTTGTTATGATTGGAAGACCCTCCCTGCTCATAGTTGGGAAGTAGATTCTTGAATGCTAAGTGATCTTCATTAGAGGCATGCCCATCAAGTGATACCTTTTTCTGGTCTAACAAATCTTGAATGGTGTGTTTGAGCGCTATACAGTCATTGGTTTTGTGTCCCTTGTTTCGGTGATATTCACAGAAGTCATTGTCATTCCACCAAGGAGGTTTGACTTGTGGTTCATAATCCCGCGCCGTTGGAAGCGTTATGAGTTTATTTGATATTAGCTTCCATAGGGCAGTTTCCAATGTTTCTCCTAGAGGTGTGAATTTTCTCCTAGGTAGATAGTTTGTAAACCGTGATTCTATGTTTCGTGGTTTGTTTTGCGGAGGGTTGTTTTGTGGGCTTGTTAAATTGAAAATTGGTTGCTTTGGTGCCACATTTTTGGCATCAACCACCCCATCATTCACGATGTTCTTATTTTTAGTCCAAAATCGTGGTTTATCTGTGTTGACATTTGCACTAGGATTGTCCTTGTAAAGTTTGATTTGACCTTTCGCTATTAACGCATTTTCAATAAGTAAACCCATTTCAATGACCTTGCTAAAAGAAGCAGGGCATTGTATTTGAATTTGGTAGCTTAGGTCAGCGTGGAGGTTGTGGACAAACATTTCCAGCATTTGTTTTTCTAGTATTTGACGTGGACATTTGCTTTCCAATTGTCTCCATCTTTGTAAGAAAGAGGCGAAGGACTCTCCACCCTTTTGTTTAGTGTTACCAAGATCTAAAAGTGAGATGTCATGCTCAATGTTGTAGGAGAAGTGTATGACAAACGTATCCACTAGTTCGTTGAAGGTACGAATGCCGGGAGGTAGTCGAGAGAACCACTCCATAGCTTGCCCTCCCAAGCTCCTTGGGAATAGTCGCTTGAGAAAGGTGCCTTGTGGGCGACTTCAAGGCACACTGCACTAAACTCTTTGATGTGGTCTCTTGGATCACCCTTTCTGCGATATTTGTCAAATTTTGGTATCTCAAACTTTGAGGGGAAGGGTATCATAATCAAGGTCTTGTCATTTAAAGGATATGGTGAGATATCCTTTAGAGAATAGTGTTTTGTTGATGCTCCTGTTTGCATGTCAGCGAACTATTGCTGCAAGGCTTGAATTTTTTGAGTCAATATACCTAGAGGGTTTGTAGAGTCAATGGTCAACTTGTCCTTGTCTATGGTTCTTTCTTCTTGTGTGCTTTCCTTGGGGATTCTTTCTTCTTTGGTTTCCTTTAACGCGTTGACGTCAAAGTCTTTGGGGAGTTTGGCTCCTTGTGTCGCTAGGTAAAGAAAGAATTTGCTAGGGTCTCGTTTGAGCAATTTGTCCATCATACGTTGGAACTTTCGGTCTTGTTGAGCGTCTAGAATGTCCTCAGCTGTAAACTCCTCATCACCGTCGTGAGGGGATGGGGCAATCTTGTCGGATATGCCTGCCATTTCAAGTTGTTTTTATTTTTGGGATCTAGTTAAGACCATGCAATTTGACTTGGGATGGGGTGGTGTGAGATTTGAAGTTTTGACAAGGTGTGCTTGGAGGTTGCGGTGAAGGGGATACTTGTGGTGACGAGGTTCGAACAAGGGTTTCCTTAGACCAATGGTGTCAAACAAGGTGGTTGATACAAGACGATAGCCAAAATTAAGGATGTTTGGAATCCGATTATTTGATGTAGACTAGTTTTGCACAAGCCACTAGGGAAGTTCCGTGACAGAAGGATGATGGATCTTTGATAGTGGAGACTTACTAGGTTTGTTTGAGGCTGATATGACCTAGGATTGCTTTGCACTAGCCTAGTTTTGATACTCAGTTTGATTTTGAGAAATTTTGTGAAGAGTTTTGGCGAGATCATGTCCAATGGAAAAGAGGGTATGACGTGAAAAATGGATAGGAGAAGCGACTACATGGTAAATCTGATCTTGGAAACTAGAACAAGGCTGAAATGGGTATCCAGAAAGGTTGATATTTTTCTCACAAAAGGTCCAGAAGTGCTCACTATGATGGATGCATAGAAACAAATGCACAGTTACAGAGAGTAAATGCGCAGAAACAAATTGCGCAGTTACAGAGAGGAAATGCACAGTAGAACATGATAAATGCGCCGGACTGATAAATAACAGATGTGTAGCAGGGTTTAACAAAAGTGCAACAAGTCAAAATGTATGCGTAGCAGAAACAGATGCGCTACAGAAAGTGACAAATGTGCAATAGGAAGGTATATATGTGCAGCTCTGTGTTTTTGGGTGATTTTTGACTGATTTTTCAATGTTTTTCGCACGTTTTTTGATGTTTTTGGTTTTCTTTCGCTGAAAGTTGATCTTTTTGATTTGATTTTTTTTCAACTATGGCAAGAAGACACAGCAAACACAAAGAATATTTTCATGATTTTTGATTTTTTTAAAAAGATAATTGACTTTTTTGACTAAAAACAAGTACAAATCCTACGATGGCAAGGTCAATATAAACTGAATTCTCACTTGGTTTTTACACTAGCTACGCTATTCAAAGCGGACAACCTAGGAACTTGGGACACGGGCTCCCCCTTACAAGTGCACAAACTTCTCAGGTACACCAAGTTCCGGGTTCCCAAGGCTCGCAAACCTTGAAATTTCCATGTTATCTCTACTATTGAATCATAAGTACGTGAGCCATCTTAGGAAGATGCAAATCGCTCTTTCTGGCACTAGTTTACAGGGGATTTTGGCCTCTAAAACAATGGATAAGTAGTAAGGACAACTGTTCAAGTGGTTATACATGCGGCAATGCTACTCTCCGTTATGGAGTCTCCCAGCCTTCAAGGGTTGCGCCTTGGAGGGATTTGAAGGAGGTTGGCTATCGGTATAACTAATCAGCACTCATTGCATGAAGCTTTCGCCTCAAGCACAATTTATTTATAGTGGCTAGGTAGAGTTTGACTTTAGTTTGTTACCACTTAAGGTCGTTCCCACTTGGACGGAAGGATATCCAAGGGCATGCCTCTCTACAGGTTAAACATGTGAAATGATAGGTTTGGCATTTTGGTCACCCAAGATAGGGGAAAGCATAGGCGTAGTATCATTCCAAATACATGAAAGACAATGGTTCTTTTCCCTTAGTTAAAATGAAAAAGACTAAATGAGTTAAGCTACTTGGGCACACACACAACTTGTTAACTTTGAAAGAAGCAAGATAGCAATGGTTCAATTTTATATCTTTCTAGTAGGGACTATGTTTGAGTTGTTGATGCAACAAGATCAAATTACAATCCTTCTAGTTAGAGCTAAATGAGATTTGCATGATCAATCCAATTACTTTCCTTTGGCTAATTGGATCTAGAGATGAGTTAACAAATGCAGCTATATGACTAACTAGCCCCTAACTTGCAAGTAGATCTAAGAATATTCTTGCGAGAAATGTTAGCATTAGTGAAAAATCATAAGAAATAACTCTAGGACCTTGTCAGAACAAATGCACAGTTACAAAGCATATATGCGTAGATACAGAGCACATATGCGCAGATATGTTGTATGCGCAGTTTCAGAAAATAAATGCGTTGACAGAAAGAATATATGCGCAATTACAGATGATAAAAGCACAGAATCAGAGAACATATGCGCCGTTTGGATAAATGCACTATTACAGAGCATAGAAGCGCAGTTTCAGTGAACAGATACGCCAAATCTCCAGATGTGTTGAAACAAAGCTTGGATGCATGTTAGGAATGAATAGATGCGCATAATCTTCCTGTGTACAAAACCTAACACACAAAAACTCAATTTTTGGGGTTAAATTAGGGCAAGGCCCCACGGTGAGCGCCAGGAAATGTATCGGGAAAATGTGGATAATACCAATAATCTATAATAACCCAATAACTCAATGAAAATGGAAATAAACAAGATTTAAAACAAAGAACAATACCTTACAAACCTTGTTACTTCATAGCTTCCATTGGTCGCCTAATCTCAATTGATCTTTCATGTGAATGAAGCCCTCAGAAAGTGCACTTCCTTGCTTTGTTCTTCAAGATGGCAATAAAGAAACGACTATGATATTTCTTGTAATGAAGAGGATCCTCAATACAATAAAAATGGTGATCACAAGCTATGGAATGGTGTGGGTGTCAAAGGCACGCTGTGAATTCTGCAGAGTAAGTTTACTAAAAGCTTAGATTCTTGAAATAGAGTAATGGGGGTTGTATTTATAGACTCATGAGAGAGAAGATCAACAGTGTAGAATGAATAAAAAGATCAACGGTTGAGAAGATTTGAGAGATGTGCGCGAATAGGAAGAGGACAAGTGTCTTGGTCTTCATGCATTAGAGGAGTTAACAGAAATAGATTGAAGAGTTAACTAAATAGATTGTCCAGTTAACAAAATAAACTAACCAGTTAAGTGAATTGATTGATTAGTTAACTGATTTGAAGTGGAGGAGAAATAGGACATGTGTGAGAGAACAAATAATTAAGTGTGCACATAGATTTGCATGGATTAGTTTTGGTGTTAATCCATTTTTGGAGGAAAAAGAATAATTTAAATAAATGTTTTGATTTATTTAAATATAAACGATGTTAAGTTTAGAAGAAATTAAATAATTGGACATTATTTAATTTAGGATGACTTAGAATTTAGAAGATGGTAATTAAATAATTTGATATTATTTAATTTAGAGGAATTTTGGAAGAATTAATTAAATAATTTGATATTATTTAATTTAGAAGAATTTAGGGGATTTTAATTAAATAAATAATTTTATTTAACTTTGTGGAGGAATGTGAATTAGATAAATAAATTTGATTTGTTTATTTATTGATAGAGCAATTAAACTGAAATAAATATTAAAAATATTTATTTAAACAAAGTCGTGTCATTTTTAAATGTACACACATCGAGATCAATTTGAAGAAAAAAGAAAGAACAAGAAAAGTACCATATATCCCCTAAACCAAGAAAAGATTCCTACTACATCACACCTAATAGAAATCATTCCCAAGCTGAGTTCATATGTGAAGTGATTAAATAAAAATCAAACTAAAATATTGGAGATGACAAAAGTACTAAAAAAAAGTCAATAGTGACAGCATGATAGCAAGATTTATCGAACTTCCTACCTGAACCACTTTCTTTGTGTTTGTACTCAAATTTGGTGACAATAATTCCAAATATGTTTGATATAGAAATTAAGTTCAATCGTATCCGATATTAATTGTCTGCAAATATAAATAGGCAGACCTCTGTTTCACTTCAGTCTAGACATTAATATTACATTTGGCATGACCTAAGTCATTAATACTCAAATTGATTGACAACAACATTCAAGAAAAACTTTGGTAACTAAATAAGGTACAATTAAATTCATCGTATTGTTCAGCAAACAGCCAGACTTCTATTTGACTTCAGTTCAAGCATTAAGAGCCCAACACACACAGCTAGAAGATGCTGTGGATAGTAGAGAAAGGAAAGAAATTAGGGTCCATAACAAGTTGCAAATTAGAGAGTACAATTGTACCAGAAGTTAGAACCACCGAGCTCTAACAAGTTAAATTTAATCACCATCTCAAATGAATTTTAAATCAGTTTATGAGTTTAAGACCCTAACATTTGGAATCTAGTATGACCAGAGATTGTTTTCTTGGCAACATACAATCAAAATACCAAAAAGTAAAAAACATATTACACTCCAATAAACATGGGCGATTGATAGACATAGCAAAAGTAGGAAATAATTCAAATATTTTCAGTTGAGTATAGCCTCTGTCACAAGTTGCAGTTCCACGTCCAAGCTCATCTAATGCCACAAATGAATCTCTTGTTGCAGATGATTGCCAGTTTAAGGCAAAGCTCACAAGTTAAAAAAATAAATTACTTTTACACAAAACTAGAACCAAAAAGTACAAACAAGAAAAGAATAATAATCAGTCCATCGAGCTGTAGTCTAGTGGTAAGATGGGTGCACTTATTATAAATATAATCCAGATTCAAAACCAGTATTGATGCCCTTACTGATGCCTTACGTAATGTTAACTTTTGATGACTACTTTGCCCATGGGCTTGATAAAACAATTAGCTTATACGACTCATTTACAAGTTGCTCATCCGACTTCATTTTTCGAATATATTCGGAGCTCGTCCTGCTGTAGAAGCCACCATTGATAGTTGTTCCGCCTCCTGGAACTCTCGCCCTTACAAATTGCACTCCACCTTCTGAGACAAACCCCTCTGCTACATAGGGATAATTTTTAGAATCTCCAAAAAGCTTGAAAGAGCCTTTGAAGTCCTCAACATCGTGATTCCGTAAGGAGAGTCTCCCCTCTCCAATACCAAAACAGAGTAATGTTGTGAGAGAGTTGCTGCCAAGGGACACCCTTATCAATTGTCATACACCAAATCTTTTCAGCATCTGCTGTCATACACCCGGTATAGTATTCTGCAAACATCAACCAAAGAGTAATACATATCAATTGTCACAGACTATCCATAGGTTAAGAAAAAATTGTATATGAATTTCTCTTAAGAAAATATTGATTCCAAACAAAAGATTGAAAATTCGTACTAACCCAGATTAGGGGTGGTTGCGTCTCAACATAATTGATGGTGATGAAACATCAACAAGCATGAAATGATGAAGAATACTATCTCCATACTCATTGAGGAATACTATCTCCATACTCATTAAACAATTTAATTCCTCTTCTAGATTTGAAATTGAGATTAAAAAAAGGTGAAGCATACTCATTAAGCAATCTAATTCGTCAGGTATAGTAGTTGCAACTACCATGGTAAGTTAGTGAAGATGGCGATGGAAACAGTGTACGTGTCCTTAAATCCCTGTGATTAACAAACTTTCACAAAATCGGAGCTCAAATTATAAGTGAATCACAACATAGATAAATGATTTTTAAAATATATTTTTTTTAGATTTTTGCATATAGACTTAAGAAAAATTAATATTTGTTCAACATAAAAAAATAATACTCTCTTGTGATTGGTTTAGTTTAGCTAGATTAACCACTAGATAAGAAAAACTCATTGCAATACTATTAATAAGTGCCACCCCTTGTTAGATTTGAAATGTCTGTCTAAGATATTAAAATGTAATAATATTGAATACTATTACAATTTAAAATGCATTAAAATATTGTAAGTTTGAAGAATAATTACACAATATAATAACAATAACATATTCATGTTTAGATCACTACAGTATTTTATTTTAATCACTTAATTTTTTGTTTAAGTAATAATAGTAAGTACTTTTAGAGAATATGATATTAATTATTTTAATTAATGTAATATTGTGGTTTAGTAATAATTAAGAATTGTTTATCATTTCAAATTTGTAACTATTATATTTGCAGAACTAAATTTATAAGAAAAAAATTATGTGAACTCATTTTGAAATGTCTTGGGTAAATAAAATTGAAATTTCAAAAATAATTTAATTTGGTAAAAATAAAATAGCACTAAAATATTTCCTTAACTATAAAACTAAACTTTACAAAGCCTGCATATTTGTATTTATGTGGAGAGCCCTAACCCTAGTTGAGTGTATAGAGATTTGAAATGTTTGCTTAAGATATTAAAATATAATAATATTAAAATTTGTGTTCATAATTTGTTTACTTGCCACATCTTCCCCTCAAACCAAAATTCTCTCCACATTTATAGCTTTTTGTTGCACTCTGAGACAATTCACAGAATTGAGCCAATGACAATATAGATAAATCATTTTTCAATATTTTTTTTGTTAAAAATTTATCATTACATTGGAAAAGTACAAATTTAAATCAAATTTGTCTGACAAGAAAAATAATCCTGTCTTTTGATTGGTTTACAATCAATAGATTAATAACTAGATAAGTGCGAACTCATTGCAATAGTACTAATAATAAATAATGTACACTCTTTATATTAATTATTTTAACAATTTTATTTTATTAAACTTAATTTTAATTAGGTTCTACTTTATAAAAGATTTTGTCAGCTATTTTATAAAAGATTTTTTGACATACCAAAATGATTAATAAATTTTGAAGACATTTAATTATGTATATAAATAAAATAATATAATATATGATTTATTTTCATTTAAAAATAATTATATTGTTTTGAAAAGTGTAGTAAATATTATATACTTATATGTTACTTTTTAATAGTTTCGTATTAATATATTTTAAAATTTTGATGTCTTTATATTTAAAAATAGGTATTGGCTCTAAATGGTTTTTCTCTCATGGTCACCATATGAGATACTCTCCCCCTGGTGCTAGTGTAGGCTATGCCTCTCGATGTAATTAGGATAACGCTTTTGTTCAATATAATTTTAAGGGATGAGGTTGGGTTCAATTTAAAGTGAATGTCATCTAATAGCCACCACTCTTTGATTAATGAGATCCTTAATTCATATACTTGATGTATATGTTGTAAAAAATAGTAAAAGCACTATCAAATGGTTGATAGGCACATATATAAATAGTCTTGTTGGTCAAGCACTGCATTTTTTTTTCTCAAAGTCATTTCGTGTAGTGCTTGGCCAATAGGACTATTTATTAACCCATAGGCTTTTATATGTGAGCATTATAGGGCTCGGAATTGTCTCACATCGTAAAAAAAATTCACGTCGCAAATTTTTCTGAAGTCGTCGGTTGTTCCTATCGGTGTATTCCTTGAACCTCCTATGGGTGCAAGTGCTAGTATATGTGCCTATCAACCATTTGATGGCACATTTAGGTGCTTTTACTAGTTTAATTTAGGCGGACTTAATGCATTCTTCAATTCAGTTCAAAAAAAGGTATTCTTTGGAGGACATATGAAACTCAAAGGGTGAAACATGTGGCAAAACCAAGGAATGTGAGTGAAAATTATATTCATGTGGGAGAATATTTCATCTCAGCAAACATATAAGTGCATTTTTTATAGAAAAAATGAGTGTTTGGGAGGAAAGAGGACATTTCAAAGAAATTTATTTGACAAAGGAATCTGGGATCTACAAATATATTTAAACTTGTTTATGTTAGTAAGAAATAAAGAACAACATTTGACACATGGCAATGATGAACTTGATATAATTATTTAGATTAGTTTAACAAACGAAAATGATGCAACTTGACAATAGCAAATATGAATAGTAGATTCATGATATGCATATATTCTAATATGAGTGTTTCTTTTTCATAAACCATAAGATTTTAAGTTTTCAAGTAGACACCAAATTGTTTTTTAGTTTAAGGTTAATATGCCATATCTCATCCAACACCCAAGACTAGTTCAAATAATTCCAATAAGTATTTGCATAACAAAGACTTCTAGTAGCAAGATTGTTGGATCGAGGAATTAGAATACATGCACTAGTTTGTGACCATACAAAAGCAGACTTTGTTTGGGTAAACATGATGCATATAATTTTCACCTTTTTGTGGGCAATACATACTATCGTCAGAAAGTGATATCATTCCTATGTGTGCAAAAATAAATTCAACATAGGATGTCTTTATTAATAAATCCTATAGTACACAATATGTATAACCAAAGGGGGTCTATTTAGAGCATGACCTATAAATTCAACATAGTGGAAGATTTCTCATTTCAAGATTGTTTAATTTGCATACTTCAGGTGCTTTTAATAGTCATTTATATATATTCTAAATCATCCCAATAGAGCATCTGTATAACAAAAGCCTCTAGTGGCAAGATTGTTGGACCACAAGATTAGAATACATGCACTAATTTATGACCATATAAAAGTAGACTTTGTTTGGATAAACATGATGCATATAATTTTCTTTTTTTTTGTGGGCAATACATACTATCCCAAGGAACTTGATACCATTAGCTATGCAAAAAAAAATTTAACAAAAAGATATATTTATTAAGAAATTTAATAGTATACAATATTTATAACTAAAGGGGATCTATTGAGAACACCATTTCCAAATTCAACATAGTGGAAAAATTCATTTGAAGAAATTGTCTAACTTGCATAAAAAATTCATTTGAAGAAATTGTCTAACTTGCATACTTTATGTTCTTTTAATAGTCATTTATATATGTTTCAAATCATCCCAAGAGAGTATTTGCATGACAAAAGCTTCTTATGGGAAGATTGTTGGACCAAGGGGTTAGAATACATGCAATAATTTGTGACCATAGAAAAGTACTTTGTTTAGGTAAACACATGATGCATATAATTTTTATCTTTTTGTTGGCAATTAATACTATTCAAGGAACTTGATATCATTAGGTGTGCAAAAACAAAGTTAACATCATCATATATTTATTAAGAAATTTAATAGTATATCATATTTATAACCAAGGGGGGATCTATTTAGAGCACCACCTCCAAATGCAACATAGTGGAAGAATTCTCATTTGAAGAAATTATCTAAATTGCATACATTACGTGCTTTTATTTTGAGAATGGTTCTCTTATTTTAGGTTCATTCCAAATGAACACAACAAATGGTGGATGATGCATGTGAATGGTGACAAGGCTCGTTGTACCTCGACATTTAATCATATTTTCATGTGTCAAATTCAAGGCTGTGTCCTTGGCTATTTGCAATTAGGAATCCTATAGTTGCCAGTCTACTTAACTAACTCTAATGATCTCTACTGATTAAAGAAACTAATACTACTAATCTATCTGCTATTAAAATGAATTCTAGAAATGCTGGAAATAGGACTGAAACAATGGATTGCTAATGTAGATCTATACTATTCCATACAATTGAAACATACATTTATCTATGAGAAAACAATAACCATCCTTCTAAACAGAATCTGAACAGAATAGCAACAATCAGAATCTGAAACAGAATAACAAAACAAATAATACTAGCCTTCTGCCTTGGTGGTGGGAGTGGGCTCTTGCTCCACAACCTTAGGGCTGAAGACCAAAGCAATGAATCAGCACAAGAAGATAATATCACAATTCACTTTCAGTCTAATTCCATCAGCTTTTGTATTAAGAAAAAATGTGTATATAGAAATGAGATTTCAATAACAATAAATTATCCGCTGTGTATTCTGCTGCTACCTTTTTAAGTTTATATCTAATCTAGTGATGAGATATCACTTACCCTAACTACTAGTTCATCTATGAGATAGTACCGATCTCTTATTCTAACTGTTTAACTATAGAGTAAACATTCATACAATTAAAATAGATTTAGTGGAACAGCAGTCTCACTAAATCTGAGTCTTAGTTTCAAATACAACTGGGCAGTGAGGCCTTGAAATATAGGTATTTAATCAGTTTGTTGAGAACTCATGCAAAATAAAAAAGAAAGACAAAACTTCCAGAAGTTAACTACAGTCTTCATTTGATTACTCAGGTGCCGATTGAGTAATATCTGGAGCACCCCAATTACTACTGGAAGTGTTGACTGGCAGCGGCGTTGGAAATTTGTATTTGTGTTGAGGAGGCTTCAGAGGTGTGTGCTTCTGTCTGCAGCTCCAACGATATGCTCATGACTTCAGTTCAGCTCCAGAGACAAATAAGAAGGAAGGAATAAGAAGGAAGGAAAAAGAGGGGTAAAGAGGTGTATTTCATGGGTGCTACCTAGCACTCATCATCCCCCCATACTTAAAGGTTAGTAGGTCCTCCTGCTTCTTACAATATGGACTTATTCAGGTGGAATATTCTATCAGTCAAGTTGTAGTCCTTTGCATAAGTAGTCCAAGTGGTGCGGTCTATATTACCATTTCCTCTGAACTGATCAATCTGCTTCATCCATTCTTGCAATTTATCATCTTCCATGTGTTCAGCCTAGATAGGTAGTGGCTCAATGATGAGAGGAGGTCTGAAACGACCACCTATCCACTCCAATTGGTATTTATCCATCATTTTGGATACTAACCTGACCTTCCTCATAAACAACCTGAGGTTGGCAGGGGACACCACTTCCCTCATCTTCTGCTCTGTAGTCAAGGTGTTCCACCTTTTTTTTGCCACTGGAAGCATTTGATTAGATAAACTGTTTATGAGGAGACCAAAATCAATGGAGCATTCCTGTAGATGTTTTAGATATAAAGGCAAAATCCTGGTCTTACTGTCTGGGTGGTAAATGTATGCCCTGAACTGGATCTTAAAAGCATTAGGATTTGGACATTCTTTTCTGATAAAAAGGCTTGTTTCTGCATCCTTCTTTAGATAGGCCTCCATCCTTTTGTTCCAAATCTGATGATTTCTCATCAACGACATGAATGCCTTGAGTTGACATTGTCCTACATAATAGTTGATAATGAAGGTAATATCATCAATGCAGAAACCATGGAAATATAACTCACAGAAAATATTTATCCTCATCAGAACTTCTCATGTATGCTTCCATGAACCCTATCCCTGTCTCTGTGTCCTCAATCAAATCAGACAGAACCAAAGACATTTTTCTCTGTAGGACTCTTTCTTGTAGAAACAGAGCATAACTTCCACTTGGGGGTTTGCAAGATAGGATCTCAGATGAAATGAAAGCTACTTGAAGGACCTTTTCTTCCAAAGTTTGTACTATTTTTGACATGGCAGTTACTGCCCTTTGTAATTGCAACATGGGTTTAGAAGCCTCATATTCCCTACATCTCCTTTCCCAATGGAACAATGCTTTAGGAATATCTATTGGAATTGGGCCTAAGTATGGATCTGTTTGCACCCCCTATTCCATGGTTGCCCCTAGACCAATCAACTCCTGATTGTATTCTTCTTGACCATCTATCTTATTGTTGGCCCATGTTAATTGTTTGGCTTGACTTTGCACTTTCTCAACAAGTGCTGCAATTATTGTGAGACTATTGTCTCGAGCCTTTGTAAGATTAGAAATATTTTGTGCTGCTTCTGCCTCCTTTTCTTGATGCTTTGGGCTGCCTCTGTTTCTCATTTCTACCTCTTTCTCCTGAATTATTTTCTTTTTATTCTAGAGCTCTTCTTGCAGTCCTTCAATCACCTGTTTTTGTTCCATTTCTTTTTCTTTCATGACCTTCTTGAGGTCAGTAATAATTAGGTTCTTCCCCCATACTAATCTTTTCAGATTATCTATTTCTTCTAGCATCAACTGCTCCTTTGAAATCTCAACATCCTCCTAATCAGAGGGGTGAGAATAAGTCCCTATTTCTTCTTCTGTCTGTTCCACTTTAGGGTTTTTCCACAGCTCTTTGTTCTTCACTGCCAGTTGCATCCACTTGCCCTGTTTCAACTTCCCCTACAATCTCCTTATCCTAAGCTTCCTCTTGGTTTCTCTCTGCAATTATTGGTATTGATGAAGGCCTAGCCTCATCTACAGAAGTTCTGAAACCCAAGAGAACTTCAGCCAAGAGAGCAGTATCTTTTTTAGTTTGGGTGAGTTGCCTTTTTCTTTTGCTTCTCCATAGCACAGGTGGAGTAGGTGCCTCTGTAGCAGGCATATTATCCTCAGATTATGAGGAAATACTAAAAGTGTCTCTCTGTTCTGTCTCTGGAGTAGGGAATGTTGTGAAGTTGGACTATGGGAACCTGGATGAACAGATTGTTTTGGGGAAACTTCTCTTTGTTTCTTCTTTCTAACTAAAGGAATTTCATCTAAATCATGTGATGCTTCCTCAACCCAGTAGTGTACGCTGGAATCAATTTTCTTTGAAGCTCTTTTTGTTTTCTAACCCTGACTTGTCTTTTTCTTTTGCTTCTTGGGGTCAAAATTTGGGTGGAGGTCTGCTCTATAATAATTGTTTCCCTTGTTGGTTCAATTGGAATAGACTTCTCAGCCAAGGTCATCTTTCGCCTTGCTGAGCGAGTCATTTATGGGGTTTGTTCTATAACAGGTTCCATAACTTCCTTCCCTTTTCTCTTTCTTCTAGAAATAGGGGCAGCAGATGAAGTTACCTCCAGTGAGGGCTTTTGACCTTTACCTCTCTCAGTAGCTGGAGAGGAAGTTGAAGACTCTGCCTCCTCTTCCTAATGGGTAGAGGAAGCCTCTTCCATTCTCTGTGCCCTCTCTGGTGTTCTGTACTGTGGTTTATTATTTAAAAATGTTTGCCATAATGCTTCTCCATCAGCTTGAGACATAAAGTGATGTTTCACAATCAGAAAAATGAGGCCATGGTGTTTCATAGGACCTTTCCCTTGTTGAAACTTGTCTGCAGATGATTTTATTGCAAAGTACAGAAAGTTTGGAATGTTTATGCTAAATTCTGGGTGAGCATTTCCATGCCTCAGAAAAATTAACATTTTCATTATTGGTCCTAGAACTATAGAAAATTGGCCATCACATGTAAATTATTTCATCAACCATAATGCTACAGACTGCCATGGATTTGGAAGTGAAGACCTAACAATTCCTTTAACCTCATTTTTGCTTAAATGTAACTGTATTACAGGTTCACCTTCTCCAGAATTTTTTTTAATTAAATCAACATATAGGGTTTTCAAATGGTAAAACCTATCACCTTGTTCTGGTAATTCGGAGATATGACTGATGATGGTGGCAGAGATATTGACCTGAACCCCTCTCACAATTCTTTGATTATCTCTCAAGTTTCATAGGAAATCATCAACAATATCCTCCTGAAAACCTTCAAATTTCTCCAAGAACTCTAACCACCCTGCATTCCTTAGAATGTATGCCACAACTTCATCCTTCAACAGGCCTGTTATATTCTCTGGCTCTGATTTCTTTTTGACAACCATCTCTCTGTCCTATTCCACCTCCTGTAGCTAAAATTCTTGTTGCTTCTCATTGTAGTCTATTTGTTTTATTTTCACTCCAGAGGACTGTGTCAGCAGACTTGAATTTTACACTTGAAGGTTTTTAGACAAATCTGCAATCTTGAGTGAAGGTTGATATGTCATTTTATTTTACTGCTCATATTATGGGAAAGGAGCTTGAGAGTGGTTTAGCATGTTTATGCAGTCATAATTGCAGTAGAGTGATGGGACACTTCGTAGACAGGTCAACAGTGTGGCAAATATGGCGGCATCCATGAGCTAAGAAGGGAAATAATGCAAGGGAGATGTGGCACGATAATGACACCAAAAAATAGAATTGACAAGACAGTTACTAACTAAGTTAATTAAAGAGAATTACCTGAATCAATCTTAATGATGACGATCCGATGTGCTTGGCTGCAATGCCGCGGCCTTGATGAGACTTGATGCGACCCGGCATGTGAGCAATTCCTGTGTGGCTTTGAAATAGTGTTAGCATCCCTGTCATCACATATTCCGCAATTATTTCAGCTGAGTGGTCTGGGAATGCCATGTTGTCAAGTGACGTCAGTGCATCAATTCGTGATGGCTTGCGCATGCGAAAGTGATGGTTTTTTCGACTACTGACGATATGCATGCTGACTTCATCTTTGTTTTTGTCATAAAGTGGAGGATGAGTCATGTCGACCTCATCAAATGACATCTCCTCTTTATTACTTGGAGAGGTGGGTCCCCTCCTTTTTTTTGTATTTTAAAAATGGCTCTTTATTGGGAGAGCACTGGAGGTGCTCCTAGTTTGTGAAGCGCCGGAGGTGCTCCAAGTCTGTGAAGCACCGGAGGTGCCCCTAGTTTGTTACAAAGATGTGTTCTAGTAACTCTAGGCACCTGATTACCTCCGTAGCTTGATTATTCCTATCTGGAAAGAAGAAGGGAACCACCATTTACTGGTTTTCCATCTTTCTCTCTCTTTTTTTTCAAGAAGGCTGCCATTTGTTGTTTTTCAACCTTCCTTTTTTTAATTATTATTCATAAATCAGTGATAGAGCATGTGTCCCATGTAACCAAGCACAAATCTTTGGTGAATTCTTCTTTAGTTGATGGTCTCTTATAGAGTCTAATTCTATAGCCATTCACTAAGAATGTATCTGTTCTTCCATCAATGGGTGCTAGCAAAACTGTTCCATTCTCAAAAACTTCCTTTATCTGATAAGGACCCATCCAATGAGTTTGTAGCTTTCCTTTGAACTCCTTGAACTTAGAATCATATAGGAGAACCCAATCACCTTGCTGAAATGTCCTCCTTTTGATGTGCTGGTCATGACATTGCTTCCTTTGATATTGAACAAGTTTTGTTTGTTGTATGGCCTCTATACAGATTTCATCTAACTCATTGACCTGAAGAATTCTGTGCTGTTGTGCTATAGACAATGGTAGACCGATATCTAATGAAGTTTTGAGTGTTTGCAGTTCAAATTCTATAGACAGGATGGGTTTCTTTCCATAAACTAATTCATATGGTGAGAATTTGGTCGTGGACTTCCAAGTGGTATTGTAAGCCCAAACTGCCTCAGGTAATCTGTTAGCCCAATCTTTTCTATTCATGGCCACTATCCTTGTCAGAATATTCTCCAGTTCTCTATTAGTCACCTCCACCTGCCCATTGGCTTGGGGATGGTAGGCTGAAGATTTCCTGTGCTTCACTTGATACAAGTCTGTGAATGCTCTGATTACTTGGGAAGTGAATTGAGGTTCTTTGTCTGAAACTATTGATCTTGGAGCTCCAAACCTTAAGAAAATTCTGTTATATAGGAAATCAACAACTTTCTCTTCTCTTGCAAATTGCAATGCTTGAACTTCAGCCCATTTAGTCACATAGTATGTGAATACCAGAATGTACTCTTTGTTTGATGATGGTGGAGAAATTGGTCCCACAAAGTCTAAACCCCATTGGTCAAATGGTTCCAAAATTACTCGAGGATGAAGTGACATTTCCTAGGTGAAAGTTGGTTGTCCCATCCTTTGGCACTGATCACACTGCTGCACATACTTCTTGGTACCCTTATGAATAGAGGGCCAATAGTAACCAGCTCCCAGAATTTTGTGGATGGTTCTGTGTGAAGAATAATGCCCACCGGATGGTTCATCATGACATGCCCTTAAGACATTAAAAATTTCATCAACTTTTAGACACCTGCGTAAAATGAAATCAGGACCACATTTAAATAGTAAACCATTTAACCATTTGTAAGATAAGATTTCCTTAAGTAAGTGTTTCTTTTGTTTTGAGGTAAATGGGATGGAAACAAGCCTGTAGCTAAGAGATTAGCTATGTCTGCAAACTAAGGTGTAGTAGAGGAGATAGCAAAAAGATGTTCATCTAGAAATCTATCCTCCACTGGTTGGTTCTCTCCACCTGTATGCAATCTTGAAAAAAAGTCAGCAACCAAATTAAATTTGCCTGGATTGTCAATTATGGTAATGTCAAATTCCTGCAATAGCAATAAACACCTGATTATCCTTGCACCCACTACTGACTTATTCATTAAGTATTTGATGGCTACATGATCAGTATGTACAAATATTTTGTATCCAGTGATATAATGCCTGAATTTGTTTATAGCATATATGACTGCCAAGAATTCTTTTTTAGTTGTGGTATAATTTCTTTCTGCAGAGGTGAGGTTTTTACTGATGTAGTAAATGGCATGCATACCTTCTCCCTCCTCTTTCTGTCCTAAGACTGCGCCAATAGAATCATTTGAAGCATCAGTTTGTATGTGAAATGGTAGAGTCCAATTGGGTCCTCTTAAAACAGGTGTGACAGTAAGTTTCTCCTTAAGGGTTTCAAATGCTAATTGACAATCCTCTGTCCATAAGAATTATGTGTCTTTGTTAAGCAGGGTAAACAGAGGAGCAGCTATTCTGTTGAAATTTTCTATGAATCTCCTATAGTAGCCTGCATGACCCAGAAAACTTCTAACATCTGTCTAATTTTTAGGTGAAGGTAATTGTTTGATCACTTCTATTTTGTTTTGGTCCACTTTGATCCCATTTGCTGAAATGTGGTGTCCCAATACAATTCCTTCCTCTACCATCATGAAGCACTTTTCATGGCTCAGGGATAGTCAATTTTTTTCACAGCATTTTAATACCTTTTCTAAGTTTATGAGAGCTTCTTTAAAGTTGTCTCCATACACAGTAAAGTCATCCATATAGACTTCCATGCACTCATTAGCTAATTTAGCAAAACTGGCTAAAACAAGCCTCTGAAATGTAGCTGGAGTGTTACATAGTCCAAATGGAAGAACTTTGTAGGCAAAAGTTCCCCAAGAACAAGTGAAAGTAGTTTTATCCTAATCTTCATGTGCTATTTGGATTTGGTTATATCCACTGAACCCATCTAGGAAAGAAAAGTGCTTCCTCCCTACAAGGTTGTCCAACACTTGGTTAATGAATGGTAAGGGAAAGTAGTCCTTCTTTGTTGCTTTGTTTAGCTCTCTATAGTCAATAAACACTCTCCACTTCCCATTATTTTTAGGCACTATGACTAAGGGTGAGACCCATTGACTGTCTGAGATTGGATATATAAACCCTGCTTGCAACAATTTTTCTATTTTAGTCTTCACAATGTTTTTTAAAGCAGGATTTAATCTTCTCTGGGGTTGTCTGACAGGTTTGACTTCTTCAGTGTATATATGATGAGTACAAATCTCAGGAGGAATGCATTCATATCTTGGTATTCCCAAGCAAAAGCTGCTGAATGGGAAATTAGGAGTTTGATAAGTGCTTCTTCTTGTTTTTCTGCTAACTGTGTATTGATATTCAGTGTTTTCCCAAGTAAAATCATTTCCTGTTTTGTGATCTGATCCATAGATGTATTCAATCCATATCCTGGAGTCATGGTATTGAGGGGCCAAGAATGTGGAAGCAACATGTGAAATGTGACTAAGTCTCTATAAAAGGTTTCTCCATAAGGAATGATATTTTCTAGGGTACAATGAGCTAAAGTGAGAAGTTCTCTCCTTGACTCTGGGCTAGCACCATTATATCCTCATTAATAAGAATGTGGGTGATATCTTCCGTTGTGTCATAGTGGATGTCTTCTTCCAACTCACCCAAATGTTCTTTGATGGTAACCATAGCTACTGAGGTACTATTTTCCATGGTATCAAGCTCATCTACCCATACTCTTCCTGAATAATGTATTGATGGTTTAGTTGGAGGATACAAAGATATTTTCTTCAAATCTATTCCATTAGAAATGACCATATCCCCAGTTCGACAATCAATAGACCTTGCTTCCGTAGCCATCCACGGTCTTCCTAATATCAATGGATAAGCATTTCACTAGTTTCTTGGTTCTAATGTCAGGAAGTCTACTAGAAATTCCCATGATTCTATCACAATTGGCACATCAGTAATAACCCCTTTTGGAATAGCTACTGACTGGTCAGCAAGTTGAAGGATTGTAGATGTGGATTGGATACCTGTTAGGGCCAATTTATCCATTGTATGAATTGCCATTACATTTATTGTTTCTCCCAAATCAACCAAAACATTTGAAATTTCTACCCCTGAGATGTAAACTGTTATGACAGGATTTCCAGGATCTCCATATTTTGGGAGGAGCAATTCTCCTATTAGGAGGTCTACTACTTTTCCTTCCACCTGGGTGGTGGAAGGAAAGTTTTTCTTCCTTCCTTGGGTCTTAACACAGTGTTGTTTGATGAATTGGTTCAGTTCAAGCACATCCCTAATTGCTTGTAGGAGTGGAATTTCAATGTTCAATTGTCTAATTTCTTGTAAAAGTTTTGATTCTAGGGTAGATTGGACTTGTTTTTGTAAAATCTTTTTCTGGGGAACATGATGTTTGAACCGTTTTGGGTATGGTGCTAGTTTTTCTATCTCCGGAGCATCTCCAGAGTTCTTATCAAAAATGTTTCTAGGGGTGTTCTCTGGAGTCATTCTTTTAGGAGGAACTCCAAAGTTATCCAAGGATGATTCTTTTAGTATTGTTTTGATAGTAATCTCCTCTGGAAGCTGAGTGGATGGATTTTCAGGTTCCTCATCATTGGTTACTTCAACTATAGTTGGAGGAGATGGTCTTGGAAGTGCTTTCCCAGAATGCAACTAGAGATTATTGGAATATATGGCATTAATACCAGCCATGTTTTCTTGTTTTGTCATGTAAACAGCCGCTTCTTGCTTATTCCATGGGTTTGGTATAGGTTGAGCTGGTAAGGGTGGTTGGATAACTGGTTTGTTTTGTGACTATCCTTGTGTGTTGGGGGGTCCAATTAGCAATGCTTGTTGTTGAGGTTGGAAACATCAAGGTTGTCCTTGGTATTGTTGATTATATCCCTGTTGAGGACCCCAATGAGGTTGCATGTTTTGTGATCCAAACTGTTGTGGCCACTGTTGATTCCCCTAAGGCTGATTTTGCCAATGTTGGTTCTACCATTGTTGGTTTGGCCAATCTTGTTGTCCCCAAGGAGGATTATTCTAAGGCCCATGCCAAGTTAGATTCCATTGATTATTTCCCCAATTAGAAGGGCCCCTATAAGAAGCTTGGTTTGGATATTGATTATAAGGAAAATTCCCAGATTGTTTTTGTCCTACATAGTTCAACTCCTCTTCTATAATAGCATTCTTTTTACTTAGCCTTTTTAAGGCTGGGAGTTGATTGCATTGACTGGTAGGATGTTCCCTGTCATAGATCTAACATATCTCTGATTTATCTAAAGGGCATTCTCTCAATAGATGTTTGTTTCTACACCTAGGACAATAGATGGAGAGTGGTTCAGTTGTTCTGCCTTGATCATTTGTTCTAGTTTTTGCCTAAATCCCATCTAATGTGGCATTCAGTGTGACTAGAATATTTGTTTTGAGATTTGTAATTTCCTCCATTAACTGTCCTATTTCATTCTTCCCTTTGAAATATTTGGGTGTTCTCACTCCATCTTGGGTTCTGGAATAGTTCCTGCAGAGTTCTTCTATAGCAGGCATATCCATTTTATTGATATTCCCTTTTCCCATTAGATCCAGTGCCTGTTTTGATTCTTTGTCTAATCCTTTTACAAATAGGGTTCTAGCCAAAGAGTGACTTGCAGGGTTGCCATACCTTCTCAAGGCAAAGTTGAACCTCTCCACATAATCCTCTAAGGTCTCTTCCTCTCTCTGTTTAATTTTGAATAATTCCTCATTTTTATCACTGACTCTACAGTAGTCCTGGTATTTTCCCAACAATTCTGTCTCCATCTGCTCCCAGGAATGGATGGAGTTTTTGGGCAAACCCATGAACCATCTCATTGTAGAATCTTTCAGAGTTGAGGAGAATAGTTTGAGTTTTTTATTATCTGATGCATAATCATGTCTGGAATACCACTTTGAATTCAAACAAAAACTAATTTGGATCCTTAGAAGCAAGACCCCTAAAATTTGGCAAATGTGCAGGTGAAATATTTTTCATAGGAGCATTGTCTCCAGCAGCCAGAACAATGGGATATGAGAAGGTTCTTGGAGCATGATTATTTTCCTCTTCATGATTATCATGATTATCATCCATGTCTGATACTGGTTCTTCTCTTTGAATTTATGCTTGGAATTTCTATTGCAATTCTTGGATATAATTAGCGATTGGAGGAATCAGACTAAGGGATTATTGAATTGAGATGCAATTTCCAAGGTAGGTTCTAGGTGTCTCTCTTCAACAAGATCTTGTGCCACCCCACTACTTTCTCCTATAGTTTGTTGATGGGGTGTCTATTTTATGTATCTTCCTTTTGAATCTCTAGCTCTAACCATACAGATTCAATCTATCCTAAAACTATTTAACTAAGTTTCCCTAATTAACACAGAGATCCCCGACAATGATGCCAAAAATGACAAGGGTAGTTGTACCTTGGCATTTAATCATATTTTCATGTGTCAAATCCAGGGCTGTGTCCTTGGCTATTTGCAATTAGGAATCCTATAGTTGCCAGTCTACTTAACTAACTCTAATGATCTCTACTGATTAAAGAAACTAATACTACTGATCTATCTGCTATGAAGATGAATTCTAGAAATGCTGGAAACAGGGCTAAAACAATGAATTGCTAATGTAGATCTATACTATTCCATATAATTGAAACATATATTTATCTATGAGAAAACAATAACTATCTTTCTAAACAGAATAGCAACAATCAGAATCTGAAATAGAATAACAAAACAAGCAATACTAGCCTTCTGCCTTGGTGGTGGGAGTAGGCCCTTGCTCCACACCCTTAGGGCTGAAGACCAAAGCAATGAATCAACACAAGAAGATAATATCACAATTCACTTTCAATCCAATTCCATCAGCTTTTGTATTAAGAAAAAATGTCTATATCAAAATGAGATTTCAATAACAATAAATTATCTGTTGTGTATTCTGCTACTACCTTTTTAAGTTTATATCTAATCCAGTGATGAGATATCACTTACCCTAACTACTAGTTCATCCGTGAGATAGTACCAATCTCTTATTCTACTAATTGTTTAACTACAGAGTAAACATTCATACAATTAAAATAAATTTAATGGAACAAATGTCTCACTAAATCTGAGTCTTAGTTTCAAATACAATTGGGTAGTAAGGCCCTGAAATATAGGTATTTAATCAGTTTGTTGAGAACTCATGCAAAATAAAAAAGAAAGATAAAACTTCCAGCAGTTAACTACGGTCTTCATTCGATTACTCAGGTGCTGATTGAGTAATATCTGGAGCACCCCAATTACTACTGAAAATGTTGACTGGTAGTGGCACTAGAAGTCTGCATTTATGTTGAGGAGGCTCTGGAGGTGTGTGCTTCTATCTGCAGCTCCAGGGATATGCTCATGACTCCAGTTCAGCGTCGGAGATGATTCACCCCCTTATCTCAAAATATCTCCAATCATATTGGAAAATATTGGAGACTGGTGCGGTATCCATATGTCAACTCTGGAGATTATTAGGACCATCTCTGGAGATGACCAAAATTGTCTTTTCCCAAACATTTGCACCTATAGATTCAAAAAGGAGAGAATTTCTGCATATTTCCATGAATTCAATGCACATTAGTCCTTCAATCAGAAATCATGATTTTAAGTAATTCATCTCTCATTAAACATAATTAGAACAATCTTGTTAATCTACTTTGGTGTAGTCATCAGGACAATGGAATAAGAAGGAAGGAAAAAGAGGGGTAAAGAGGTGTATTTCATGGGTGCTACTTGGCACTCATCAAATGGTGGGGATACCCTTTCATTTTTCTCATCACTTAAAAGCCCAACAAAAGTTGAAAGAGCTTAATAGAGAAAAGAGCCAAGTCATGCAGTGTATTTAACATTTTAAGGGCAACCCTATTTTGTTTTGTATTCACTAAAGTTGCACAAATTTCCAAGCATATAAGGTGTAGATTCAATCCAAAGAGCTTTGAGTGTGTTCCATATATCTTGGAGTGTATGTACACTTTCCCATATAATATATTTGACAAGAAATTTATACAACTTTAGGCAACTCCATTTTTTATTGATTCAAGATAGTTTGAATATGATTAGATTTGGAATTTCCAAGATTATAAACTTACTAATTATGTTTCGATCATCATGTAGGTATGAAAGAACATTTTTGACCAACATTCTTTGGGAGAACAAGGTGTTCACAAAAAGAGAAGCAATTAAATTTATACGGTCATAAAAATACAATACAACTCTTATTCTTATTTGTTTAGTCAAAAAGGTTCTTATTTGGTTAAGGGCCTAAATTTGATGGTTGTATGACTATATTTTGCCTATAAAATACAATCAAAATTTTAGAAAGATTATATCACATGAAAGTGGATATTTTTGACAAGCAGCCAAAATTCATATAAGATCATTCTACTAAACAAAGAAAGATAAAATCCTATAATGTAGTTCTACACACTTATTGTTATGGTCTGCTTAATATACATAATTAATACACTTTTTTCAAGCATTTGATGGATGTTGATACCCTGTTCTAAAGATCCCATTTTGTCATATGTTGGGAGGATGCTGGCAAAGGTTATGGAGATAGGCCTTACACTTGCCAATTGCATTTTCTTAAAAGTTTCCAAGGCCTTTTCATTAAATCCATTTTGTGCATATCTTGTAATAATTCTAGTCTATGAGACCACATCTCTTTGAGACATATTGTCAAATCGTTCACATGCCTTGTGTATGCTTCCACATTTTGCATATATGTCTATCAGGGCACTTGCAACAATAATATAGGGTAAAATTTTGGTTTTGATTATCCTTTTTGGCACACGCAGGAAGGGTGTCAACAAAGGTTGCGGAAACTAGCTTTACGCTTTTCAATTGTATTTGCTTAAAAGTTTCCAAGGCATTTTTTATACCCATTATTGTATATCCTATAATTTATTGCAATCCATGAAACCATATACTTTTGAGGTATTTTTTCAAACAATTCACGTGCCTTCTATATGCTTCCACATTTTTCATAGATAGCACACATTGCTATGGCCTCCCTAATGGTCTTGTACTTCATGCTACCATCTTTAGCCATAGTTGCATTCACTTGCAAAACAATAGTGTTATACACTTGTAAACAATAAAAGCCTATGATCGAATACCAACATCCACCAAGGAAACCCTTCTTTATTCAGCAAAGAATGTAGAATGTGAAACACATTAGTTTATAGGCCATTCTAAGGAAAGGAGATCTTGATCATGGCTAGAGCATTACTTATGAATTTTGACAAATTCTAATTCTTTTCTCAAACTCACCCTATACTATCTCAGTCAACTCTCATAAGTTGTCGAAGCAAGTCTCCTAGTTTGTGAGAGCCATGTTGATCCATGTCTGGATGTTTGCAATCCAGTTCTTCAAGGGTTTCACACTTGTGCCAACTATCTCTGCTAGTAAGCGATTGAGATGATCCATGTAATCTTATAAGATCTCTATATGATATTCTAAATCCATGCATTTGTAGATTCCATTTTTTAGGGGGGGTACTTTTAGAGCCATGTTGTAGGCTTCTTGGAGTAGAGCCATGCTCACATTCATAATAATATAAGAAAAATTCTTAGGATTTGCTTGTTTGACACTCAAATATGATAATAATGTCAAAACATAGAGCATCAGGTATAACGTTTTGTCACATATTGAATCAATGAGCTTAGTACTTGATTTCTATCTATTTCCATTATGGGAAGAAGACCTTCAGCAAAAAATTACAACCCCCACCAACATGACCATAGATAGAAGTAGTGCTAACAATACCTCCACCAATACAATTCTTTTGTGTCGAGATGACCCATGGCTTGCTAAAGGATTGTTGGACCTCATTGTGAAACACAAGTAATTGAGCATGATTATTTTCTAAGACAAGATTAAATGGTTGCAAGATGTGCAAATCACTTTCAAGAATGCAAGATGATAAGCACTTTGATCATAGAAAGTTATGCAAACAAGAGGGGCCCATTTAAATCGACTGCATGAAAATTTGTGTGGCAATCATATATGTTTTTTTAGTTACAATTATTATAAATAAGATATTTGTAGCATATCAAGATAAATAAATATAAAAATATGTTCTTTTGTAAAATGTGTTCATATCTCTCTTTTTTAGCTAAAAGAACTAAAAATAATAATTTTTGTAACACTAAGGACTACCAAATTTTTGGTAGTTACAAGTTGTGTTCACATAATAATAGCCCATTGGACAAAACATATAAATGTTTATCCTCTCAACAAACAAAATATGCTCATATTTATTATTGATTTATCTAACAAGTTCCTTCAATCTATTACACCCTAGAGGGAAATCAATTGAAAGGGGGAATACATGATAAATAATGTTCTCATTATTGTATTTGATTTATCTTGTGTGCTAGATCAACTACTAATAGAATCTTTTATCCCTTGTCTTGCAAGAATTTATGGGATAACATATGCAAAAGAAAAAGAGCATGGAAGAAGAATCTTCATCCTTTATGGACCGTAGGTTTGTCTGTCTATTGCATTTACTTTATGCATATTTGAGAATGCAACCACTACATACTTAAAGATGCATGATTCATACTAAGAGATTTACATGCACCTCAAAGTGGGGGCAAAATGTAATTGTGAAAAACACAACCTCAATGCTTTCCCATTTTGTTTTGTGCTTAGATTGGGACAATGTTGATATATATATAGTAAGGTTAGGTACATAGACTTAACTATGTAAAAAAAAGTGCCATTTGTAGCAATATAAATGTATCCATATATATATATATATATATATATATATATATATATATATATATATATATATATATATATATATATATATATATTTCTATAAATGACACTTTTTTTACATAGTTAAGTCTATGTACCTAGCCTTGTACCTATCTATATGCTTATCGCTCATCCATATGCTTATGTGCACATAATTCTAGTCCAATTGACTTATTTGTTTGATTCTAATAATTAATCCATCCTAATCCATAATCCAATCTTGCTGCATACTAATTCAACTTGACTATTTGAGTCAAGCCATGTCTGAAGGTGCAAGGTCATCCTTGCATCTATGGTCTTGATCCACTTAAATGTAAAATTAAAATAAAACATTTAAACCAACTAGCCCCATTTTCCACTTTGGTCCCAAGCTGACCATGGACAAATCTTCACAATTTGGTGTTATGTTCATATATAAACAAACATCAATTTGCATTCATTTTGATACACAAAGGGATACCTCTTAGCACATAGAAAATCACAGTAATCATTTGCATTTGCATTCAGTCTCTGAAGAAATCTAGAACATTTGATCACACCCTCATTGTAACACATGTAAATCACCTAGCGATCATTTTAAATTCATGTGCATGTCTCAAACATATTGTCTGTCAAGATATTTTAAAATACTGCTAGCTTGATAGAAAAACCCTGAGAGTGCAAAAGAAGATATTGTTGTTTATCAATCTATTTCTTGAGAATCTATAAGGTAGAGTCTAGAAATCATTAGAAATTGAGTTTGCAGGTATAAAAAGTTTTCAATTATGGATTAGATCTAGAATAATGAAGTCGACATAACACAAAGTAGAGAAAAATATTTTGATTTTGATCCATACACACGATTGTCTAAGGCATCTTCAAATACTAAGTGCATAGATCTCACTGTCTTCATCAATTGACACACATTCTTTAGTCACAAAGATAAACAATCTCTCTTCATTTATTAATATTTATAATGTGATTATATTTTCTAATTGAAATTACATGATCTATCCACTCCACTCCAACAACTCAATTAATCTGGATTGATTTATGCCTGATTCTTTGTCCAAATCATCAACATCAACAAGCCAGTCTAGCTAACAACTTGGGGACAACCCTAAAATGAGATGTAATCGTACTCTTGCACCACAAAAATAATGTGGAGATAGGGCAAGATTATTAAAAAACTCGTATTGCACAATCCAGCCAGCAATATAGAGTATAGTTCACTTCAGAATTAATTTTAGAAATAATACTCAAAAGTTATCTCCGTTTGTCCTTTTGAAGAAAATACTTAATGTGAGACGCTTGCTTTAGTTGATTGAATGGAAACATGCAAAGCTCAGGGGAATATGGAAATAGCTTCCTGCACTAATTTATGAGAGGAGTGTTATGTAAATAACTTCAAATCTTATCTAAACTTATTACAACATGGAATAAGCTATAACACAATGATTTAGTGGGGAAAACCCCTTAGGAAAAAAACCCCTCCAAAATTTGCACAATATTTCTAATAGAATTTCAATAGCACATTTGTACCTGCAAACTCTCATAATACAAACTACTTCTCAAGCTCGCTATTTATAGACTATGCAACTTGGAAACCATTGTGGTTTTACAAAAACATGAGAGGCTAAAAATAGCTTATTCTCTTACACTCTTACAGCTATCATAAATCATTAATTACCAGTGTCAGAAGACTCCGATTGGGCAAATTGATTTTCGACTGGGACTTAGACTCCATGCTCAAACTCGACAAAGACCCGACAAATTGAAAAAACCATGAAATATAAAGATTTTTAAGGATTTAAAACTTGTTTCATGCACCCTTAAATAAATAAACTTTAAAGACACAATAAACTAATCAAATAGAAACTACTTTGATCACATACACGAGTATACATTGATCACATGAGTATAAAAGCAAATTTTAGTTGAAAGAAATGACATTTTTAGATATATAAATTTTGTTAAGTGTTTTAGGTGTACAAAACTCATCAATTATGATATCCATGGTGTAAAAAACAAAAATTATAATATGGAGCCATGAACTATGGTAGAAAGGAGCTTGTATCACTCAACCCAATATTGCTATATCTATGTGGAGTCATGTTTGTATCTCAAACAAGTCTGCAAATGCTACTACAACCATAGGAACATTACTTATGATAGAAATTGGCTTAGCAAACCGAGAGTATAAATGTAATTCAATTACTTAGAATTTAATTGGAAAAAGGTCAAAAGAATAAAAAAATGTTGCTTCTCCATCTAGTATGGCCCAAAATGATTTTTGTTTTTTGCTCTCTAAAACTAGAGTGGGGGTTTGGGGGTAGCACCCCCAGCGAGGTCGAGGGGCAAAACACCTTGCAGGGGTTTGGGGGCAATACCCCTTGCATGGGTCTGGGGGCAGTTCCCCTCATGAGGATCGTGGGGTAGCGCCCTGAATAGGGTTGAGGGGTAGCACCCACAATAGGGTCTGAGGGCAACGCCCTTGGCGTACTCCGTGTTGCAATGTAGGGCAGGGTTGAGGGGCAGAGACCTCGTCACCAAGCCCAAATTAAAGCCTTTGAGACCACACAGACCTTCATGGTGCATGTCATTTTTCATAATTTTATTGCTTTTAACTATTCTTCAAAAGTCCTCCAGACCCTTCAAAAAATGCTTGACTTTCATGCTTTTACATTTAACCATTTTTTATTTTTTATTCTTTTTTTTCTCACTGATTTTCATTGACTTTGCCGAGTCTTCCCAACAAGACTTGCCAAGTACTCAGGTCACTAGTCCTGGGACTTGTTTTGGCCTACTCACCTCAGGACGAGCGCCGAGTCTTGGCAAGTCCTCTAACTGTCACGCCCACCCTTATAGAACACTATAAGTATGGACATGAACACAAAAATGGAACAATTTTTGTTTTTCTAAACATCTTTTACAAAAACAAAACTTGTGGAACAACTTTTGCAGAAACAAAACTTGTGGAACAACTTTGAGGAAATAATTTACCTAATTGTTTAGGTCTCCTAATTGATTGATGAAGTGTCTCAGAGAGTGTGCTACTTGTTTTGTAACTATGAAAGGGAAAGATTGAACTAATCAGACAAGCAAAACTAATACAATTATTAAACAAGAAACAAGTAAACTAAACATATGAATTAAATAACAATTAAAAACGTAATCATGAGGAAATACTAGCAGCAAATTACATTTTAACATAATTCTCTATCTTGTGAAATCTACTAACATGATAATGATAAGAATTTCATCAATAGAATAACCAATTTAAACTTGCTCATAATAGGAAATCATTAGAGATAAATGCATTTAATTATCCATAACATAGATAAATATATGTGTGTGTGTGAAGGTTTAAAGGTTTATATATATATATATATATATATATATATATATATATATATATATATATATATATATATATATATATATATATATATATATATATATATATATATATATATATATATATATATATATATATATATATATATATATATATATATATATATATATATATATATATATATATAATCAAACAAGCAAAACTAATACAATTATTAAATAGGAAACAAGTAAACTAAACATATGAATTAAATAACAATTAAAAACATAATCATGAGGAAATACTAGCAGCAAATTACATTTTAACATAATTCTCTATCTTGTGAAATCTACTAACATGATAATGAAAAGAATTCCATCAATAGAATAACCAATTTAAACTTGCTCATAAAAGGAAATCATTAGGGATAAATGCATTCAATTATCCATAACATAGATAAATATGTGTGTGTGTGTGTGTGTGTGTGTGTGTGTGTGAAGGAAGGTTTAAAGGTATATATATATATATATATATATGAAGGTTTAAGGTTTATATATATATATAAACCTTCACATATATATAAACAAAATGTGGAAATCTGAAAACATATTTAAATACACAAGTGCATTCTTTTTTTAAACTCCATAGTAAGAAGGATAGCAACTTGATATATGAATATACATAATATGAGTATCAAAATATGAGAGATCATATATATATGCTGAAATAAAGATCTCTGATTTCACTATTCATACAGAATGAATTCTAATGAGACATATATATATATATATATATATATATATATATATATATATATATATATATATATATATATATATATATATATATATATATATATATACCAATGAGCATTTGTGTTATGTTGTAAAATATCCCCTAGGACTTTTACCTCCTAAGTTTAGCTCCTGGGTCCCTTAGTTTTCATCATGCATGTTAGAAATGAATCTCGAGACAAAATGCCTCAAAACCCATGACAAATGGGACTAAGGGGACATCTTTGAGCTTAACCATAACCCAAAATAGGCCCCTGGGCTTGGGCGCCTGTGCCCTTGCCTTGTCCTATTTTGTCAGGGTCCCAAATTTCAATATCGACAAAGTTACCGTTAAAGGTTTCCATTACCGACATCTTGAGTTTGAATTACGAAATTTGTAGTGGGAATGCATATATAATCATGTTTAGGAATTCATTTGCAAACTAGAAGATGATTTGGAGATGTTGGCGAACTTGTGATTTTAGAGCATTCAAGGCATTCATTGTGTTGCAGAGCAGATTTGTGTTGTTATTGTGTTTGTTATTGCAGATTTGGCTTCACCTTCTCATGGCATGAAAGAGCTTCATATTCGTGAGAGCTACACCTCCGAGGTGATATCTATTTGTGATTCAATCTATCATTTTTATCATTGTTTTTGCCTCTATCCTGCAAGGACACGCACTCTCTATCTAACAACGATGTTGGAAGGCTTGAATGCCATTCCGAGGCTTGACCAAGGAAAGCTCCTAAACACCACAACCCCCAACCCCTCTCTTGTGATTGTAGGTGACAAGTATCAGATCTCGAAGAGTGGAGTTCCAGAGGACTGTTGCAGAGCATAAGGAATAAGGATCTGAAGAAAAAGGTAGGAAATAGTTCAAAAAGGGCAAGGGTGCCTGCACCTTTGACCCTCAATTTCACAGCATGGAGAATCTCTGAAGTGGTTGCCATCAGTAGTGGAAAAGATCCCGAAGCCCTAAAAAAAGCAGCACCTTGGGCTTGGGCGCCCGCTCTTTTGCCCCCAACTTTTTCATATTTCAAAACCTAAAATTTGGTATGTATCTAATATGTATGTAGTCTATCTTTGTGCGAGCTTTTATCAAGTTTCATCTGTTTGTTCACGATTTTGCATAATTAGGGTTTTAGGCTTAATCGGGCTAAAAATCAACAAATTCCAAATTTCCTTATCATTTCAAGTGACAGCCAACCTAATAGTTGAGTCCTCTTACAGAAGTTGTGATTCAACTCGGTTAAATGTCCTTGAATGTATTGAGTGAAAGGAGGGCCTAACTAAACTATCCATAAATCCCATCAACCCTCTTTTCATTCATTACATTTTGGTGAACCTGTGTTTCTACTAAATTTGCACCTTGGTGAGTGTTTACATTAGATTTGCATTCATACATTTCATTGTCATCATATTGCATTTGAAAATCTACAAAAAAAAATTGAAAATTTTGAAAAAATCAAGCATCCTAGGCTTGCATTTAGACATAGTTTACACTATTTGCATTGCATTTCATCTAAATCATTTGAATCTATGATATTTACATAGATCTGATATAAATTGCAGCATTACATCATTGCATAAACATTTACCTTGCATTTAAATGCTCTATTTGTTAGGGTTTGCTTGAAATTGTGCATTTTTCATATAACCTAGTTTTTGCAAAAGCTAGGATTTGTGGTTAAAATGTTGTTTCAAATTTTACTACTCATTTTTAACACTTATTCAAATCTAATTTTGATAGTAGTGTTTCATCATAGTGTGTTTTTGCATTTACACATTATGTATTTCAACAAGCATATCTTGCTCCTAGGGTTGTCCTATTAGTTTGTGCATTAAGTGTTGTATGCCTTTGCATGAGTCTTATAACCCACTACCCTAATAGAAATATCCCTTTAAGGAGAAGTATTATATTAATGGGTTCTAGTGTTCTCGATAGCAACAGTGTTCCTACATCAGAAAATCCATTGAACACCTTTACAAAAGGAGAAACACAAACTTTGCAAGATATTATACCTCCTACAACTACAATGGAAGAACACACATTTCATGATTTTGAAGATCCTATTGATGTGATAACACATGTACCTAATGAGAAAATAAACAAACTTGATAAGGAACTAGCTGATTTTCAAGCATTTGTGGAAAAAGAAAGGATAGCTGAAGAGGCTATACTTGTTATTCATAATTTAAGAAAATTGTTAAAAGAAGGACAAAATGGTGTTAATACAATACGTGGATTGGCCCATATAGTACATAACAACATTATGACAGTGACTGAATGTGCAAATACTATTAATATGTCATCATCGACTCATATACAAGTATCAACACCTATACCGACTACTGGAATGCCTACTTTTACATCATCAATCCTAACCACTAATGCACCTACTTTTAGTAATGCTACCACTAGTGTTGGAGTATCTAATGGCATATATTCTCAAAATTACAAGGTTGTGGGATTCAATTATCAAAACCTAACACCTAGGGTGACTTCTTATATGAATAATCACTCTCAACCAACTCTCCATTCCACTTATTCTCAACCACCCTTCACTTATAACTATTCTCAACCACCTTCCACTCACAATTATTCCCAACCACCTTTTATTACCACTCATAATCAATCACCTCAAAATTTCATGACCACAACCTCTAATTCTCAAACCGCATCTCCTAATGATGCCCTCCTAAACCAACTCTTGCAAAGCAGGACTTCCTTACAACAGAAGGTGACAAGCTTGACAAATTCTTCTCAACCTAATTTACCAATATATCATGTGCATAGCCCTTTATCCTTTGCACTCCTTAGAACTCCTATGCCTGATAAGTTTGAGACTCCCTGCTTTGAAAAATATGGTGGAAAAGGTGATCCTAATACTCATGTGGCAGTATTCATGGCCGTGTAGTGATTTCTTCTTTGAAGAGGACTTATTAGCGAAACTCTTCCCGTGATCTCTCAAAGACATGGCTTTAGAATGGTTTTGCTCTTTACCTCCGAATTCAATACACTCTTTCTCTCAGCTAGTTGATCAATTCTTACAACATTTTCAAGCAAACATTGGACCTCAAGTTTCATTGATTGATTTAGTTCATTGCAAACAAGGTCTGAAAGAGAAGTTAACTGAGTTTATTAGTCGATATTAAGCTCTTTATGCACAAATTCAATACCAAATGAATGATGAGGATGTTTAGAAGGTGTTTATTACAAATCTACAACCTAACATCTATGATAATATCCTCTGGATGAAATACAACTCTTTCCAACATCTATGCACGGCTCTTCATGATTATCAGCTTTCATCTAGTTAGTATGAGAACCAAATCTCATGGGCTCAAGGTGATCAAGCTCAAGCCGGAACATCTCACAATAATTTCAAGAGGAACAACAAAAGGTAAATGGACAAAATTCAAACAAATTTTCACAAGTGTCCGCTATCACTAATCCAAAGAAAGCACCGTTTCAATTACAACAACAACAAAGACAGTTTACTCCAATATTTGATTCTCTCCATTCTATTATGAATCAAGCCGTGAGTAATAACCTCTTGAAGCTTCCTCCAATTAAACCATTGGATAGTAATAGAATGTAAGGACCTTACTTTGATGCTAATGTTTTTTGTCATTATCATCAGCAACAAGGACATGACACTGAACGATGTATGCATCTTAAACATGAAATTCAAGACCTTATCGACTCGAATGTGATACAAGTAACTGGTGTGAATGAAAATGGAAATAAGTCAGTTGCCCCTCTGAATCAGAATTTACAGATCTTTACTAATCCATTTCCTAAGCATAACGACAACAATATGGTAGAACAAAACATAATAGAACAAGGAGATGACTATCTTTATTATGATGAAATAATTGGTATGATAGAAGTGGATGAGAAGATCAAAGAATTACCTCATCCACAAGGAAAAGGTATCTATGTTGAGGTTCCTCCGTCGTTATCCCTTCAAGGATCGGGAGTCAACCAAGATGCACAAGATTTACAAATTGAACAACCATGACAAGATATTATGATACAAGGAAAGGATGCCATGGTGGAAAATATCCCATTCCACTGCCAAAAGATTAACAAGAGATTGAAGGATCAGAAAAGAACAAGATGATTATCATCAGTGGGAAATAGTAACAATTCCCCTCCTCACAAGAAACAAAAGATTTCAAATGTACAAAGATTTGAGAAACAAACATTGCTTAATCATTCTGGAAATACAAATCAAACAAATACGAACTACTCACACTTTTTATTGAACTTGATGGAGCACTTCTCTAAGATGCTCACAAGTTTGAGCCCTTCTTAGCAACGAGTAAGTATTTTTAACCCTGGTGGTCACCTTTGTCATAGCATACATTGCTCATTTATGTGATCTCCCCTCTTGTGTTGTGTTCCCCCATGATGTGTTATGTGTTATTTAGGCCTCCTTGGATAACCCTTGATACTCTTGAAAGGTCAAGGATACCAGGAGACTGGCTTTGTTCTTCTATTTGTATCATCATTCTTCTATCTTTTCTCTCCTCTATTTTATTGTTGTGTGTTGTGCCTTAGGAGCATAGCATTGCGGTTAATGACCTGGGGGTATCCTTGTACATGATTGTTCCTAAGGTACTTGTTCTCTTCTCTCATTTCATTGTTTACCTTCTTTTAGTGATTCTATCTAGTCAGCGGATGACGAAAAACAAACAACTAACTGATACGGACCGCATGTCCCTTCAACAAGCAAAGCAAAAATGAACCTAGTCCATACATGAAGATGGGGTTGATTTATATATCTGACACTTGGCTAGTAGAATCACTCTGTGTGATATTTGATGTTGTCTTATCTTTTTAACAAATCATAACAACATATATGCTCTATGCACTTTGATTGTCTTGTATCTCACCTTGTTGTTACAATCGGTTCTGAGATGTTTATAGTATAAGCCCAATGGCTATACTCAGATTCAAGCCTGTATGTGTAGCCTTGGCTTCTTTGTTTATGCAAAGCTTTCATATTTTGCTTAGATTATGATGTGTTTGTGGGAACATTCAGCGACCGTAAGCACATGTCACCTTTGGGTGCATGGGCTTTGCGAAAGCTCTTTTCCCTTGTGTGTTTTCTCTCTACCTTAACGTGCTTGATATTGGTACAAGACATCAACCACCTTAACGTGGGGGCATATATAAGGTAAGTTGTTTGATGATTTTGGTACTAATGAAGCATGTTTGTAAGCCCTCTATGGAGGCGAGATGTTGCATCTCCAGCGCGAGTGCATATCTTTATCTATATTGCAATCAAATAAGCCCTCCACGGAGGTGGGATAACATATCTCTTGAGCTAGTTCATATCCTTTTATTCAAAAGCCCTTTGCGGAGGCATGATGGTGTATCTCTTGAGCTAGTGCATATCTTTTTATTTCAAAAGTCCTCTACGGAGATAGGGTTGGATCTTGAGACTATCCTCTGTTAAGCATGTCTTTGGCGGTTGTTGTGGCATAAGCCCCACTGTCAGGTGTGTCTACAACATGTTTGAGATGGTGGGACTTAGCAATAAGCTTCTTCTATCACCTTGTTTTTCGTGTTTAAGACATATAGTATGTCTATGGCATGTTGTCTTCTATGTGTCTTCTATGTGTTTTTCCCCTCGCGTAGTGTAAAGGGTGTGGTTATGAGTCTCCCCTACACTTGGGTTTTGTATGGCATGTTCCCCCTCATGTAGTGTAAAGGGTGTGGCAATGAGTCTCGCCTATGTTTGGGTTTTGTATGGCATGTTTTCCCCCTCGTGTAGTGTAAAGGGTGTGGCGATGAGTCTCCCCTACGCTTGGGTTTTATATAGCGTGTTTTCTCCCCTTGGTGTAGTGTAAAGGCTGTGGCGATGAGTCTCCCCTACATTCTTGAGGTTTTGTGTTGCAATTTTTATTTTCATGCATTTATATATATGAAAATGAAAAAAATTATATCACTATATTCATCGTGTTTTGCGTGTCTTCAATATTGTCTTCTCCGTGTCTTACGTGCCTATTACTGTCTTCTTCGTATCTTGCATGCCTATTACTGTCTTCTCCATGTCTTGTGTGCCTTTTACTGTCTTCTTCATGTCTTGCGTGCCTATTACTATCTTCTCCATGTTTTGAGTGTCTGCGATGTGTTTTTCTAATACTTACCTGAGATTGGGGGCTAGAAATAGTTCCTCAATCTTTGTGTATGCATTAGCTTCAAGTGCCTGGCGTGTTTGTTGTGTTTTTGACCGTACTTTAATGCATGTACATGGGTCATAAGGACATACATACCTTAAAGTGGGGGCTAAATGTTATGTCATAAAATGTCCCCCTAGGACTTTTACCTCCTTAGTTTTCATCATGCATGCTATAAATGAATCCTGAGACAAAATGCCCTGAAACCCATGACAAATGGGACTCAAGGGACATCTCTGAGCCTAACCCTAACCCAAAATAGGCCTTGGGCTTGGGTGTCCGTGCCCTTGCCTTGTCCTATTTTTTCGGGGTCCCAAATTTCAATGTCGGCAAAGTTACCGTTAAAGGTTTCCGTTGCTAACATCTTGAGTTTGAATTACAAAATTTGTAGCGGGAATACATATATAATCATGTTTAGGACTTCATTTGCAAACTAGAAGATGATTTGGAGATTTTGGCAAACTTGTGATTTTAGAGCATTGAAGGCATTAATTGTGTTGCAGAACAGACTTGTGTTGTTATTGTGTTTGTTATTGCAGATTTGACTTCATCTTCTCATGGCATGAAAGAGATTCATCTCCGTGAGAGCTACACCTCATAGGTGATATCTATTTGTGATTCAATCTATCATTTTTATCATTGTTTTTGCCTCTATCCTGCAAGGACATGCGCTCTCTATCTAACAACGGTGTTGGAAGACTTGAATTCCATTCCAAGGCTTGACCAAGGCAAGTGTTAGGGTTAGCCGGCAGAAGATATCAATTAAATGCAAATAAAGATTAAACAGAGAAATGGAAATACACAGAATTAATAACAGCGAGAGACAAGATTTAATGTGGTTCACCCAAACTTGGGCTACATCCACCAAACAGAGAGTCCAATATTATTATCCAGTAAATCAAACCGATTACAATCAGCAATCCCTGCAACTCAATACCGCTGCAAATGCTACAATACAATACTCAAACCCTAACCCTTGGCCGCTTTTTATCAAGCCTTTTTGTCGGTTACAAAAATTAGGGTTTTCTTATGTCGGTCATAAAAATAAGATTTTTTAAGTCAGCCCTAGGATTTTTTAAGTCGGCCCTAAAAAAAAATTTCTCAGGGGCTACCGCCCCCGAACCCCCAAACCCCGGTGAGGATACATGGCTAGTGTACAGTACTTTCTTGATCAGTCGCCACCTACCAACAATCTCCCACTTGGAGACTAATCAGGCTCCACACCAAAACAATCTCCCACTTGGAGACTGATCCTGGACGACACCGCTACGCATGCAGCTCCCGCTGGAAATAAGCACCCTGGACTCTACTGTTCAATTTTTATTGTGTTCAGTCTAGAAGACCAATCGAAGCTGAAGAGGAGCTCAGCTTCTCCCTTGTCATTGCCTTTGTAAACATATCCGCTGGATTTTCATCTGTATGTATCTTTTCCAGCCTTAACTGTCCATTATCCAACACCGACCGAATAAAGTGATACCTCAACTGTATGTGTTTGGTCTTTGAATGCAAGGCAGAATTCTTTGCAAGATGTATGACACTCTGACTGTCTGTATACAAAGAACTGTTAGCCTGTTGTTTACCCAATTCTTCCATGAAAGATTGTAGCCATATCATCTCCTTACTTGCCTCTGTTGCAGCTACATATTCTGCCTCTGTGGTGGATAAAGCAACCACCTTTTGCAACCTAGAAATCCAACTCACTGATGTTCCACCTACAGTAAAGACATAACCTGTAGTACTTCGCCTGGTATCAATATCCCCTACCAAATCTGAGTCTACATAACCTGCTAAATCAGTATTAGAGCCCCCAAAACATAAGTGTTTATTAGATGTACCTCTCAAATATCTGAGAATCCATTTGACCGCATTCCAATGCTCAAATCTGGGATGACTCATATACCTACTAACGACTCCGACAGCATGTGCAATATCCGGTCTTGTGCATACCATGGCATACATTAAACTTCCTACAGCTGAAGCATAGGGTATCTTGGACATTTTCTCTTCCTCCTCTTGTGTCTTTGGACACATCTCCTTAGTCAATTTCAAATGACTAGGCAAAGGTGTATTGACAGCTTTGGCATTCTCCATATGGAATCTCTGCAACACCTTTTCAACATAAGCAGCCTGAGATAGAGTCAATTTTCTGTTCTTCATATCTCTGCAAATTTTCATACCAAGGATTTGTTTTGCTGCCCCCAAATCCTTCATATCAAATGACTATGATAACTGATGTTTTAACTCTCTGATGTGATCCATGTTAGACCCAGCTACAAGCATGTCATCAACATATAAACATAAAATGATGTAGCTGTCATTATCCAACCTCTTAAAATAAACACAATGGTCAGAATTACACCTACTGTAGCCTTGCTCAGCCATAAAACTATCAAATTTCAAATACCATTGCCAAGGTGCTTGTTTCAGGCCATACAAGCTTTTCTTCAATCTGCACACTTGTTTCTCCTTACCTTTGACCTCAAATCCCTGTGGTTGTGCCATGTATATCTCCTCCTCCAAATCACCATGGAGAAAGGCAGTTTTCACATCTAGCTGTTCCAAATGCAAATCTTCAGCAGCCACAATACTTAAAACAGTACGAATAGAAGTCATCTTGACAACCGAAGAAAATATCTCATCAAAATCAATGCCTTGTTTCTGTGCAAATCCTTTTACAACTAACCTGGCCTTAAATCGTTTCTTACCTGCATCTTCCTCTTTTAGCCTGTAAACCCATTTGTTTGGTAAAGCTTTTTTACCTACAGGTAACTTACATAATTCCCAAGTCTGATTTTTCAGCAAGGAGTCCATTTCTTCTTGCATGGCAAGCTCCCACTGAACTTGTGTATTCACCTGCATAGCTTCATCATACCCTTCTGGTTCACCAGCATCTGTTAACAAAATAGAATACAAAGAGGGAGAAAACCTTTCAGGAGGTCTACTTATCCTTGTTGACCGTCTAACATTCACTAGAGTTTGTGGTATTTCTGGTTGCTGTTGCGGAGCATGAGGAGCCACTGGAACATCACTATTTGGAGTATCATCCAGCACCACATAATCCTTTTCTTTCTTCTCATGCTGCTGCAACTGATCTTTGTACAACACCTTCTCATTGAATATAACATCCCTACTTCTCACAATTTTTTGATTTTCAAAATCCCAAAGCCTATAACCAAATTCATCAATGCCATATCCAACAAAGGTACATTTTTTTGATTTCGCATCCAGCTTGGTTTTATTTTCAGAATCTATATGTGCAAATGCTTCACAGCCAAAGGTTTTCAGAAAAGAATAACTCACCTTCTTGCCAATCCATGCTTCCTCTGGAATACCACAGCCCAAAGGAACTGAAGGACCTCTGTTAATTAAATATACAGCAGTGTTGACAGCCTCTGCCCACATGTTTAAAGGCAGTCCAGCATGCAATCTCATGGTCCTTGCACGCTCCATTATTGTCCTATTCATGCGTTCAGCCACTCCATTTTCCTGTGGAGTCCCTTGAACCATTTTTTGCCTACGAATTCCATTAAAGGAATAATAGTCTTCAAATTCTTTGTTGCAATACTCACCGCCATTATCAGATCTGAGACATTTTAATCTTTTACCTGTCTCATTTTCAACCAAGCTTTTCTATTTCTTAAATGTTTCAAATACATCAGATTTTTGTCTAAGGAAATAAATCCAGACCTTCCTAGTTGCATCATCTATGAATGTGACATAATACCGAGAGCCACCAAAAGAAGATACCTGAGCTAGTCTCCATACATCTGTATGCACAAGCTCCAACTTTTCATTTTTCTTTTGCTTCCCATCTCTGAGAAAACTGACTCTCTTTTGTTTTCCATACACACAACTTTCACAGAAATCCATATTAATACATTTCAGACCTGGTAAAACTTTCTTAGAATGAAGTATCTTCATACCTTTTTCACTCATATGCCCAAGTCTGTTATGCCACAGTGTTGTTTCAAAACCTGCAGCAACTTTTCCAGTCTCTTCCTGCAAACTTGCAGCAACTGTTCCTAAACCTGTTTGTTTTTCCTCTATAAAATCTAAAGTAGAAGGAACAATATGACCTGTACAAAGATATAAGGTGCCTACTTTTACAACTTTTGCTACTACTAAGGCACCTTTTGAAACCTTCCAATTTTTATCAATAAATGTAACAGTGCAACCTTGTTCAGTTAGCTGCCCTGCTGAGATTAAATTCCTACTGAGCCCTGGAACATGCCTCACCTCTTGTAGTAGCCAATGATTCCCATTCTGTAACTTAATCTTGATTCTTCCCTTTCCAACAATCTGACAGGGTTCATTATCTCCCAAATAAACCAGCCCAAAATCCCCTTGGACATAATCAAGGAAATAACTTCTATGGGGTGTAGCATGAAATGAGGCCCCTGAATCTAAAACCCATGAATCATCAGCATTATCTAGGGAAAGAATCAAAGCATCATCTTCAGACTTATTGCTTACCACATTTGCTTCCTTATTGCCTTCTTGTTTGTCTCCTTCTTTATTTTTCTGAGACCAGCAATCTTTCTTCAGATGACCTGGTTTTCCACAGTTCCAGCAATCCTTTTGTCCTCTGGTTTGGGATCTTTTGTCCTTTGATTTTCCTCGTGACTTCCCATGACCTCTAGAACCTTTTCCTCTCTCCTTTGATCTACCCCTGCTTTCTGCGTTCAAAACACTGCCTGATTTGGATCCACCTGAGCTTTTCTTACGAATTTCCTCACTCAGAATAACACCGACAACATCATCAAATTTTAGGGTATTTGAACCAGAAACAGAGTTACTAACCGCCATTACCAAGCTATCCCAGCTTTCAGGCAATGAACATAATATCAAGAGAGCTCTAACTTCTTCATCAAATTTTACATTTACAGAAGTCAATTGACTGACAATCATATTAAATTCATTTAAATGACCTGTCACAGATCCACCTTCAACCATTTTCAAATTAAACAACTGCTTCATGAGAAATACCTTATTTGAGGCTGAGGGTTTTTCATACAATTTAGCCAAAGCTTTCATCAGACCATCTGTTGTCTTCGCTTCCGTTATATTGAATGCCACCGACGGTGACAGGCACAACCGAATGGTTCCCAGTGCCTTTCTGTCAAGAAGATTCCAATCCTCATCAGACATTGTTGTCGGTTTCTTGGCTACTCCTTCCAACGGCCTCCATAAATCAGTTTGATAGAGGTAATCTTCCATCTGCATCTTCCATAACTGATAGTTCTGCCAATTGAATTTATCAACCTTCATTTTACCCTCGTCCGCCATTGCTCCCACTCAACCGTGAGACTTTCCTGCAGACGATAATCGAACACAACCCGCTCTAATACCACTTGTTAGGGTTAGCCGGCAGAAGATATCAATTAAATGCAAATAAAGATTAAACAAAGAAATGGAAATACACAGAATTAATAACAGCGAGAGACAAGATTTAACGTGGTTCACCCAAACTCGGGCTACATCCACCAAACAGAGAGTCCAATATTATTATCCAGTAAATCAAACCGATTACAATCAGCAATCCCTGCAACTCAATACCGCTGCAAATGCTACAATACAATACTCAAACCCTAACCCTTGGCCGCTTTTTATCAAGCCTTTTTGTCGGTTACAAAAATTAGGGTTTTCTTATGTCGGTCATAAAAATAGGATTTTTTAAGTCGGCCCTAAAAAAAATTTTCTCAGGGGCTACCGCCCCCGAACCCCGGTGAGGATACATGGCTAGTGTACAGTACTTTTCTGATCAATCGCCACCTACCAACAGCAAGCTCCTAAATGCCACAACCCCCAATCCCTCTCTTGTGATTGTAGGTGACAGGTATCAGATCTCGAAGAGTGGAGTTGTAGAGGACTGTTGCAGAGCATATGGAATCAGGATTTGAAGAAAAAGGTAGGAAATAGCTCAAAAAGGGCAAGGGTACCCACACCTTTGACCCTTAGTTTCACAACATGAAGAGTCTCTGAAGTGGTTGCAGTCAGTAGTGGAAAAGATCCCGAAGCCCTTAGAAAAAGTAGCACCTTGGGCTTGGGCGCCCGTTCCTTCACCCCTGACTTTTCCATATTCTAAAACCTAAAATTTTGTATGTATCTAATCCATATTTAGTCTATCTTTGTGCGAGATTTTATCAGGTTTCATCCGTTTGTTTATGATTTTGCATAATTAGGGTTTTAGGCTTAATCGGGCTAAAAATCAACAAATCAAAAAACAAGTTCCTTATCATTCCAAGTGACATCCAACCTGATAGTTGAGTCCTCTTGCAAAAGTTGTGATTCAACTCGGTTAAATGTCCTTGAATGTATTGAATGAAAGGAGGGCCTAACTAAACTATCCATAAATCCCATCAACCCTCTTTTCATACATTACAATTAGTATGTACAGAACTTATCAAACCACAGTATATAAATGAATGTGTATACAAAACTTAATTAAAATACATTTTGATCATTAACAGAGGAATGCAAATATATATATTTATTAAAGATTAAATGTAAGTTGAATCAAATAATAAAAGAGAGATAATGTTGATTAAACAGTGTTTAAAACTTCCACAGGCCATAGCTTGGCTTGTGGCAGGCTTGGCCGAGCCAAGGCCTTGCCACGGCTAGCCAGCTTGTGGGTGGGGGTCATGGCTCCCCACGGCTCCCACGACCCTTGGGCCATGGTAGTCATGGATTCCATGGCTTCCACAAGCCTATGGCCATCAAAATAAAATAGTTCATCAGTATATAAGCATATATATTCAATTTTCTGTGTGAACACAGGGGTTAGAAATTAACCAAGAATTTTGGAAATGAAATCAAATTACATGAATCTTTTAACCAAAACAATCATACTGAAATATTCATAACAAAGATCAAAATTAAATGCCAATACCACTGTTATTAATGTTGTTCAATATTAATCTTTTCCAGCTACAAGGCTAATAAACCAGAGTATTCTCATGATAATAACCAAAGCTATACACAAATCTTTTCTATTTTTTATAGCCAAACTAATGGCAAATGCAATGTCAATAATTGGATATAAAAATACTTATTTAGTTCTTGTCTATTCAGGCATGCAATCTGATTCAATTATCTTTCCTTGACTGGAACAAGCACTTGCAATTCCACATGAACATCCTAGTCCTACTCTCCTTCCAACTGTAGGGCTTGGTTTCCAAGCTCACCCCCGAGTAGGAGATAGATCCCAAATGCCCAAAATGAAATTCACAAATAAAATTGCAAATAAAAATATAGAATTAAAACTAGATTTCACATAGGTTGACTCAAACACAAAGAATCCTTTTGAATTCTTGAAAAGGGGAAGAAAGGGGATTCCCTTCCCTCTTGGGGATTTAATCACAACAATAATGCTTCCTTCCACACATAATAATATCACAAAAATTATCTCCATAATACTTCAAAACCCTCACTCCACAACAACCCACCACACAACTCCTCCATACAGCCATCCCCACAACACCACAACCCTTCCAACCAAGCCGCAACACACTCCACCACTCCACAACCCTTCCAACCATCAAACCCCCACATCCACAATAATGCAAATATACAACAAAACTCCCCTAAGAGAGGCTCCACACCTTTCTCAACCCCACATGAGGGAGGCTCTCAACCCTCAGGTGAGATCCACTCCCTTATATGCCCAAACCCCAGTGACATTCAAACCAACAATCTTGCCAACAATTGCAATAAAAAAATCAATTCTTTCACACACATAAAAACACCATAGATATACAACAAATTCCACAACAAAAATCCACAAATTTCATCCATAACACCAAAAATCAAATAAATTATAAATCCCTACCTTGGTTGTCTAAGTTAGGAGCAGCCCAAGAAATTGGGTTTTAATCTAGCAAATCCTTTGCAACCAAAAAATTCTAGCCACTGTCAAATCCTTCCTTCCATCACCATTATTTTCAGCCAATTCAAGAATCCGATCTTCTCCTAGCACAAGAATCAAGCAAAAAGGATAAAGCCAAGACCAAGCATGCACGCACAACATGAGGAATGAATAAAATTCCTCTCATAAAAATAAATTGCACCAATTCCTTCAACTTCCAAATGGAAATTGAAAAGACAAATAAAATAATACAACTTTTAAATAATCATTCTTAATGAAATAAAATAAAATTAATAACAACCATTAAATTATATTTCCCCACACATCAAAATTTAACCACGTAAATAATTAAAATAAAACGACCAAGATAATTAACCCAAATATCCTTGACACACAACCACTGGTTAACCGCAACAAAATCCGGTAAACTACTTCCTCAAAGTTGTTCCACAAGTTTTGTTTCCGCAAAAGTTAGTAAAGAAAAATGAAAATTGTTCTATTTTTGTGTTCATGTTCATAATTATAGTGTTCTATAAGGGTGGGCATGACACTAACTATGCTAATTACATCTACCCAATATGGGTGTCCAAGTTGGTCAAGATTCCAATCTAAAATAGGTACTTATGACAAATAATAAACACTATATCATAGCTGGTCAAGATTCTAATGTAACTCCCTAGATTATAGGCTCTTACATGTCATAAAGTCTGTCATAAGATTCCACAAAAGTAGAGCATCCCATTTTGCAAAGATATTGTGAAAATAAAATATTAGTATTCCACCATTGCGAGATACTGACACTTGGCATAACTGCCACATCAAATTCCAATGCCCCAATTTGTGTCGGAGCTAAATATTAAATAATAGCAATAATATGTAACTACTTGTAGGAAATTAAATGATAAATAAATAATAACGAGAAATTTGCAAGGTTGAGACACCTAATTTCCCAACATGGAGTTGTGCAGATAGCAACTATTGTCTACGACAACACAACAAAGCAAACCAAATTTCTCAATTTCTGGGCTTTATTCCTTTTGAATGGCAAACACAGGTGGTCATCAAGTCATTCCTCGATCTAAAGGTTGATGTTGGCCTTTCCTTTTGAGTAGTGGGGACCCCAGGTTTGGTGACTATAAAGGTGGGGTTGGGTTTAGGGAACAAGTAGGTAAGAGGTGACTGTAATCTCTTTTTCCTCTTTAAATCTTTAATATATGCATAGTTTGATAATACATTATTGTTAGCTATTGCAAGTTGAAATATTTTTTAAACCTCAATACAAAAAATACAAAAAACTGGAACCAATGTTAAATCTTGCAAAATCTAAAATGTGAGGAATTATGGTAGAAAACATATTATATCAAAAGAATGTTTTAAAGAAAATAAATTTAACAATAAAAAGAATAAAAATTAAACAAAGATAGTTTTTACACGATTAGAGGAACAAAGAATCAAAGAGAGTGTAATTGTTATAAAGGAATACCAAATAGAAAAACATACACAAAGCCTAAATATGGGAATATCACCACAAGCAGACATGTTAATATGATTCGAGTATTTTAAGCCACAACCTACAAAGAGTTTAGTTACCTACTAGTATATCATAATGGGTGCATTACAATCAACACACTCAAATTTAGAGTCGTGTGTTGGTTAAGATAGCAGACACAGGAGAAAAGTTGACCTTTGTGAATGAAAAGTAGTATAAGAGGATTTTGCAATGTAGGAAAGCCAATATAACAAAGAAACTAAAAAGGTTGAAGAGCAAGAAATTTATAACAATTTTACCAAAGATAAGTTGCAATTCCCAAACAATAGTGGATATTGAAACAAAACATGAGCATTTAAAGAAACTAGCAAAAGGTCAAGAATGTCAAGAATATCAATTGCATGTAGGGGAACTAAAGCAATGATAGAAACTTCATCCACAAATTAGTCACATCTTTCACAAGGTAGACAAAAACAATGGAAACATAGTTGAGGGTTGATTTTCAAAGTAAAAAACAAGGTCAATTATTCTACTATGCACAATAAGGAGAAGAAACACCTTGAAATAAAAAGAGTAGGGGGAAGAGAATCGAGACAATCAAGACACTTATATCCCTATTTCAACTCCATTAATGTGGTTGTTAGACCTATATGTCAATGAAATAATGAGTTTGAAGGGGAGACTTGATACCTTAGAGGAGAATAAATAGGTATAAGATAACAAGATACAAGAGGTCATGGAGGCCAACTGGAAATTAATTCAAGAAAATAAGTTGCTTAAGGATCAAGTAAACAAATTGTAAAATACCATGGAAATAGGTAAGCAATAGCTTTTAACCATAAAGCATGAACTAAACCAAGCAACAAGGAGAAACATGTCTAAAGCAACCAAGAAAAGATACATCCTGTTGGTGCCTGCATGAGCAGTCAGTTTTCAAGCATATAAACATGCAGGCACCTTCCCAAAAAATCCAAAATGTTCTAAGTCTTTGGGCCTCCTCAGCATGTTTTAACATCAGCATCATATTTTCTTTGGAGGAGGTCATCATCATCATGTTTCCAGACATCACCCTGATGTTGCTTACGAGGGTCATCATATTTTCTGTCAGCATGATCCTTCGCTGGGGTGATATTCTAACATCGGGTGATCTTACTTAAGATCATCCTGATGATGTTGCTGCAAAGTCCTAAGTATGATCCGATCTTCATCGGGGTCATCATATTTGAACATCGGGTGATCTTAGTCAAGATCATCCTGATGTTGTTTTATCACTTCATGTTCGTTGTTTTATCACCCTGATGATGCTGACGTCATTCTTATGTCAGGGTGATATCTATTTCTCTGCCTATCTGCATCATGATATTTCCGAAGGAGGGGGTGATATTTTCATATTTGAATATCACCCGGATGTATGTTTGTTCCAGCATCATGATGATGCTGATATCAGGGAGATATCCGCCTGTCGGCTTCATGCATTATCCAGTGGGGGGTGATCATTTCAAATATCTGTCATATTCATATATCACCCTGATCTTATAGCGGAGCTACAGTGTAGCATGATATTTGTGCATCAGAATGATATTTCCAAATATCCGGTTATCTTCCGAATATCATCCTGATGCCGACATGTGGTGGTGACGTCATCAAGGTCCGGGGGGTCATATTTCTAACATTACTCATCTTATGAAGATCCCCCAATGTTGCGAATATGACGATGACGTCATCCGGATATGAGGAGGTGCGCAGTAGGCAGATATGCTGATGACGTCAGCAGGATATGACGGTGATGTCATCAGGATGTTCATCGGCCAGACATTTGGTATCGGCTAAGCAGGAGGATCTTCCTCTGATGGATCAGGTTGTGTCGATGAAGGTGTTTATCATGCAGCTGATATTGCGATATGATGCTGACGTCAAGGTGATATTTCAAGCAACAGGATATCATGCTGCTGGAGGATGATGATGAAGGTTTATACTAGTGTCGTCGGGAGCAAAAGCACCGACATCATATATGCTCGCGACCTAGTATATAAGGTGATGAGGAGGTTGCTGCGGGGTGCATGTGGGATAATTTGACCCTGCATATTTTCAAATATCATGACGATGTATCTTGGCGGGAAACGGTTGCGACGCATAGTATTCTGCATTTCCCAAGGCCACGGGTTGGTGCGCCATTAATGGCGATTGTTGCAGAGGTATGGGCGATGGTGTGGACGGATCTAGTACCCGATTGAAGATGTGGATCCCTAGGCGGCGGCGCAAGGCTCGAGATTTCTTCCTGTCTCCTCTCCCACCTGCTGCATTGAATGTTTGAGTGCCAATCTGATGATACTGTGTATCTGGCGGGTTTTTTTGGTCAACTATGTAATTAAGGCTGAGCACCTCCTTGCTGTATATAGCAGGTTGTGTTGCTCATTTGAAGGTTGTTGAAAACTGGACATTTTGGCTCTGTAATAAGATACAACTGGTTTTGGTTGCTCTGTGCAGCAAAACTTGTGAGTTTATGTATCTCCTGTTGTACGTTTTGGCATGAATCCACTGATTTCATGGTTAATCTTATATGAATAATGCTATGTTTGCATGTGTTATGCTGATTCTGTCTCCAGTTTTGCATGTATCTTTCTTCCTGCAATAGGGATGCCATAAGTATCGACAGCTTAACACTCTGTATTGGGAGATATCTGTAAGGCAGGTATCATGTGTGTCCCCCTGAAATCTAGTTTTAGCTATTCATGCTGATCATTCACAGGTGTATGTCTACCGACTCCAAGCCCTGGATAGGCACCAATCTAGCTCTGTGTTGAGGTTATACACCAGGTCCAGGTTTGCATCCAAACACCATTTCAAACCATCTCATCTTTCCACCTGTTAGTTGTAGGATTAGAAGTAGGAACCCCTGCATGCTCTCATACCTAACCAGACATATATGTCCAAGAACGTTGCCCATCTTGTGATCTATCATACAGATCTTGGTCTATACATGAGAGTATTCTGCCTGTTGTTGTCAAGTTAGATCTTTCTATCTTTGAGCTAGTCAAGGTTACATCTTGAGATATAGGGATACCCCCCTTGGTGCGGCAGAACCAGAAGTGAAGGGGACGAGCTCACGCAACCTCTTGTATTCAGTTGGCTGAATCTGCCTGTGCATTAGAACTGGCAACCCCTAATGCTGATTCAGAAGAAAAACCAACACATCCCACATATCAAAGAAATCCAAACAACAATAGTAAACATGGAAGTTAAAGAAACTAAACTAAAGGAACAATTTGAAGATGGCAAGTCTTGGGCACAAGTGGTAAAAAGAATCAATAGAAAATCAAAGAGAACTCATAGAGAAACAAGTTAGATTGCAAATGTGGGAAGAAAGAGATAGACATGATAGAGCTACAAATATAATAATCAAAGGGTTGAAATAACATGGGGAAGGTGAGAACACCAATAGACTTCTAAAAGACATTTTAGCATGCAAACTTCAATGGGTAGGGAATATCCAACAACCAAGTAGAATTGAAAGAATGATAAAGGGAGAAAGGCATATGAATATAAGAGTTAGCTTGAAAAACATAAAAGATAAGAACAAAATATTAAGAAACAAAAGATTTCTCAAAGGCGCACAAGTTTAAATAGATGGACATTCAACCTCAGTATAATTGGAAGAAATAAGGAAGGAATGGGAGAAAGTAGTAAAAACAAGAAACATGCACAAAGAAACATGGTTATATAGGGGGAAAGCTCAGGTCAATGACAATATATTTCATAATAAATAAGGTGGATCCCTCTAGGGACACCTTATAATGATAAGTTGGAAGTGTAGAGGCTACCCTTGGAGGAGAAGTCTTGGTTTGGGCCCATAGCCGAGGGAAAGTACATCATTTTTGTTGTTGAAATGCATGAACACAAGGGCTGCAAAGTTCTAAACTTTGAAGGTTATAAGAAGGTCTTAGTTTAGAAAAAAATGACAAAAAGTGGCAAGGGCATGGGAGAGTGACAATTCTAGTAAAAGAATCATGGGAGTGAATCAAAAAGTAGAAAAGTAATATCGATGTAATCAATACATATGGATGAAGATAAATGATAATGAATCAACAATCAGTCTTGTTACATGTTACTTCACACCCTGTGGTTCAAAATCATATAAGAACAAGAAGTTGGATTGTGAGGATTCATATGCAGTTCCAAAAAGGGACATATCAGTTTATAGCTCACTTTAGGAGAAGTCATTCTAATAGGGGACTTTAATGCAAGAACAAAAAATAACTAGGCCCTTTACCTTAAAAACGAAGATGGGATGAAAAGAAACCCAATGTGACTAGAGGAAGAACAAAATCAAAAATGGGAAAGGGTCTCACAAGATAGAAAATGAGGCATCACTCAATATGGAGTATAATTGTTGAGGTTATGCCCTTTATGATTTGATCATATGTAATGGTATAAAAGCATGTCTAAACTTAGGGAACATCACATGCCAAACTTGTAGTGGTCAAAGTGTGGTTGATTACATTATTTCCTTGTAGAGTATTATGCCAAGGCTAGTGGAGGTAGAAGTGGGGAGTTTCCCTATAGAAATGAAATTTGATCACAATCTAATATATGTAAAGATTGGTATTATTGAGCAACACCAACTTTATGCCAAGCCTTCTATATACACCTTTGGAGTCAAGGAGATTGAGTATTTAGGCCACATTATTTCACACGAAGGCATCAAGCTAGATCTTCACAATATTAAGGTTATAGTAGAATCAAAAGTACATAAAACTCTCAAAAACCTTTAAGGCTTCTTGGGGCTCATAGGTTACTATCCTCATTTTTTAAAAAATTATGGCAACATAGCAGCACAACTCACAACCTTATTAAAGAAGGAATTCTTCCATTGGAATGAAACAACCACCTAGGCATTTGAGAAGCAGGAGGCCATGTGTACCACCATAGTCCTAGCTACTCCATATTTCTCCAAAAAATTCATGGTGGAATGTAATGCTTTGAGGTATGGCATGGAAGCAGTACTCATGCAAGAAAGATGACACATTGCATTTAAGAGTTTCCAACTCAAAGGTAAGAATTTTCTAAAGCTTGTTTATGAGAAGGAAATGATGGCCATCTTTCACGCAATAAAACAATGGCCCGATCACATTTAATGGGAATACAATTTAAAGTGTAGATCATGATAGTCTTAAATACTTCTTGGAATAGAGGTTATCATCAATTAAACAACAAAAATAGGTCACTAAGATGTTGGGCTATGAATTTGATATTGTATACAAGAAAGGAAAAGAGAATGTCGTGACTAATGCAACTATCTAGGAGGGATGAGTCCACAAGGCAATATTGTGTGCCATGGCTATATTACAAGCAAACTAGGTGGATGAAGCATGATGGGAATGGGAGGATGATGTAGTTACACAAGATCTTATTCAAAAGATACAACAAGATTCAAGCATGTAAGATAAATATGTATGGAAAGGAGATGTTCTCTAGTAAACGATAGGTTGTACCTATATATAAACTCAACCCTTAAACATAAGGTGATTGTAGAACTCCATGCTTCTCTAGTAGGTGGGCACTAGATCTTCTTGAAATCTTATCATAGAGTCAAGCAAGATTTTTTGGGAAGGGCTAAAAGGGGAAATCCACAAATTTGTGGTAGAATGTATAGTGTGTTACAAAAACAAAGGTAATACAATCCAAACACCAAGGTTTCTGCCACATATAGCTATTCCTAGCTAGAGGTGGGAGGAGGTGTCCATGGATTTCATCATAGGGTTGCCAAAAGCTAAAGGGGAAAATGGCATCATGGTTGTTGTGGATAGACTTACCAAATATACCCATTTTTGTTCATTATCACATCCATTGATAGCAAGTACAAAAGAAAAAACCTTTCTTGGTTATAGTTTAGAAGCTCCATGGGACCCCAAAGATCGTAGTAAATGATCACGATCTTGTCTTTACTAGTAATTTTTGGACTGATTTATTCTCATGCTTTGGTACCTAGTTGGCTCTTAACTCATCTTATCATCCCTAATTTGATGGGAAAACTAAGGTGGTCAACAAGTTCTTGGAGGGTTATTTTAGTTTTCTTGTTTTAAATAAACAAGAGAGATGGGTTTAATGGCTATCACTAGCAGAATGATGGTATAACATTTCTTTCTATACCTCATCCAAAATTTCTCCTTTTTTAGCACTATATGAGTACCACTCACCATCCTCACCTTATCTTTGAAGGTCCATCGAAAGGTTCATGTAGTCAAATAATACATTCAATGCCAACAAGAGGTACTCTCTAGTCTTGGAGAGAACTTGACAATGACACAAACTATATGAAGCAACAAGCTATCCAACATTGCTATGAAAACCATTTTGGATTCATAGATTGGGTTTTTATACATTTATAGCCATTTAAGAAAATTGCCTTGAAATAATAGAAGAAGGATAACAAACTTTTGCTTAAGTATTATGGTCCTTATCAAGTCTTGTAAAATATTGGTAGTGTCACATACAAACTTGAGTTACCCCAGACAATAAAAATATATTCAGTCTTCCATGTTTTTCATTTGAAGGACATTGGACAAAGAGTTTCAACTCAGACCAAGTTACCTGGGTTCAATGAGGAGGGAAGAATAATTATGGAGTATGAGGGAATACCTTAGACATGCATTAAGAGGTTGCATTTGAGAGAGACTATAGAGTATCTAATCAAATGGAAGAGTCTACCCAATGAGGATGCAATATGGGAGGCTAAAACAATATTGTAGAAGCATCCCAAGATAGTCAACATTGTTGAAGGGGAGGGGCATGATATGCCCTTAACCTCTACCATGTATAGGGTTATGTGTGGGATAACCTATGGCTCACTTACCATTTGTCTTTTAATACATTAGTTAGTTGCTCTTTAGGTTGACCTAATTAAGATGAAGGGGTGTGGCTTTACCTAGTTATGTCTATAAATAAGGATGAGCAAGGATCTCCCAAATGATCATATTACAAATTATAATCTTATTGTAAGGTTTTGGAGGTTGTCCCCTTAAAGTGGCTTATTTATTTATTCACGATCATGTTGTTCTTCCATTTATATTAAGTAATTTCATTAGATTATTTCAAAAGTATAGTTAGTTTGGCAACCAACTATAGTTGGCCTTATGATTTCCTAGTTTGTCCTAAGGATAGGCTTATTTCATTATAATTGGAAGGACTGGTAAAAGGATAGGGCATTCTGAGAAGGGGTTAAAAAAGAAGGCCTAGCTACATAGCCCCATAATCTCTTGGTTCTTGCCTATAAATGGCCTAATATTTCTCATAGATGTTAGGGGTTCCCTCCCCAGATGAACTGTTTCTAAAGATAGGATCTATAGATTATAAGGCTTGAGATTGAGATAGTAGGGCATCAGTTTCCATATCCACCTATGGCATATATGGATTTCTATATTTCTTCCTGGAGCTATAAAAGTTGAAGAGCACAGATCAAGTCAAAGTCCTAATAAGAGATTGTTTAACACCCATTAGGGTACTCACCATTCTAGATGATGTTAGCGATGAGAAACAATTCGATTCTCTAGTGGGCAATTGGCATGGATAAGGTAGCAAAAATTGTATTTACAACTCTACTTAAACATCATCCCTCTCAATGATCAAACAATCTAGTAAATTTACACCTCATCCACACGAAAAAGTGGTAAATAATTGTCCTCTTCTTACTAGCCATGTTTATTACAAGTATTCAATCTCAATATACCTAGTCCTTCATTTTTGTGAATATGACTAAGAAATGGTCATTATTCACAATTAATTTAATACCTACTAGTGACACTTTATCAACATTCCTTATCTCTCTTGCAAGTTCCTTTATTACTTTCAATTAAAGGTTCTTGTTTTCAACCTCACAAAAGATCAAAAGTCAAAATTTATTCTTTTAATGTCAAAAATTGCATACCCTTTCAATTTCATGTTATATTTTGGGATTGCTTTAGTGTTCATTCCCTTAGCATGTTTTAGGGATCATTTTAGCCAATCCTTAGCCTTTTCCTTCACCAGATTGCCAAATTTATTTATCAAATTCTAATTCTTCTTACTATCCTGGGAACACATGCTAAATTTTAAATGATTTCTCTAGGACACTAGCATGACGCACAAATGTTAGAATGACACTCTAGTGTCTTGTAAGTTTCCAAAATTTTAAAACATTACTTCTTGCCTAGCTACTTGTCGCCTTCTATAATGCACGTTTGTCAAATAAACACCTTTAGGATCTGAATTTGACCCTTCAACTTCCACACAAGCCATATGCAAAAACAATTTTTGAATCTCTATCAAGTTATCTCATTCTATTCTCTTACAAGTTGAAAGCTTCTCCAACCATAAGAAATATATCTTTGTCTCTCTTCTCTTTCCTATGCTTGGCCACACACTCCATTGTTGAAGCTTGTTGAAGCTACATACTACAAGATTTTCATTGGCATTCTACATGTGCTCACCTTTCTCATCTACATCATGGTGGTAATATCGTTTTAATAAGCTCATTTTCTATTTTGGATAATATTGCAACTCTTCTTTATCATTTCCTTCTAATTTTTTGTTGGTGACCATCACCATCTTTTTTATCATAAGCACACTAGGGTATTCTTCCCACAGTAGACTAGGGTTGATACTTATAGATTTATTTTATTGTCACTGCTCTTAATTCCTAGACGCACATAGGATAGGAGAACACACTATTTTTCTACTCTCTTTATTATTGATTATCCATGGAGGTTGTTAGATCAACATAGGGGATTGACCTGAAGGCAAGCTCCTAAACAACCCCAAACATTTTTCTTGTTCTTAATTATAGGTATTTTGGGAGAATATTTGATCATATGGAGGTTTGCTAGTATTTTTCCCTCTTGTCATTTTTATTTCCTTCTTGAAATATATAGATTTGGTTACATTTATTTATTTCTATATCATATCTTGTCACTTGGAATATTACTCTTGTTGTCCATGTTCCCCATTGTGTAGGTGAGTTTAAAATTTGGTGACAACTTTGTATTTTGCAACTTTCTGGGATGACAACATGAGACTTATATGACATCACATTATTTGGACTACAATGCATCACATGAACATCTACGCTTTGCACTAGTGCCCGAGACAGTGAACTTCACCTTTCAATTTCAAGTTCCTTTATTTTTGTTATTTATAATGATAAATCTAGTTTTTCAATTCTGTACTTTAGTTTCCTCTAAATTAACATTTTCCAATGCATCTCATATTTAATCTAATGTAGAAGTTAAGAGTAGCTTAATTTCACCTTTACATTTTGGTGAATGAGATGTTCTTCCAAATCTAAACAACTTTTTTTTTGTTGTGGTTCACCTTACATTTTGGTGAACCTGCCGCATTTACACTTAAAACACCTTCTTTATTGTTTCATTTGTCTATACCTTTCTTAACTTTCTCCTTTTTTTCATAATGGACAAGTTATCATATTTTCTTACATCACTTTCTAGCTTTTCTCAAAAAGGTCATGTTAGTCATACTACATTTCATACATATGATAGCAACTTAGCTCTTCCTTTGATGCTCTATGCTCTTGATCTCTCTCCTGAAACTCCTACTACTTCTAGAGATAGTTAAGGGGATGATGACATCATTGATCATTTTATTAACATTACCTTGCTTACTCTTCATGTCAGTGCTCTCCCCCTCAGTGATGAGGCATTGACTGATGTAGTTAGTGGTGGTATAATGTCTACTCCCATTTCTCTCCCTCCTTTGGTTGCATTTTCAAACTCTTTAGACCTCCCAAAGGATGTGGAGATCATATCCTTATAGTTGACGATACTTCTTCACTTGTGAGGATCATATCCTTATAGTAGATGATATTTCATCACTTGTGAGGATCATATTGTTAGTTGATGATACTTCTTCACCGCATGGTTTTCAAACTTCTATTGATAACCTTTCTTTTAGTGCCTTTGATGACTCTTCTTTGAGTGATGATGAGACTCATGCTTCTATTGATAATTTTTTTCAACAAGATGGAATATTTTCTTGTTCATCCCCTCCTCTTTGTTTGGAGGATGAAGTCCCTCTTGCAGATAATGTTGAGCATGCCAGCATCATTCATCACTTCCTTAATGTCACACTGGTTGAAAGTCCTCCTTTGATAGATATTGATCATCATTCACATGATCCTTTATTCACTATTTCCTCTCCTACATCAAAGCCATCTCTTCTAGACCTTGATCCTTGACATTATATTTCTCGACCTTCTTTTCCTACTACCACTTCTACATCATTTTCTTCTTTGAAAGCATCGCCATCAATTTCTTGTGATCTATCTTCTGTTGCTCCTTCTACATCTACATGGCTATGCTCTCCTTTATCTTTTGATATTCTGGCATACCCCTCTCCGATTGGTATGAGAACTCTCTCTCTTAACAAATACAATGGCCATGGTGATCCATTGCACCATATAAAACACTTCACCATATGCTTGACTCATACATGTGATGACTATGTCTTGGCAAAATTCTTTCCTAGCACATTGATAGATATTGCCTTAGACTAGTTCTTCACCTTACCTACTAGTTCCTTACATTCCTTCTCTGATGTTGCCTATGCATTTATCTCACTTTCAATACAACATGGTGTTGGATCTAGGGCATACAACTGAGAGGGGGGGTGAATCAGTTGTATAAAAACTTGCTCTTACTTCTAACACTTGATTCTTTTTTGTTAGTTAATAGCTTATCAATTAACCATCCATGAAAGCATAATGCATAAACACAAGAGCAGATAAACATCAACACATTGAACACCAAGATTTTGACGTGGAAAACCCGGTTAAGGGAAAAACCACGGGGTGATTAACCCAAGGATTATTCTCTGTTAGAAGAATAAGAAAAATGAATGGCACATGCCAATTAGGGCTCACTGCCCGAGCACACTGCTCACAAAGAGGCACACTGCCTACAAGGAGACGCACTGTCTACAAGTGATAAGAATCACAATCTTGAACTGGAGAATGACATCTCTACCATGTCCGGATCAGTTCCATTTAAGCCCAAAAACCCTTGCTCTGCCTTTTGCACTTCTCTTCGCTATACCACACTCATCTCCACAATCCACACCTCAAAATGAATTCTCAAACACTTATTTATACAAGACATCAACTTAGGAACAATCATCTAAGTCGGCAAACATCACAATAACATTCGCAAGGCGTGTAGAACATCCGATCGACATCCAGTCAGCCTGTTACAGGAAGAACACCAACAACTGGTAGCCATAACATCAAATCCAATTCTAACTTCAATGCGGACCGCCAACACGAACTAGATATGATCCAATGATCATCATAACCTTCCCTGAATCATCAAAAACATCCGCACTTCATCAGCTTACCAGAATTCTTCTCTTCATCATCCAGTACTTCAAGAACACAGTTTGTCGCCACTGTCATAATGCAAAAGGTACTTCTGGACCTCAAAATCATACACAACTCGAGATGACACATCATAAGGACATCCCAAACACTCCTTCCAATCCGTAGATTAGGATAATACAATTTCGGACCTCACCGGACCTTTCTGTGATCCTCTGTCACTTCTGAACACTTGCCGGAACCAGTTCCACACAGACAGCCACAACTTCTTCAGATCTTCATGCGGACCTCTAAAATCTTAGCTGAAGCATCTCAAGACTCATATCTACAAACCCTTTAATCTGCATCCTCTGGTTCTCAACCTATACAGTACATTTGCCTTCTTCTCATTACTGTTCTTCACTGTTCCGAATGGAGATTGATTTCCTCGATAACAACAGCACACAACTCATCCAAACCTTCTTACCAATGCAATATGAGTATGTTGACATCAATGACAACACTGGTTCACCTCATACTTGCAACAATCTCCCCCTTTGTCATTGATGGCAACATATGATGTGAAAAACCATCAAGACAAGAACTTCTCCTTTCTGTCACAGCTCCCCCTATCAGCAACATGTCTTCTCCTCCTTTACTGCCCCTTTTGATCATCAACTACTCGTTTTTCACATGTCTTCTCTCCCCCTTTGACATCAATGGCAAAGGGCTCATACTTGCAATTCTAATACATCAGAATCATACCAGCTGCTCCCCCTTAGTAACAGCTCCCCATCATCAATCCGGATCACAAGATATGACTGTGATATCTACCGGACTGATGCACATCAGTGCATCCTAGTTCATCACCGGAGGGGCCATGACCCCTAACTTCTCCCAGAGATATTCAAAAGAGTCCTTGGGAAGAGGTTTAGTGAAGATATCTGCAATCTAATCCTTGGAGGGAACATACTCCAATCGGACTTCTTCCTTGTTCACTTGTTCTCTCAAAAAGTGAAACTTGATAGATATGTGCTTAGTCTTAGAATGCAATACCGGATTCTTAGAAATATTAATTGCACTTGAATTATCACAGAAAATTGTGATAGGTTCCTCATATTCAACTTTAATGTCTCTTAGCATCTGCTTCATCCATAAGATTTGAGTGCAACTACCTGCCGCTGCAATGTATTCTGCTTCAGTTGTAGACAGAGATATTGCATCTTGTTTCTTGCTTAGCCAAGAAACCAATCTCTTCCCCAAAAAGAATGCTCCACCACTGGTGCTCTTCCGGTCATCCACATCTCCTGCCCAATCTGCATCTGTGTAAGCATGAAGAGAGAAATCTGGATCTCTAGGGTACCATAGACCATACTCAACTGTTCCTTTCAAGTACCTAAAAATTCTTTTGATTGCCATAACATGAGATTCTCTAGGATCAGCCTGGAATCTTGCCACAAGACCAACATCCTGCATTATATCTGGTCTAGTCTGAGTGAGATACAACAATCCACCAATCATTGATCTATACTTTGTCTGATCTGCCTTTGGAGAGTCATCATCTTTGCTCAACTTACATTCGGTTGCCATAGGAGTGTTTATTGGCTTTGAATCTTCCATACCAAATTTCCTCAACAATTCTTTCACATATTTGGTTTGAGAAATGAAGATCCCTTTCTTTGTTTGAGTAATTTGCAGACCCAAGAAGAAATTCATTTCACCAAGCATAGACATTTCAAACTCACTTTTCATCTGATTTGCAAAAGTTTTTCACATACTATCTCTTCCTCCAAAAATGATATCATCCACAAACACTTCAATAATTAAAATATTTTCATGATCAATTTTGAAATATAAGTTACTGTCAGCGGTACCTTTGTTGAATCCAATCTGCACAAGACGCTTATCCAACCTTTCATACCATGCTCTTGGGGCTTGCTTCAATCCATACAAAGCTTTCTTCAACTTGCAGACCATATCATCATTATCAGACAATTGAAATCCATCCGGTTGTTCAATGTAAACTTCTTCTTCCAGATCACCATTTAGGAAGGCAGACTTGACATCCATCTGATATACCTTGAAGTCTTTGAAGGCAGCAAATGCAAGAAATAATCTGACTGCTTCAATTCTTGCCATAGGAGCAAAGGTCTCTTCAAAATCAATTCCTTCTATTTGAGAGTAGCCTTTACAGACCAATCTAGCTTTGTTTTTGATTACTTCACCAGCTTCATTCAGTTTGTTCTGGAAGACCCATTTGGTTCCAATCACATTCCTGTCTCTAGGTCTGGGAACAAGATCCCAAGTACGATTTTTCTCAATTTGCATCAATTCTTCCTTCATTGCTTTGTTCCAGTTTTCATCATTGCAAGCCTCATTTACTGTCTTAGGTTCAATCTTTGAAATCAGACAGTATTCATTTGAATCTTGAGCAATTCTTCTTCTTTTTTGTACCCCTTTACTTTTGTCACCTATGATCTGATCTTCAGAGTGATTTAGAGTTACATACCTTGGAGCTTTGGGAGTTTTTTGCACTACTAATTCTTGATCAGGCTCATTCAGACAAACTTCTTCTTCCTGATTTACCGGATCAGTCTGGATCTGAATTTCAGAGGAGGAAGGAGCTCCTTGCACCACAGGATCATTCTGATCATCTTCATCACATTCATAGAACCTTGAGGGCTTCTCAATTCCTTCATCAACTTTCACATTAGTACTTTCTATCATCTTCCTCAGTCTCTTATTGTAACACCGGTATGCTTTGCTTTGAGTGGAGTAACCCAAGAAAATTCCTTCATCACTTCTAGCATCAAACTTTCCTAGATCTTCATCTCTTTTAATATAACATTTGCTGCCAAATACTCTGAAATATCTCACAGTAGGAGTGATGCCAAACCAAAGTTCATAGGGGGTCTTACCAGTATTATTTCTGATTTAAACTCGGTTGAGAGTGTAGACTGCAGTGCTAATAGCTTCTTTCCAAAACATTTGAGGAACATTTGCTTCCAACATCATTGTCCTGGCAGCTTCCTGAATGGTCCGGTTCTTTCTCTCAACTACTCCATTCTGCTATGGAGTCCTAGGAGCAGACAATTATCTCCTTATACCCTGTTTCTCACAAAAGTCAATGAACTCACCAGATGTAAATTCACCACCTCTATCAGACCTTAGACACTTCAGTTTTAATCCGGTTTGATTCTCTACCATAGCTTTGAAGATTTTGAACTTCTCAAGGGCTTCTGATTTCTCTTTTAGGAAGGTAACCCACATCATCCGGGAATGGTCATCAATTAGCAACATGAAATATCTATCACCTTGCAGACTCTTGATTCTTGTCGGACCACAGAGATCAGTATGTACTAATTCCAACAATCTGGTAGAGGACTGATCTTTGCTTTTGAAAGAGACTCTGCTCTGTTTACCTAGCTAACATTCTTTGCACAAACTATTTGTAGGTTTCACCAATTTTGGAAGATCTCTTACAGCCTGAATATTGCTTATCTTGATGATGTTATCAAAATTTACATGACACATTCTTCTATGCCATAACCAACTTTGATCAACTTGAACAAATAGACAACTTTTATTTGAACCAACCAGATGAAAGATATTACCTTTTGTTTGAGCACCGGATGCAATTTCAGTTCCGGAGCTTGTAAAGATTCTGCATTTTCCATTCTTGAAGTGGAGATCATAGCCTTTGTCCACTAACTGACCAACACTGAGAAGATTGTGCTTCAATCCTTCAACATATAGTTCCCCTACCTCTGATTCTGCCAGTAGAATTGTCACCAAACTTTACCATTCCTCCTTCATACCTTTCCAAATCTAAGAACTTATTCTTGTCACCAGTCATATGGTGAGAGCATCCACTGTCAATAACCCAATCATCATTTTCTTCTACTTGAGCAGCCAAAGCTCTTTCCACAACCTTGTGATTGACAGATTCAAAGGATATTGAATCTTCTTCCTTGATAGCAATAAACACCCATTCATTTCTGGATTTGCTTCCTAGTTCTGATTCATCATCTGTTACTCCTTCATTGTCATCTTCTTCATGAACATAATAGCAGTTCTTTTGAAACCTTTGTCTGTCAGTATTAGACCTTGTAGATCTTTCTGGACATCTTGAAGAAAAATGACCAATCTTATTGCAGTTGAAACACTTAAAGGGTAGTTTTCCTTCATACTTACCGGATCCTCTTGGCAGTCTCTTTGCAATGAGGGCTTCAAGTTAAGCTGTTTCGGCTTCCTCTTCTTCCATGTCTCTTCTTGCTTGATCATACCATGACATCTTCCTTGAAGAGTTTTCTCCTGGATCAAATCTTTATTTGCCTTTCACATAGGTACTGGCTTTGAAAGCAGATTCAGTCTTGGGTGGATCATCTCCAAACTCGGTCATTTCAAATGCAGCTAGTTTGCCAGCCAATTGTTCTCTTGTGACAGTTGTGTGGGCTCTGAATTCATCAATGGCAGCAACCTTGATTTTGTAGGCAGCAGGAAGGGATCTGAGAATTTTGCAAACAATCTCATTTTCATCCAGAGTTCCACCAGCATTTCTAATTCCACATACCAGCTCATTCACTCTTGGCATAAAGGTAGTGATGTTTTCATCTTCTCTCATCTTCAATCTTTCAAATTTTCCTTTTAGACTTTGCAACCTTGCACTTTTGACAAACTCATCTCCTTCATACAGAAGTTCCAGTTTAGTCAAGATCTCATATGCAGTTGGTAGGTCGATAACATTTGAGAGATCTGAGTCATTCAATGCGCTTAGAAGAGCTTCCTTGGTCCGCAGATTGTTTTCAGCATCTGTGATTTCATTCAGAGTTGTTGGACTACCCTGTGGAGGTACATATGGTTTTGAGACCATGGCCAAGTATGCTTTTCCCATACACTCCAAGTGACATTTCATGCGACCTTTCCAGAGAGTGAAGTTGGTTCCATCGAACTTCAGACTATCCTTCTTGTATGACGACGTCCTGGATCTCCTCAAGCGGTTAAGCTCCTTTTAGAGGAACCTGACTCTGATACCAATTGTTGGATCTAGGGCATACAACTGAGAGGGGGGGTGAATCAGTTGTATAAAAACTTGCTCTTACTTCTAACACTTGATTCTTCTTTGTTAGTTAACAGCTTATCAATTAACCATCTATGAAAGCATAATGCATAAACACAAGAGCAGATAAACATCAACACATTGAACACCAAGATTTTGACGTGGAAAACCCGGTTAAGGGAAAAACCACGGGGTGATTAACCCAAGGATTATTCTCTGTTAGAAGAATAAGAAAAATGAATGGCACATGCTAATTAGGGCTCACTGCCCGAGCACACTGCTCACAAAGAGGCACACTGCCTACAAGGAGACACACTGTCTACAAGTGATAAGAATCACAATCTTGAACTGGAGAATGACATCTCTACCATGTATGGATTAGTTCCATTTAAGCCCAAAAACCCTTACTCTGCCTTTCGCACTTCTCTTCGCTATACCACACTCATCTCCACAATCCACACCTCAAAATGAATTCTCAAACACTTATTTATACAAGACATCAACTTAGGAACAATCATCTAAGTCGGCAAACATCACAATAACATTCGCAAGGCGTGTAGAACATCCGGTCGACATCCGGTCGGCCTGTTACAGGAAGAACACCAACAACTAGTAGTCATAACATCAAATCCAATTCTAACTTCAATGCGGACCGCCAACACGAACTAGATATGATCCAATGATCATCATAACCTTCCCTGAATCATCAAAAACATCTGCACTTCATCAGCTTACTGGAATTCTTCTCTTCATCATCCAGTACTTCAAGAACACAGTCTGTTGCCACTGTCATAATGCAAAAGGTACTTCCGGACCTCAAAATCATACACAACTCGAGATGACACATCATAAGGACATCCCAAACACTCCTTCCAATCCGCAAATTAGGATAATACAATTCTGGACCTCACTGGACCTTTCTGTGATCCTCTGTCACTTCTGAACACTTGCCAGAACCGGTTCCACATAGACAGCCACAACTTCTTCAGATCTTCATGCGGACCTCTGAAATCTTAGCTGAAGCATCTCAAGACTCATATCTATAAACCCTTTAATCTGCATCCTCTGGTTCTCAACCTATATAGTACATTTGCCTTCTTCTCATTATTGTTCTTCACTGTTCTTCACTATTCCAGATGGAGACTGATTTCCTCAATAACAACAGCACACAACTCATCCAAACCTTCTTACCAATGCAATATGAGTATGTTGACATCAATGACAACACTGGTTCACCTCATACTTGCAACACATGGAGCCTAAAGTCTCTCTTACACACTTGACACAATACAAACAAGTTGTTAATGAGAGTGTCTAGGGATTCACATCTCATTTCTTTTCCTTGCTTATTTGATGGAGTTTTTCATCCCCCTAATGGCCTTATTCAACCTCTATGTTGTGAGAACGTATTGCTACATATCCACCAAGCTATATTTTTTTAACAATTTTCCTCTCTTTCTAACTTAGTTCTTTGTGCTCTTGAAGTTGATCAAATCCTTCTAGAACACCCTCACCTCAAATGCGATGATACACTTCTCCCTTCCTATGATGAGAAGTTTTAGTTTTTTGTTGGTGATCCTCCTATAACTTCTATATTTATTCATGCCACAACTCTACTCCTAGAGAATTATCTTCATCATTCTCCTTATGAGGTGGACTTGGTCGAGTCATTCGATCACTTCACCTTCATCATTGATTGATTCTACTATCAATTTGTTGTGCTAGTACCTATTATCTGGTACATATAGCTTTTTTTCTTCACTTGTTGCCATTCATGGTTGTATAATTTTAGGTGCAACCACCTTCTCTTTTCTCAAGTAACAACACGACCTTCTTTATCTTTGTTGTCCTCACTCATATTCTGGGGGTAGTGACAACTTGTTCTAGAAGCAAACACCCTACATGTGTCCTTCCTAGGGACTTTCTTCTTTCTCTATCCCCTTTCATCTACCTTAAAGTCAATTGCATACACTTCTTCTATGCAATTATTTTAAGGGGGGTGTAAATCTACCATTTTTACATTGTTGGCGCACTCCCTGTGGTGTTCATCTATCATTCTTACATTATTGACACTCCCTAAGGTTGTAGTAGCTTGTGGTCCCAATTATATACACCTGCTTGGACTAACCACTCTTATCAAGATTACCTAGCCATGCTACTCCATATAATCTTTGATATTGCTTTTATATGTGAGCCATGTAGTGACACAATGCTAGATTGTGTGCTCCATTTTTAGGCTACTTTTCATACTTTTTTGAGTCACCTAGCAACACGGCTTACTAGCACTTGTGATTCAAAAAGGTATTGTATGGTTCCTAGCCACACAATGTTAGATATTGAACCATACTTAGTATCCTTTGTAGCAACAAAATGCTAGAAAATGCTTTTTTTTCTCTTCATTTTCTTCTCATGGTTCTTAGAAGAAAAGAAAGCTAGTCCTTGAATCATGCATTTTCTTCTCATGATTCCTAGTGACAAAGCAAGCTAGTCCTTGAATCATGCATTTTCTTCTCATGACCCCTAGCAGCAAAACAAGCTAGAAACTAAGTCATGTTTTATCATTCACATTGATTTCTTCCCTTTCTCTTTGTATGCATTAGTCTATTCTATCTCTAAAGCAATCGATCAGCTCATTACATTCTTCTCATCGTATAAGAATTCCTCTATTTTTTATCTCTCTTGTTCTCATTGCATTTTGGGGATGATGCAAAGTATTGAGACAACTTTCACATCTAGGTTTCTTTCATGATAACCCAATTTTTTCTTTATTTGTTTGTTATGTGTCTTTTTCCCATGTGTTGTTGTATTGTTTCTTTACTCCTAAAATGTGTGATGTAGGTTTATCTGTTTCTGACGCATCTATGTTGCAATTTTTTATGTTATTCATGTTTCTATATATGTTTGTGATGCTCTGACATGGTGGTTTTGTAGGTTTTTCTTTCTAACACTATTGTTTGCAAGTTTTTTGTTGTCTAATGTACTTGTTTTGCAATTTTTCAACATGGGGGCATGGTTCATTTGCCTGAAGAGCTCTTTGCATCCTCTACAATATTCATTTTGGAGTATCATTTTTCATGATATTTACTTTTAGCATTTCGTTTGCATACTTTAGCATAGCTTATCACCTAGTGTCATCAGCTCGCTAAAGTGGGGGGCAAAATGTAATGTCAAAAATTACATACCTTTGCAATTTCACACTATATTTTGGGCTTGTACTTTAGTGTTCATTTCTTAGCATGTTTTAGGGATCATTTTAGCCCAACCTTAACCTTTTCCTTCATTAGATTACTAGATTTATTTATCAGATTCTATATCTTCTCGTCGTCTTGGGAACATGTGTTGAATTTTGAGCAATTTCTCTAAGACACTAGTGCAACATGTAGATGTTTGCATAATGTGCTAGTGTTCCGTGAGTTTCTAAAAATTTAAAACATTGCTTCCCACCTAGCTATTTGTTACCACCTAGACTATAATGCACGTGTATCAGAAAAATACCTTCGATATCCAAATCTGACCCTTCAACTTTCGTACAAGCCTTATACAAAAGTAAAATTTGAATCTCTATTAAGCTATCTCATTCTATTCTCTTGCAACTTAAAAGCTTCTCCAACTACATGAAATATATCTTTGGCTCTCTTCTCTCTGCTACGCTTGGTTGTGCACTCCATTGGTGAAGCTTGGTGAAGTTGTATACTACAATATTTTCATTGACAATTACATGTGCTCACCTTTCTCCTCTACATCACGCTGGTAATATTTTTTTAATAAGGTCTTATTCTTGTTTGGATAAGACAACAAATCTTCTTTATCATTTCCTTCTACATTTATATTGGCAAATGTATTGGTGACCATCACCATCCTTGTTAAATCATACACACACTAGGGTATTATTCCTCATAGAACATGGTTAATAATTATAGATTTATTTTATTGTCACTACTCTTAAATTCTAGATATATGTAGGATAGGAGTACACACTATTTTTCCAATCTCTTTATCATTCCCTGTCCATGGAGGTTAGAAGACCAACATAGGGGCTTGGCCTGAAGGCGAGCTCCCAAATAGCTCCAAACATTTTTCTTGTTCTTAGCTATAGGTATTTTGGAAGAATATTCGATCACACGAAGTTTTGCTAGTATTTTTTCCTCTCTTGTCATTTTTATTTCCTTCTTGAAATATATAGATTTGGTTACATTTCTTTATTTCTATATCATATCTTGTCACCTAGAATATTACTCTTGTTGTGCATGTTCCCTATTGTGCAGGTGAGTTTGAAATATTGGTGAAAACTTTGTATTTTGCAACTTTCTGGGATGATAACATGTTATTTGGACTACAACGCATCACACGAATGTCCACGTGTTGTGCTAGTTGTTTACATCAAAATATAGATTTTAATAAAAGATTTGAAAACTACACAAACCCTAAAATCTATATCAAGTGTAACAGAAAGATAAATGATAAACTATTGAAACCAAATAAAGATAAATGCAAATGTTACCAAACGATTTAGAATGTGGTTGTTCAGAAGATAGATGCATAACTCCAATTGTGAATTTGCCAGTATAATTTTGGCCAGGGTCAAAATGGAAAATGAGATAGGTTTTTAATAAAACTTGGTGAAAATCAGTTTGGGTGGTTGATCAAGTAAAGATTAGTTAAACGGGTTTTGAACGGACTGGTAGGTATTTTACAGGTTTCGATTTTTGATTTAGGTTAATGTTAAATAATAAATTAAGTTTATTAATCTTAATTTATTATTTATGATATTTATGGTTTTTTATTTATGATTTTTGATTCAAATGCAAGATGAAAAGATAACACACACAAGCAAGCAAGCAAGCATGCACAAATGATTCAAAAACAAACAAGGCATTATCCCTGTCAAGCTAAAAACTGATGATCAATTGGATTGATTGATGTTGATAATGATGATGATTGATTGATAGCGTTGTTGATGTGGGAACGATTTATCCCAAGAACAACGTGAGGATTGATGATTAAGTGATAGCGTTGTTGATGTGGGAATGATTTATCCCAAGAACAACACGAGGATTGTGTTGTTGAATGGGAATGATATATCCTGAGAACAACACTAGGATTGGGAACGATATATCCCATTGATGATGAGGATTGATCGATTAGGTTCACAACTAGGCTAGGAACCAAGACCATGGATACAATTGGATAAGTTAACTTGATTGGTATGGAAGGATACTTGCATGTGATTGATTTGATTGGTTGGGTTGATGGATTGATTGATTTGATGATTGGAGAAATGATTGGATTGGATTTGGATTGATTGAATTGATTTTTGTTGGATATTTGATTTTTTTTGTATTTTGGGAATATTGTGATTTTTTGACTTTTCAAACGTTATGATTTTTTTTGGATTTTTGGCATGGGATTGTGTGTAGATAGCCTTTGGATAGATACCAATGACAAGGGAAAACCAAACCAAAAGGCAATAATGAATGGGGATGAACAATAGTGAATGGGATAGATAAAAGAATTGGATGGATGGATAAGAGGATGGGTGATAGGATCAAAGTAGGATTAAAAAGATTGGTAATGGGATAAATGTAGGATTGGATGGGTGAAGGAAGTAGTGATAAGAAATGGATAGGAAGTGTGTAGGGATGATGGGTGGATAAAAAGAACGAATGATAGGATAAATGTAGGATTTGGATGGATAAGAGGAGTGGCGATAGCATGAAGATAGGGTGGATACAAGGAGTGGTGTTAGAAGCATAATGGATGGGAGAAATATGTTAGGATGTATGGAGGGAACCTAGGATGTGATCTTCAAGGACTATATTGCATAGGAATAACCTGCCCCCACTCTAGATATTATGCCTTAGGATTTAACAAGGTGGTTCTTATTAGGATGCATGATGGGGATAATGCTTGCAATGGATGAATGGACTTAGTAGTAGATAGATATATGGAGGATATTTTTTTTTAGAAATGGATGGATGGAATTTGGAGTATGACAAGAGGTGTCTAAAAGCATTTTTCAACATTTTGCCCCTACACTCATCAAGATCAAAAGGAGGAAGGGAAGATGGATGGTGCAATGAGGAAGGTATGATAGATATGATGGACACGATAGGATGGAAAATGATAAGATAGGATATATGCGATAGGATACATAGGATGGGATAGATTAGACAACATGCCCCCAGGTGTAAAGCACATACATAATCACCTACACATGACGCCTGTTTGCCAGGTTTTCATCATGGTACTTATCCAAGGCACCTGTTTACCAGGTTTTCACCATTGGATGAAATGGTTTCTCTTTACTATTTTGATTATTATTTTTTCTTTGTAGGGGATAGTAGGATGGAATAGATGGGGACTCAAGATTTTGTTCCCATAGAAATGTCCCAGGATGGATAACTCATAGACCATGTCAAATGTCGTTATGCTCATAGATGTTGGTAGGGAATTACATGAGAGGGTAATGGATTTTGATGTGGATTATGAAAGGTTCATGCAAGGAATGATAGGGGATAGGAGAGTATGATGTGGACAATGATGGAAGGATAGTGTATGAGGATGGAGTTAAAGAGATAGATATGGCTTATGCAAAAGCATGGAACATAGGATTATGATGGAAGAAATAAGTAGGATAGTAGATTGGAGATGGGGAGATGGAGGTATGTGGGAATGTTGTGGAATGGAAGGGAACCATGACCAACGGTTGCACACACTGAAATGGATTTTGAAGCTTAGAAGGGGGATTTGAGAGTAATGGAGATGCTATCTGAGGGGATTGCCTATTTAGGTCTTTAGGGACCCAAATGGACTTATGAATTTTAGTATTTTGCGATGGGGAATGGGATGTTTGGGATTTTAAGATTGTGGATGCTCTATTTGAATTGGGTGCTTTATGCTTAGGGACCCAAACCATTTTGGTTGTGAAATTATCTTTTTGAGATGTGGACTTGGGTAGCCTTTTTAAATTTTGATTTTGCTTTGATTTTGTGGATTGGTGCCATGTGGCATGAGAATTATTAGGATGTTTGGCTTTATGGTTGGAGGCATCCAAATTTTTATTTTTGAATCCCATAGGGGTGTTTAGGATAGCTTCATGTTTATTCAATGTGTGCATTTGTTGATCATGATTAGGAATTGCAGGAGATGTATGGAAGGAGGGATTAATGGATTTTTGGCTAAAGTGATAAGGGGATGTGAGAATAGGAATATTAGGAGTTGGAAGGAGGGGAGGTAAAGTAGATGGGGGGATGTTAGGAGTTGGAAGAAGTGAAGATAAAGTGGATGGAGGAAGATGAATGGTCACATGCTTTTTAGGTGCATAGGATGATGGAGGAGGAATAGCAACAAATGTTTTATGGGTGCGATGAGATGCACCTAGGTTGGGCTTAGATGAAGTGGATTTAGGAGGGAGAAATGTGGTACCAACAACTTGATATTGCTTACCTTGGGGTGTATATCCAAGGCCATATGAGCATGGAGGAACTTTGACATGAATAGGCTCTAAAATACCTTGTTCATGAAGGCCTAAGCCTTTACCTTGATAGTTCATGTTTTGGAGTATGCGGTGGACGATGGGACTAGGTGTGCTTTGGGAACTAGACTTGAGCTCATTATTGGATGGAGAAGTGGTAGACAATGGTTGCTCCTCTCCTAGTGAAGAACATTCATTTAGGAAGGAAGTAAGACCAATAGGACATGATGGTGGATTTGAAATGGGATCAATATGGGATGGTGAAGGAGTAATAGGATCTTGTTTATGTTCATTATGCTCATGAAGATTCAATGTATTTGTTTGATTATCTATGTGCTTGTGGGGACCAAGTGTCTCATCAAGAGAAGTGGATGTTATGGGATGACAGACAGGAGTGGTGGAGGTTTCTTGAACATGGATAGTATTAGGACTTTGAGTGGAAGGAATGACAAGCTCTTGATCACAAATAATATCTTGATCATAGAAAAGATATAGGTTATGAATAGGTTGAAAGGAAGAGCTATGATCTTGATTTGGTAAGGAGCAAAGTTGATCATGCTTTAGAGTTGACTCTTGACATAAATCTTGAGTTTGGATAGGAATGGAGGTTTCTTGGATAGGTTTAATGTATGGTGGGGAATTAATTGGGCTTATGGCAGGTGGATCTTCAAGAACATTTGAAGGTTCTTGGATAATTTGTGGACTAGAAGATGAGATTGGAGACATAGGCATGACATTTAAAGGTTCTTGGATAGGGATTTGATGGCATGAGGATGGTGGTTGATTCCTTGCTAGTAGCCAATGGATCACATCCTTCATTAGTATACGAGTGGATGCACAATATAATGGATGGATAATAAGGATGGAAGGTGTAGGATTAGAATGCAATGGAGGGATAATGGGATTAGGTGTGATAGGAGTGGGATTAGGATCGGGTGGATGGACAACAGGATTGGATATAATAGGAATAGGATTTGGGTTAGGTGCGAGGATGATAGGATTGGCTGTGATAGGATCAAGACTTGGATTGGGATTCAGTTGATGGATCATAAGATTGGGTTTAGGTGGAAAAATTGATGGTTTAGACTTTAAGGGTGTTCGGGATTAGCTTAATGGATTAGGATTTGGAAGGTTGGATGGATTATATGATGGAGGTCCCATAGGAATGGATGGATGAGGAGGACTAGTGGATGGATTGGTGTATGAATCCAAACTTGAGTGGTGTCTCCCTTGTCAAGAGTATCATTAAGATGAATTGTGAATTCTTGATCTTGGTGCAAGGAGAGATTAGTTCTAGTATGCTCATGTTGTGGAGGATTTTGAGATGGATATTGAGGAATATTCATGAGATTGGTTGATGTGGAGAGACTAGGTTGGCATGATGATGGGGGTGACTCATAGAATAATGATGGGGGTGACTCATAGAAGTTAGGTTGAATTTGTTGATGTTGTGTGGATGATGGTGGTGAAGGTAATGAAGGGATTGATGGATTAGAAGGTTGGGGAACCAATGGATTAGGATTGAAATTAGATGGAATTTGTTGTTGTTGCATGGATAAAGGTACGGTCGATGATGTATTAAATGAAGGTTGTGGTTTTTGGGCTAAGATTTGTTGTTGTTGAAGGAGGGCTTTTTTTTTTTGGCTTTGTTGTTGAAGATATAAGGTGAGGGGACTTGGTATGTGTGAAAATGAAGCATGGGTAGGGATTTGGACCTATGAGGTTTGAGGTAAAGTTATTGTTGAATAGATTTGAGGTATGGATGTGTTGGGTTGATATGAGTGGTAGATTGGTTGTGATAAAGATTTGTATGAGGTGGATGGAGATGACTCATAGAGTTGGGGTGTTGACGTGGTAGGATGTTGAAATTGTGAAGATAATTGTGATAGTTGTGCCAATTGAAATCTAAGATCTGCCTCTTGTTGTAGTGATTGAGTAAGTTGTGATTGAGCGAGTTGTTGGTATGATTGGGCGAGTTGTTGTAGCTGAAGGATTTGGGGATCAAGGGTTTTGAGGATGAGACATTGGTAGGCTTATAATTTCATGAAGTTGAGGGTATGGAAGTAGATACCTGTGTTGGTTGAGTGTTGATGTGATGGATGTGGATAGAAGAAGTTTGAGGTATGGAAACATAAGTTGTATTGGGGATTAATTGAGATGAGGGAATGTTGGAGGTTTTTGGTATAGAAGATATAGGGATAGAATGTGAGATTCCTAATGGTGAAATGGAAGCGGTTCCAAGAGATGACCCTAATGAAGGAAATGATGAAGATGTAAGTGATGACTGAATGTGTTGAATCACAGGGATAGATTGTGAGATTCCTAATGGTGGAATCGACGGGGGTGTAAGTGATGACCCTAATGAAGAAAATGATGAAGGTGTAAGTGATGACTGAATGGGTTGGATCATAGGAGGAGAATAATCTGGAGGTATCCCCAACGTGTAAGTATGTGAGGAGATAGATTGAGAGATGTTTGACATAGGTGTTGAAAGTGGTTGATGGGAAGAGAGGGGTTGGATTTTAGAAATAGAGGTATCTTGTGGTATCCCCAAGGTGAAATTTTGTGGTGATGTGATAGATGAGATAGATTGGAACACATTTGACATAGGTGTTAAAAATGATTGATGGAGAGAGGAATTAGTTTGAGGTTTAGCCTTAGCTTTTTCTATTTTTCTTCGTGCTTTTTCTCTCTCATAAATATCATCAGGGACTCTAGCTCCACAATCATAAAGATATTGCATATAATAATTAGGATCATGATCCATGGAGAGATGAACAAGTTGTAAAGTTTCAGGATCTTGTTGGAGTTGAAGTGCAATTGGATTTGTTTCAGTATAGACATGTGTGGATTTAGGAGTTTTGGGAGTAACTGGTTGCTCTGATACATCATCTCGGACATCTACATAAGTTGAAAGGTCTCGAAGTGGATCATTATGAAAATATGATGATGAACCAGTATTTTGTTGAGTGGGATTGATTTGATCATGGATGGGCTCGTCTTCGAGGAATCTTAAGGATTGAGGTTGCCATTTTTGAGGAGTGAACTCCATATTGTTTTTCTTGGCTTGGGCACGGGTAGTAACCATGAAAATAGATGACAATTTGGAATGGTAAAAAGCTCTCAAATGGATATATATGGATGATATGAAAGACTCCAAAAAGTGGGAATAAATGATATGGATCAAGATGTGGATATGAATTGTTTGATTTAGGACAAAAATAGAGTCAAAATGATGACTCGAAGAGACCAGGTGGACCTTAGGATTGGATACGGATAAGGGGCTCCTTTAAAACACTCAGGGTTACGATATGCCTAAGGAAGAAAGGAGATTAAAATGCCACCCCTACTCAAGGGAAGTCAGGGCTTATTGAGTAGGAAAGATAAGATGGCAAGGATACACTAACTTAAGAATGGTCAGGGCTTCTTAAGCAAATGGATCGGTATGGGATTGATTAAAAAAAAGGTCTGTCTCTTGATGACTTGAATGTTGATATATGATCAATAGGATAATGGGAGTCCCCTATTGGAAAGAGATTTTGGGAATGGATATGGATGAATGATCAATTGAGAGAGCTTCTTATGATTCAAAGTATCAAGGTTCAACTTGAGATGTGACATGAGGATGAAAGGTTCTCAATTCTGAAAGTCAAGTTGATGGTGTAGGAGACAAGTTGTAATGGTGATGATGATCAGGTATGCACACACATCAATCATATAAGACACAACAATTTGATTGGTTGTTTTTTATGACACTTTGATGTTTTGTAAACACTTGTAAACATGCACGTTCCTGGGCTAGGAAAGGACAATACTTGCTGAGTTCCCACTTGGTTTTACCTAGCCGCGCCTACTTATGGTGTATAGCTCCAGGAACTTGGGGATCATATAAGACACAACAATTTGATTGGTTGTTTTTTATGACACTTTGATGTTTTGTAAACACTTGTAAACATGCACGTTCCTGGTCTAGGAAAGGACAATACTTGCTGAGTTCCCACTTGGTTTTACCCAGCCGCACCTACTTATGGTGTATAGCTCTAGGAACTTGGGGCATGGGCTCCCCCTTACAGTGCACTCACTTCTCAGGAACACCAAGTTCCAGGTCCTAGGATGTGCAGATCCTGAGGTACCTCGCTATCTCTGCCATAAGTCACGAAAATTTGGGACGGCTATCAGAGTTTCCTCCTGTATCAACAAGTAGAGGGTTTTTGGCCACTAAACAAAAGGGTTCTAGTGAATATCCAGGGGACCGGCACCTTATGAGCATCTAGAAAGCCACTAAAGGCTTTGACTAACCCTACTAGGAGTTTTAATATACACAAAGGTACACCTCCCTTCGAGCTAGCACTGTACGGTAAGTGCTAATACTGGTTAGACTTGGCTTTCGTCTTATCCTTAATTTATATAGCGGACCAGATGAAAGTACCGCTTGGGGTCGCAAATGAATTCTCCTTGCGGATGTGTCTCAAGAGCAGGCCCACTCTAAGGATAACAAGAGCAAGAAAACACATTTTTTTTATCTCCCAGATCGCACGAAACGCAAGGAGAGAGCATACACAACGTCTTTGCCTCACACTTGCATGGGGTTCATTTTAATTCCAAATCCAAATGTGTGGGTGGTTATACAAAATGTCAAAGGAATGCTTTTGATTCTCAAGATCGCCAAGTGGCGCAAGAGAAGAGCATACGCATTCAATGACAAAATTGCAAGCCACAAGACATCGCAAACACTTGTTAATTTTAACCCTTGCTTATGATGTGATCTAATCTATAAAAAGAAGACACGTTGTTTCAAGATTAGATTCTTTGACAATCGAACCTGCAACACACTGATTAGTAGTTTGCAAAAATAGTTTTTGACAAGCGTAAAGCTGCAATGAAAATGTTAGACCAAGTTGAATGAACCTGCAAAAGTCCACACGAAATGTTAAATGTGTTGTGAGAGAAAAATGTTTTGATGTTTTTAAAATGATTGAATTGCAAAGGATTATACCAGAAAATCTGAGATGAATTTGAGAAAATAGCCTTCACCATGATATAGTTTTCTGAATTAGCTTTCCGATGCTTGCGAAAACATGAAAATCCAATGAATAACAAAAAAAGTTATGTCAGTTTGAATAAAATAGCCTCCAAGAGTTACAAATGAGGACTCTGATGGTTTGCAAATTTGGTTGTTGGCAGTTTGAACTCTGATTGGTCACATGAGATGGTTATGCTCCAGCAGTTAAAATGAAAGTTAAAACTACCATTAAAATCTGATGCTACTCTTTGTTGCTGCGGGCAGTTTTTAAAACTCTCAATCAAGGTTTTTAACACCACAACATTTGGTTTACTGTCAGGAAGCTAAATTAAAAGGTTCATATAAACAATTAATGTCAAACACCTGACTTGAATGTCGACCAACCACAGTTAAACCCTTGACAATGAATGCGCTTAGTGCTTAAACCATTAACAACAAATGTTGACAGTGAGAACTGAGAGTCAATACCATAAATGTTTGACAAAAATAGCTGAGAAAAAATACCTAATGGTGACCACTGCTATTTATTCTATAACAACATGATTGCTAGTTTAAATACCATGGTTTTGAAGGAAATGCTATTGTTTAACGACTAGCAGATTATATAGTTCCTTCGCTCACCCGAGTTCTTCCAATTTCTGATGTGCCTCCGTTAATCATGTATCTCACGTCACCAAGAAACTAAAATCTGATAGGTGGATTACCACAGACAATATCAGTAGTTTGATCTCCACAAATAACACTAGCACTTTGAATGAAAATTAAAATTTGCATTTGCACTCATAGGAGTTCAAGGACACGGCGATAGGAATAAGCAACGAGTTTTAAAAGATTTTCCAGTGTTAACTAGCAAGCTGCATCCACAGGAGACTCAAGGAATACACTGTTGTCTCATGCCAAAAGTTTTCTAAACTTGATTGATGTTCCTATCAACGTATTTTTAATAAAAGATTTGAAAACTACACAAACCCTAAAATCTATATCGAGTGTAACAGAAAGATAAATGATAAACTATTGAAACCAAATAAAGATAACTACAGATGTTACCGAATGATTTAGAATGTGGTTGCTCGGAAGATAGATGCATAACCCCAATTGTGAATTTCCTAGTATAATTTTGCACAGGGTCAAAATGGAAAATGAGATAGGTTTTTAATAAAAGTTGGTGAAAATCAGTTTGGGTGGTTGATTGGGTAAAGATTAGTTAAACGGGTTTTGAATGGACTAGTAGGTATTTTACGGGTTTCAATTTTTGATTTAAATGTTAAATAATAAATTAAGTTTATTAATCTTAATTTATTATTTATGATATTTATGGGATGTGGTAAAAGTGGAAGATTTAATTAATTAATTAAAATTAATTAAACTTTAGAGAATTAAGGGTGGATTAAAGATAAATGGAAATTTAATTAATTAATTAAATTTCATGTGAAGAGAGGACTTAGGAAATTGATCATAGGACAATTTTTCATGTCTACACTAGTGTTCAAAATAATGAACTCCACCTTTCGGTTCCTTTATTTCTGCTATTTACAATTCTGAATCTAAATTTTTGATTTTGTATTTCAATTTCCTGTAAATTAGCATTTTCCAATCCAACTCATATTTAATATAATGTAGAAGTTAAGAGTAACTTAATTTCTCCTTTACAATTCTAATGTACAAGGCTTGAAAAAATAAAAATAACATCAAATAAGAACCCAAAACAAGACATTAAAATACCCATTACCTCATTAAATGGTGCCATTAAAAGATGAAAAGTGGAAAGAGAGAACTGACATTGATATTACCAAACTTTGGGGCAAACATCTCATATCCTAATGGAATGGATGGAGGACTTGGGAAGATCTTTTGATGTGAAAGAAGTTGATGATTTTAGTTTGCACCAAAGGAAACTCTAGACAATAGAACTCAATTAATCTTTCATGTTGTTGCCAATAACAAATAGTAAAATCCGAGGAAAACAAAAACAAAACAAAAAAAATAAAATAGGTATTAAATAAAAGCCTATTTAAATCATCATGTTAAATGATCGAATGGTCAAATAGTCAATAGCATTTTTACACCTCATCCACACCAAAGAAGGGTAAATAGTTGTCCTATTTTTATTAGCCAAAATTTACCTTTGACTATTGGACTAGATAATGTTTAAGAATAACCTTTAAAAAAGTAGAAATCAAACAAAAGCCAAAATGGTTATTGAATAAAAGGCAAGTACCTTTGATTCAAGAGCTCTTGCGGGAAGGATAGAACTAATTATCTATAGAGACCTGAACCACAATAGGGAAAAGATAGTACATGTGATACCCTTTATCACATTTATCATATAAAAGCAATTCAAATTCTTTATCACCATGCCTATTCCTATAAAATAATGGCCTATTCCTATTTGCCAAATAAAATAATAATGAAGATATTCAAACCAACAACCACTCAACTGTATTCACACAAACACTTGACAGATTAAACAAGAGTAAGGTGTACAATATGAACAACAAACAACCACAACACAACTTAATCGTGACATAGTTGTAACTATGGAAATTATACTAGTGACAACCCTAGATGTGAATTGTGATGGTGTGGTTTGATTTGGCATTTAGTTTCACCTCTAATTTCTTGTTTGATTCTATTTGTATCCCACACACTCATTGTACCCATCAATATGTTCAAGTACAAATAATCGAAGCACATATTTATAAGTATAACATTTTATATAACATTTTAAATTTAAAAAAATAGCATGACATGTAGTTATCATGATTACAATAAAACAGATTGATTCTACAATAGAATCAAAATGTTCATCACAATATAATCAATTAACTTGCAAATCTCCAACATAATACATTCTTTTTAGATATAGTTAAAGTCCACATCAACTCAAAAAAAACAATCATCCATCAAATAATCTGATCAAGACAAGACATAAATATTTCTCAAATCATAAAACGTACAAAACGAATACGGATAATGCTATCAAAGCTTTAGACAGGAGTTAGGCATTATATATTAAGTTGCCCATCACAAAGATTAGATAGAAACTATTCTTGAATAAGATCTTGGTGCACAAGAAACATGCACTATGTTACAATATTCACTTCTTCTATTATGTATTTTCTCATCTTTTTGCTTGAATGTAGAAAGAGATTCTTTGATACATCATTCAAGATACAACTAAAATGCTCTCGACATCAAGCCTTATTGACAAATACATGAAACACCCTCATATTATAGAGTAATCGCCACTAACTAAAACTACAAGTTCTCAGGCTTATGATAATCCAAATGCCATTTTGTTTGACCCCTCCGCTCTATTTTTCCTTCTATACATAGGTTTCTATCAGAAGCAACTACTATAATAAAAGTCATATGGCAACATTCTTGAGGATGTTGGTGCCCCTGAATAAGACATTATAAGCTGGGAACAAATAAGCTGTCCATACCATGTATGGCATGTTGAGTGCATACTCATAGACTCATAGAGTATTGTTTAATGTAAGATGAGGATCATTTAAATAATGAAATGTGTCACCAAAATCTCATAGGAATTGATGAATGACAAATTGTGTCAACTCCCCTTAACAACGATAACCTTGACATGCTTGGCCATTGTATGTGCCTCCGACGTAGACCTGAAGTTGTTAAAGCCACAAATACCACATGTTGATGGTTTAATCTTCCCATCTATTAGGTGCCTCCTGCATACTGGGAGTATGAAAATTAGGTTGGCCGACATCGTATACTATAAAAGGTTCCATCCATTTCTATTTCCATTTATGAATACTGTTTTGCTACAGAATACTGCAATGTACATAGTTCTCAATCATTCCATACAAATTGATAACCTTTCCCCACTAATTGTTCTTCCAAGGTGCTGCTGGTATTGGAAGTTGTACCTCATCAATAACATCAAATGTGTGTTGTCTATATGCATGAGAACCAACCACTCTTCTTTGTTGCTTGCTCTACGATGCCATTGTCTTCAACATTAAAGCATTTACAATACCTACAGGGCTTAGAACCCTTATAAAAGAGATGAAATTTTGATAGAGACGTGCTAGTAAATTTTTAGAAAGGCTCAAGGGATATTTGCTACATTTTCACTAATGAGAATAGCGTCATATAGCTAAACTTGTCAACTCGAATCAATGATTGCTTCTATGAAGCATTCAGGAACACCCCATGTGATGGGCCATTCCATTGTTCTTGTATGCAACACAGGGCATTCCAATGTACTCACGAAACTCAATGAAAACTTAATCTGGCAAATGTTTCGAAGCTTTCACTATGCATTGCTTCACAATTTGCTTGAACTACTCCATGAAATCTCTTCCTTTTTAATAACCTCGATTTTCCCTGCATGTTTAGTTTTGCAATATTTCATATGCATTTTCTATTCAAATGAATCCATACAAATAAAATACGCTTAGAACTATGGAAATAACATTCACTAAATACATTGTGCTTTCTCTCAAGTGGTAAAAATAATGTTGACATATGAATCACCCTAGCGGAAGAATTAGCGGGAGCGAGAGCAGGCCTTTCAAACGCACGAGCGGGAATGCAGGTAGCTCCTGCGCAGAGTAGAAAGGAGAGGGAGACGAGGAAGTGGTTGCCTGGAGGAGCGATGAAAGGCCTGGACTCTGGGTGGGACGATTCAGATCCTTGATACTACTGTAGAGAAGGTTGTCTTCAAGATGAGGTTTTCCTTGAATGCGAAGGTTATTGGTTTCAAACCCAATATTGATGATTTTAGATCGTGGGCCAGAAGAAATTGGAAGCCCTGCGATGTTGGTATTGCAGCCCTTGCTTCAGATGTTTCCTGATCTCCTTTTTTTAATTATGAAAATTGTACACGGATTCTATCTGTCTAGTAGTTTGTGGTTTGTTGGTAAAGTTGAGTTGAGGCTTAAAGAGTGGGCTCCCGGTTTTAATCCTTGGAAGGTATCTTTCAATCAAGCTCCTATTTTGGTTCGTTTTCCAAAGTTACCTTTGGAATATTGGGATGAAGATGTTTTCAGATCCATTGCTGATTTCTTTGGGCATTTCATCTTTATTGATTCAATTACTAAATCTAAAAAATATTTTTTGTTTGCTAGATTTAGTGTTTATGTGGCCTTTGGCACAAAACTTCCCATGTCTGGGGCACTCTTCAAGAAGCTGGAAGCCACACGAGACTTCTAACCTCTTGGGGGTTTTGGAGAAGAGGATGCAAGTCATTTGGATGATAGTGTTGCTCGGAGTGACCCCATTGATCATCACATGAATGAGATTCTAGTTCTCCTTCGTATTTGTGTAAGGTTTTGAGTTCTTGCAACGATTTAGGTGTTGATTCTTGTCATCGAGATACCAGTTTCACCCATTGTTCTCAGGAGCATTTTGATTATATGCCTCCTTGATATTGTAGTTACTTTGTGGTGGGTTGGTTTTGCTGCCCCTGCTAGTGGGGAGCTGTTGGTTTGTGGCTATTTGGCTACTCTTTTGTTGTTTGTTCCTTGTCGCAGTTGTTCTATGATTTGTTCGTCTTGTGGTTGTAGCTTCTGTTGTTGTTGCCTTTTTTTTGTCTCACTTCTCATGAGGATTGTTTCTTTTGTCTTAGGGCTTTCTTTTTGTAAAAGGGTGGGTCCCCTTTAAAAACCTTTTAACCTTAGAAAAAAACATACACTAAATACATGTCAAACGGGATGAGTTCAAACCCTGAATCATTAAGGTTTTTATAGTGGAGGCTTATTTTGAAATCCTTATGAGACGTTAAATACTAATATATACAAATGTTTAAGTGTTGAAATTGGATAAACTACCAATCGAATTTTAAGTGTGGCATGCCACAATTGACAAGGCCAAATGCAAATCATAGATAAACTTGACTAAAGATACCCCTCAGTCTGAACCAAAAGTCTCCTTATATGGCAAATTTACCAATTAAAAATTACTAAATACACATATTAAGTTACTACTTTAAAAGATCTGCATAAATTGTAAAGAAAACGAAGCCCTCTATACAATAGAAGTAGTGCATATATGATCTGAAACAATAACAAAATAAATAAAAAGTAAATGCAATATGCAGTATTTTCACCTAGAAAATTATTAATGTGAATCTATGGGTATATTTCCCAACTAGTTTATTTCCTAGCTAGTTCTCTACTTAGATTCGTTTCACACTAAGTTAAATTTACTTAGGGAATTTTTACAGATTATCCTACATTGGCTGTGTTTTTAGTCTCCTATGTGGTATATCATATATATACTCACCTATTACTTTTATTATAATCACTTAAGCATGTATGTTTTGCATTCTTGATTGAGTAATTTGAAAGTTGTGTCACACTCTACACTTTGTTAGCTACAGGTCTAAAAAAAAATTGAATTTCATATTTTTTTTACCAAGTTAGGTTGGCTGGAATATTACTTTTAAATTTTTAAAAATTTGTTGTAAAAAATTCATAACTAATTATTTAATTACAAAAAAAAATCATAAAAATATGTGTCACATCCGGGCATGTGTTCTCTACTTATATCTAAAGATTCAAAAAAATATTTGTTTTTCTCATACTTAGGTTGGTCGGAATGACATCTATTTTTTTTTTCAAAAAATTTAGTAGTGCCTCATTGAAATATCCAATTTTCACCAAATAAATTTATTTTTTTTCAAAAAAAAGAAGCTCATAAACTACATTCAATTTCCTACAAACTTTATTTCTATATATTTTTCAAATTATGTAGATAACCCATTCAAATTTTCATGTGAAGTTGCTTAAGTCTATTTTTTAGCATTTTCATTGCCACTTAGAGGTATTGTTTGGCCCATCATGATCCTGCACTCACCTAGGTGTGATAGAAATTTTAGTTTCTTTGTGGGGGGGGGGGGGTTCCTCTAAACTTGTCAGTTGCATGTATATTGACGTTTCATAGACATTCTGAGCTCACCATTAAGTTCAAAGTAGTCAAGAAAATCAAAATCCCCTATAATTTTGTCCCAGTTGAACACTGAAAGTGAGATATGTGAGGGTTCGAAGAATAAAAGTTTTCTATGAAGATCCAACAGGGTACTAAAAATTAGAGCATTTTCAGGCCAAACCGACCTTGTGATTGCATCCAAAAGGCCCAAAAACTCCTATTTTCATATAAAGCTTGTCAAATTCCAACAACTTTGTCTCGGAGGCAAAAAACTTCCTCCCTGAACTGTACGGCCCCTATAGCATCGTACAATACAGCAAGGTAAAAAAATTAATAAGTTTTTGTTATTATTTATTCAAAAAAAATATTGTTAATGTTTTTTATCGCAATTTTTATATATATTAAAAGCTTTTTAAAAGTTTTTAAAAAATTCAAAAATTAAAAATCAAAAAATTTAAAGGGGTACAACCCACTGTCGAACCTCGTACCACCTTGCACGGCTTGGTAGGGGAGTCATAAAGCTTGGGACCACTAGCTCTTACCCCATCACGAGTCTTGTATAAGGCGCATACCCCCTTTCTTGGGTCGCAAACCTCGTGGGGTGTGGCCTACGTGGCCCCCCAAGCACCCATCTTAGCAGGGCTATGTGGCCCTTGAAACAGACCAACCCATCCATGTGGCAGTACCAACAACTTTGGTGGTTGAAGCACCAATTTTGGTGTAATTCTAAATTTAGGAAGGTGTTCTAATTTTGGCAGAGTTCTACATTTAACTAGCGATAACTAAATTTAGTGAAACCTCCAAATCTAGTAGCATTTATGCCAACATTAGTGGTGATATCATGTTGATGTCAACACTGGGTTGAAATCTTTTGCTCCCCTCTCCATTGACATTTTGAATTTTGCAATTCAATTTCTAAAGGCTATAACTTAAGTGTATGATCTCCTTTTTTAGTGTAATTTTTTTTATTTGGGGTAGAATTTCACACTCTTCATAGTGGTGTGACTATTTTTTGCTCAAGTGCTCCTATTTTTATAGAAAATTAGTTTTCTCATCAAATCTAGTGTACAATCGTAATTTTTTGTACTTCAAAGGCTTATAACTTTTGCATACAATCTCGGATTGAGGTGATTTTTTTTAAGTGAACATTTTTCAAGAATATGCATTGGTGGTAATTTAAAGTTTTGATTCTAAACTTAAATTATACTTTCAGTATTTTGTCCATTTTTAGACATTGTAAAACTGTGAAAAAACAACTTCAGCATTGTAAACACACTGATATATAAAGTACCAAATCATATTTGTTGGGGGGATTCTTAATTGAGTGAATTTAGGGGGTTCTCTTGGTGTGTTTTTATGCTTTTACATCTCTTTCTTCTTGTGCTCTACTTCTCCTTCAGAATTTGTCACTTTAAGTTTCCACTGCTAACTCCATATAGCTACTCAACATGGCATCAAAATGCATGGCACGCCTTAATGCAACAAGGGTATACTCCTTATGTTGAACAAAAGATAGGCAAACCTAAAGATGATAAGGAAAAGATACAATGGATGCTTGAACATACAAAAGCACTTGGATGTCTTTGTAGTTTCATTTCCCTTGATCTAATGTTTTAGATTGAATCTTGTACAAATTCACATGATGCCTAGGAAAAACAAAAATCTTTAAATGGTAAAACTGATGAATTGATGAGCCTTGATCCAAAATGCTTTGACAACATCCAAGACTACATCATAAAGTTCAATGATCTTATAGCACAATGTAAAACATGTGGCATCAAGATAAAGGGCATTCAACTTGTATTCAATACATTAACAAACTTGATCCTAAATATGCAGCTTTTGTTTCTAGCTTTCATACTCACAGACCTTGCCTATGGGTGTTGCATACATTATGCCATCATTTGCATCTTTCTACGAGATGTTAAGGCATGAACAGGGAAAGCTACTTTCCATGGGTCTCCTAAAACCATCACAGTCTTAGGCTTTGTTAGCTAATCAACCAAAGGGATAAAAAGAGTCAAGTCAATTGGACAAGAAACAGAAGAAGTCACAGAAAGATCAAGCACAATCATCGTCTGTCTCAAAAGAAGACTCTAAATCCTCTTCATCCAAGGGGAACTCACAGAAGAAGGATAGGCCAACTTGTAGCTATTGTAAGAAGGTTGGTCACGAGGAACATTCATGTCATGGGAAGTAGATTGATAAGCTAAAACATCCTCTGAAAAAGAACAACATTAATCTTCCCTTCTTTGTTGCTCAACAATCCTCCACTCCTTCAAAATTAAGTAAAGGTAAAGCAACCACACTTGTTGCTTCTACAGATTCTTCTCAACAATGGATTCTAGACTCAGATGCCTTGCACCATATGGAGTCTAACAGAGAACAATTTTATTTGTTGGAGTCTTGCCATGTGCCTCGTATTCTCATTGGGGATGATTCTCCAGTGGCTATCATCGAGAAAGGTATAGTTGATGCCGATACGGGTACAATCAAGGATGTTCTTTGTGTACTTAACTTGTCAACCAATCTTCTCTCCATCTACCAGATCACACAGAATGGTAGGAAAGTTGAACTCACTCCAGATTCTATCACCATAAGGGACTTCGAAGATAATGCACTCCTTGTAGTTGGTAAGGCTGACCATCAATCTTGGCTCTATGTTTTCTCTCATTTTGTACCTGATACATGTTCTACCACTTTGCTCACCATTCAAATTCTATGAGCAAACTATGGCATGAGTAGTTTGGCCATCTCAACTACCGCTACCTTCAACAACTCAACACACAAGACATGGTCACAAGTCTTCCTCAGATTAGTTTTTATGATGGTGTTTGTTCAGGTTGTGCCTTGGGAAAGAATCCTGAGGACAAGTTCGACAAAGGGAAGACTTGGAGGGCTTCATAAGTCCTTGAGCTGGTTCACAATGACTTAGCGGGTCCATTTTCATCCGTCTTTTAGCAAGGCTCGCTACTTGCTCACCTTCATTGATGATTTTTCTAGATATACATGGGTCTTCTTCCTTCAATAGAAAGGTGAAGTGTTTGACAGATTTCTAGAGTTCAAAGCTCATGTAGAAAAATAATCTGGAAAGGTTGTCAAGATTCTCCGCACTGACAATAGCAGAGAATATGTAAACCATCGCTTCAAACAATTCTATACTCTTGAAGGGATTGATCTTCAGCATTCAGTTGCCTACACACCTCAATAGAATAGTGTTGCAGAGAAAAAAAACAAATCTCTAAAAGAAATGGCTAGCTACATGATCCATGCTCATTCTCTAGCACCCAAGTATTGGGCAGAAGCCATCAACTGTGTTGCTCACATCTAAAATAGAGTTCCACATAAGGCATTGAAGGGCATCACTCCCTTTGAAGCCTAGTGTAGTAGAAAACCTATAGTACAACATTTCAAAAAAATTGGCTCCTCTGCATGGGCACAAATTTCTTTAGGGAAGCATAGGACCTTGGAACCTCGGAGCCAACCGTACATCTTTGTTGGATACCTAGATGGTGTCAAAGGATATTGACTTTTGGATCTTGAGACACATGAGCTCTTCATTATGCGTATTGTGCATTTTGAGGAAAGCTCTCCCAACTCATCCTCACAGCTTCCTTCCTCCACAATGAATTTAGGTGACAGTGACTCGAGGGATTTTCCTCCAACTTCCTCTACTCGCAGAGTTGATCATGAGGCTCGACCTCACCCTTTGCAGAGTTCAGATTCAAACGCTGAGGACTCTCCTCCATCCTTTTCTATGCCTTGTTGGGCTTAACAGACTCTTCAGTCTACAAGCACTCTTATTAGGATCCTTCAGATACCCTGAGGACTTGGTCATAGGACCAAGACATTCTATATTCCTACATTGCCACAACTTCAAATCCACAGTCATTTCATGAAGCATCAGGTATTGTTGAGTGGTATCTAGCCATGGAGGAAGAGTATAACTCTTTGATTTAGAACAACACATGGGAGCTTGTTCCACTTCCTAAGGGAAGAAAACTAGTTTGGTGTAAGTGAATCTATCAAACCAAATTTGTAGCGGATGGATCAGTTGACAAGTGAAAAGCACAACTTGTTGCCAAAGGTTTCTCGTAGCTTCCTGGTGTTAACTACACTGAGACCTTTATCCCCATAACCAAGATGAACTCCATTCACTTGATTCTTGTTATTGTTGCAGCTCATGGTTGGGTTGTACATCTGATGGATGTGAAGAGTGCATTTCTTCACAGGGTTCTACAAGAGGAGATTTACATGGAACAACCATAGGGATTGTTTAGGACTCTTCACTAGTTTTTCCATTGACGAAGTCTCTCTATGGACTTAAGCAAGCCCCATGGGCTTGGTATGCCAAGATGGACTCATTTCTTCTCTTAGTTGGGTTCTCTACATGCCACTTAGATCCAAATGTCTACATTTTGAGATAGGAGGATGCTCTTCTCTTCTTAGTTCTCTATGTTGATGATTTGATTGTTACAGGGAGCACCTCATCCATCATTGTGAGCATCAAGACTGTTTTGCACGACAGATTTGCCATCACCAGCCTGGGTCTCTTGCACTACTTTCTAAAGATCGAGATCAATCAGACCTCTTCTAAGATCTCTCTTACGCAACCCAAGTACCTCTTGATCTTATAGCTCGTTTCCGCATGTTTGATTTAAGTCTACACCAACTCCTTTTCTATCTGGAGTCAAACTTGAGGCAGAGTGTTCCACTCCACTTGTCGTTGCCACTTTGTATCGTCAACTCGTTGGTAGCCTCATCTACTTGACTCATACTCCCCCTAACATGTCATTTGCAGTTGGCATGGTTTCATGGACGGAGCCGCATGAATTTCACTTTAAGGCAACCAAATGCATTCTGCACTACATTCAAGGAACTCACAGATACAAGATTCATTGTGCAGCATGCACAAGTTTAGATCTAAATGGATACAAGGACTCTGATTAGATTGGTGATCTTGATGATCACAAGTCCACATCAAGGTACAATTTTCACCTTGGTTCCAGTCCCATTTGTTGGCAGAGCAAGAAGCAACATGCCATTGATCTTTCATTGACTTAGTTTGAATAAAGGGGAGTTGTTAATGCAACCACTGAGGCTATTTGACTTCAGAATATCTTCACTAAGCTTGGCATCAATTTTCAAAAGCCATCAATCATCTACTACAACCAAAGTGCCATCCAGATCTCGAAGAATCCAGTCCATCATCAATGAACCAAACACATCAAGATCCACATGCAGTTTCTTCGAGAGATAATACAAGAGCGGGTCATTGATTTGCACTATTGTCCTATAGCGGAGCAGGTACAGATATCATCATGAAACCCTTCACTGAGAGCAAGTATGTCCATCTTCGATCTCTCTTGGGGGGTGCAAGGCATTTGTTCAAGGAGGGTCACTTAGCCCCCTTTACTTCATCCTCTCATAGAAGGGAGTTTTTTCCCACTAGGTTTTCTCCTCATTTTCTGTTTGAAGGGATCTTTTGTACATGAATACCTCATCAGACCTTGTAATTGGAACCCATCTTTTCTTTTCACCTTAAGTTGCACTTAAGGGGAAGTGTTAATGTAAACAAAGTATATTTCCTAACTAGTTCTCCACTTAGGTCTTTTTCACACTAGGTAAGTTTACTTAAAGATTTTTTACACATTATCCCACATTGGTTGTGTTTTTAGTCTCCTAGGTAGTATATCCTATATATACTCACCTATTGCTTTCATTGAAATCACTTAAGTTTGTATGTTTTGCATTCTTGATTGAATAGAATGTAGTTTATTCTTTCAATTCTAGATTTTTGCTTTTGCTTTCCTTCAATCATTTACATTCTGGGTGGCTTTACAACCAAATCTTACAAAAACCCCTTTCAGATAAAAAGTCTCTACATAAATTCTTCATCTTTTCAAAAACTCTAACCATTCCCAATACAATAATGAATCTCTTACTTCACCCTTCAAAAGCAATTTTACATTGCATATACCATACAAAAGATAAATATGAACACCTTAAAACATAAGCCAAATAAGAAAAACCCAAAATAGCACCCAACGAATGTTTTTGCCGATCACTAGTAATTAACCCCATCCTGACTATTAAACATGAAAAATATACAACACTTACAGAAAATAAATATACATATCTTACCTTCACATTACATGCTACCTTTATTATAACATACATATAACACACCCATTTCATAACCTTCAATATCACAAATATACAACACTTAATCCAAAATAAATATACATATCTTCCCTTTACATTACATGCTACCTTTATTATAAGGTACATATAACACACCCATTTCATAACCTTCAAAGAATTCACATACACAGTTATCATCAGAAGCACTCTCTAATTTAGATGGACTGAAAATATCGTGTCTGTTATAATCTTTAAAAAGTTCATTCTCAACAAATTTTGAACACATAAATGCCATTACTAACAATACCTTTTTGGTGGGTGTTATTTGTGCGCATTATGCTTTCTCCTATTCCCAACTGTCTACACTTAGCATCTAAGAGCTAATGCTAGTACTTTCACATTAAAGCACGTCAATGCTATTACCAGCAATATCTTTTGTCGGGCATTGTTTGCTCAGAAAATACGCCTTGCATCTTTAAGAGCTTATGCTAGTAGTTCACATAAAAGTTCAATATTTGATTCTGCAACAAGTGCATGGTGCAGTATGATTGTATAATATAGAATGTCAACCAACAATTGGTTTGGCTATGCTTTTTTTACTTCTCATCAAAGTTTGAATTCATTATGTTTTGTTCTTTATTAGGTTTATCACTCACCCCTCCAAATCCTGGTTAAGGGATGTCATATCAAATAAAGTTAACATGTCGCTGCCAACATCCTTTTCAGATAGTCGATTTTTTATTTGTCAGACAGTACATTTTTAAATAATGATTCACCAATCAAGATTAGTCTGCGAGCATACAATGGGAATTCAGCCGTCACTAAACGTTACATAAAATAAAGCACCATATTCATGAAATGGATAGTGGGAAGCGATCGAGATAAACAGACAAATAATCTCAATAAAGATTGTGATTTTATTTTGAACACCTTGTGAAAGCCCTTGACTAATTCGATCAAGAGCCACTTAAACAATATTTTCGAAGGATTGGAGTTGGATACCACGTCTCATATTGCTCATAAAGAAGCTATTACGGGCTGAAATATATATATTCATTGGGAACCTTAGGATGCGATTACATTCTAAGCAAAAATAGACACAATTCTCCTTCCATTTTTTTCTTTTCAGCTGGTGATGCTAAGGGCTCAAATGCTTGTACCCTTTTTGAGTGAGTCCAAGTTTGAAACTCGATTACTAACTTAAGCTTTCCGAGCTGCCACCATAGATCACCACTGCCTGTATGTGCTACAGCAGCAGCTGCACCCAAAATGAATGCAGTCCTATTGTAATGGAAAATTTTCCAACCACGTATGAGAGAAGAGGGGTTCATCGCTAGAATAAAACCCTTCTCGTATGTCAACAGTAAAAGCTCCATTCCATTACCTCTACATACCTGGCAAGAGGCTTTGCCCTACCCAATTGGTTGTTGGACCAAAACTTCTCATTGCTCCCATAAGCACACAATAAAAAATAACTCAGAAATTATACTTGGTTGTGGAAATTATTGAGAGATAACGTTAGTTTATATCTAATTCAGTTCATGCATTTCGTGTTGTTAAAAAACAAATTGTACCCCATCAAATTTTATTAATGCTAATTAATTTCATTCCCTGCCAAGACATCTCCCTTTGATAATACATTCAATTGCCTTTAAGTGAATCAAACTGCCAATATGTTTTGAACCTGCCAGTGCCATTCCTTGGATGTAGCATCTCTCAATACGTAGTTACTTCATTGGGTCTTAAAGTTCACTCTATTGGGTCATCTTATGTGAAGCAATAATGTTAATATAGTGGCACAACATCAAATTTGTGTTCTTTTAAATTATCTGATTTATTTCTTTATCTTGTCTAGAATTTTTATGCCTTCCATTCACACATTTACCACCAGTATATCATGCACTTTATCAGAAAAAAATTGTTTCCATCTATCTTGAACGTTCCTTGAAGGCTACAAGGAATATCAAACTCTCAACACAAGTATGTCATGGAGAAAATTACATAAAATGTATACAAGATAGAACTACACAAGATACAAACTTCCAGGTACAGAAAGGGCTTCTTGTACGCAAGCCACAGCTGGGTCTTTGCATCTTCAGAAAATGTTCCACAGACAGTATTTAGAAAACCACTAGCTGTGTCCTAATCTATTAATACATACAGCAAGAATGATGTTTTACTGCACTTCTCTTAACATGGTGTATGATTATTTTGAAAAGGAAAAATTATTAAGTAGTTGATTATAGCACAAAAACTACTGCACTCAATAGATGTGAATTTTTCTCCTACATGGAATCCTCCAATGCTATAGTTAAAAGCGAATACTTGACTCGCAAAGATATTTTACCACCGTCCACACATAGCTTAGCTCCAGTTACTACCCAATGGCCAGGCATGTCCTGTGGACCCTTCGTCAATTCCGTTGTATCAACAAACTTCAATAACTTTGGGACTTGCACCGGGACTGGTGGACCACCAGGGTATATGGCAGAATTAATGACAACTGGTGTAGGCTTTGGTGGCTGTTGCGCTGAAGTAAAATGCGTACTAATGAGTGTGGATATAATACCTGATTTTTGGTTTATATTAGGAGAATTATCCCATTCAGACCTCCTAATGCTTGCTCCAACTACTCTTGAAAATCGAAGCCTCAAAAATAAGACCTTTTTCATTTTCTCAACCCGCACTTCAAGCTGTGCCCCCGTCACAATTGACGCTGGATCACCTATCAATGTTCCACTGCACTCAACAGGTGCAGTACAGACATGAGAGAAACTTTTCCACTGCACCGGTTCATAGTATTTACGACTAGCTTCTTCAGTTTCACCATCATCATCTTCAAACAATTGCAAAATTTTTGGTAAAGAGGAGAGATGCTGAAGATGGATTGCCAATCGATTGCATTTCTTCCCTTCCAAGAACAAGCGTACACCAGTCACAGGTCTCCTACCTACATTGACCTGTCCATTTGCTAATCAGAAATCTTCTTAAGAGCCTAATCATACGAAACAAATAACACTATCTGTAGAGTTTGAAAAGATTTTACATACTGGACTGGTATTGACATATAATTTGGGACCCATTAAGCTGAATTGAAGGGAAGCATTTCCATGTTCCTTTCGTTGTGGTCCAAGAGGAAGCTCGCTAAAGACAGGAGCCCATTGTCTGGGAAGCTGGAATTCCAGAAACTGATAGAGTTCTTCAATAGGTGGCTTATCTGTAAGAACATAGACAATGTACAATGGTTAAGAACTTCAAGAACAGAAACCAAAAAAAAATCATAATAATAAAAGCCTTTCAAAAGTAAATTGGTAGACGAGGACCCCTTCCCTTAAATCTTTTTGTACGAGCCCAGGAAATAAAACTGAACCCTCCTCAAAACCAGTTAGTTGTAAAACACCATTTTGGATTTCCAAATAAGGAGACACTCACACTTTCATATATAAACATGATAAAATGAAGCATTTTGAGACATAAATTCAATGAAATACAACAGAGATGACTGGTTATATAGCTTTATGACGTTGCATGCACATTATGCCCTTCAACAGAATTAATGAAGAAACTGACTGAAAAGTTAAAACCTAAGTTAGACCTTAATTTTTTTTGTTTTGTTTTTTTTTTTCCTGATGAGAGGATAAACATCCTGAATACTTTGTAATGTCCCCATTTCTGGCATGATCACCTAACAGGAGTTTGGGTTATCCTATCCTCATTCCTATAGGCTAATTCATGAATTAAGGGAATGCAGTGGTTGAGCTATGGAAATTTGGGAAGTTGTTTTTTATGAGGCTCAACTGATCTTCCTAGACTTGGCATACTTGGAAGATGAATTGTATTTTTGCATTAATTTTTGAAAGGCCAAAATATTTAAATAATTTTGTATGAAGGTGAGTGACCCATTTGGTGGGTTTTAGGCAGACAAAAAAGGTGAATAAAATAATAATATTTTATTATTACTTGGTGCGCTCAAAGAGGGAGATTTTAACTCTTGCAGGGAAAAAGTGATTTCAAATCACCCTTGGTCGGCTAAGTGGAGGAATTGGCTATAGTATAAAGCAAGGTCATTGGAGCTTCATTCATCATCACGAACTTTTGGCATCTTTGGTATTTTGCATTCACAATTTTATTGCAGGTCTTTCCAAGGACGAAAACCCTTGCGGAAGAAGGTGGATTGGACGAAAACCCAATTGCATCTTGGAGGTGAATTCGTACGGAGTTCACAATTGCACTTCATTGGAGGATTTCGAAGGATTCTTGAGCATTCATGATACATCTTTCATAGCAGATTTTGGGATGCCATGATTGAAGATCTTTTGTACCAAGTAGAGAACCGATTTTTTTGAAGACATTCTTGCATATTTTGAGCGCCACCTTGAGGAATTAATTTCAGATTTATAAATCAGTTTGGAGCAGCTAATTGGAGGATTCGTGGGCAGATCTGATCTGAGCAAGGAGGCCGATTTTCATATCAAACTTGTATAGCAGTGATTTCACATCAGTTTGGGTGTAGCATCTCATTCCCTAGTCGCCGATCTTGCATACCATTGCTATTTCATAAGGAGCGCCAATCCTTGGAAGAGTTCGCCCAAGTTTGGGTCTTCATTTGATCTCTTCAATTGCATTTTCTATCATGAAAGGAGGCCGATCAGCATAGCAGTCAAGTTGGAGGAGGCGAATAGCATTGAGGACTTTGGTCATCACCAATCAGCATTGAAGACAACCATTGTTGTGATTGCAGATCTGATTTTGGAGGAGTTCACCCACTTGATGAATAGCATTTGACATCAAAATGGGTATGCATTTTATCTGATTTTGTAGCAGCTTCATTGTGGATGAATCTTGGCCATGTTAGAGCCATGAATTTGATGTAAATGCACATTTGATCAATCTGACTTCATAACAGCAGTATTCTGATCTGATTTGCTCATCCAATTTGCAATCGAATTGGTGTGGATCTATGTGTATTTCATTGTGTAATTCAACTAGGGTTTGATTACATATTTTTGGCATGTAATTGTGATGTATTTGGCATGATAAATGGATATGATAAGCGTATGATCAGATCTGAAGCAATAAAAATCAGAATTCAGTTCTAGGGTTTCAGGATTGAAAATTGAAAATTCAGAAATTTTTGGTAAAAACCCTGAGTGGGATACTTCATATTTTTAGCAAACCGTAGGTATCAAAATCATGAATTGTCTCAGATGCACGAAAAATCTACCTCTTTCAGCTTAGTGCCAAGGACTGGGGTATCCATTCTGCCAAAGTTGCCCGGGGCACAATCCCACCCTTATCCATTTAGAATGTTGGGCCTTTGCATTCAGCAAGACTTGATCCTTGGCGGGCTCTTCATTTAAGTCATTAATCAAGTTTGGGTGAGTCTTGTAACAATGGTAAACATGAATGTTGAAATTCCTTCAATCTCATAATGGTGTTCAATGAGCATCTCTGCTCATAAGTCGAATTCAAAATATAGTGTCATTCTATAACAGCCAAAGTTGATATCAAATCAGCATAATGGAACTGAATGAAATGGCACATTCATATTTACAATTTGGTTCATCACAAACATTACACTCATCTTCATAAGAAAGCAAAACACAGTCAATACCATTGAAATATCTTATTGATCATTCTTCAAGTATGATATGGGCCAAAAATGTGCCAAAAATAATCCCTCTCCTACTATGTGTATAATAATATATAACAGTTCAAAATATTGTAACTACGATGAGCGAGAGGAGCGGAGGAGTGAGTGGGAACACATTTTTTGAACAGGGTTCAGGCGGTAGCTTTCTGGATGAAGATGACAGTGAGGAAGACGAGGATGGCTACGGAAGAGGTTTGGGCAGTGGCAACAACTCAAAAGAGTGGAACGGTTCATTCGACGAGGAGGATGATATGCGGCTCCTTGACATCTGGCTGCAAGCGTCTAAAAGTGCAGGTTCTGGAGCTGCTTCTAGGAAATCCAATCCCTGCAAAGACCTAGAAACTTCATGTGTTCAACAAGTTGGGAAGAAGCCCTTTTGCCGACGCCAATGCATCTGGGTAGGGTCTCAAGAAGGGATTTCTCCTCTCACCCAGCTCTACACTCTTGAAGGGTGTGAATGCAGAGGCTTCTGAACCAGTGGTGTGTGAAGATCCTCTTTCTGCAAAGGATGTGAACCGACTCATCTCTGAGGTTGTCTCATCGGGTGGTTTATCTTGCTCTTCGGCGGCCTTCGTTGCTTGCGGCCCCTATGCTGCTGGTTCTTTGTCTGCAGACGGTTCTGTGGGTCTTGATTAGTCGCTGGCCATGGGGCTAGGGAACGCTGCCCTACCGTCTGTGACTCTGCCTCCTCAAGGGGCTATGACTAGGGATGCTTTGTTTCCCCGCGTAAGAATTGTGCTGACATGGTTAGCCTCTTCTCACAGCTCAGTTCTGCCTTCAAGCACTGTGGAAATGGGTCAGGATTGGCGACTTATCATTCCAGATTCGGTCATTGACAGATAATCTTCCAAGTGGGCTAATGCTCTAGTGGGGAAATTTTTAGGGGTCAGACCCAATGTGGACAGCATTAGAAATTGAACTAAGGAAATGGAAGATAAAAGGCTTGCTAGAGATTTTGGTGCTGAAGAAGGATTCTTCCTCTTGTCGTTCTCTCTCCTTAAAGATGGTTTTCAGACCCTGAAGGGTGGTCTGTGCTTCCTTGGCAGATCCTACCTCTTACTCAAGAAATGGGAGTCAGGATTGGACCTAGATAAAGTTTGCATTGAAAGAGTCCCAATTTGGGTCAAACTTCCTGGCTTACCATTGGAATATTGGGATAAGGAAGTGTGAACAGCTTTTGCTTGCTCCCTAGGTGATTTCATTGCGGTCGATGAGGCGACAAGATCCAGGAAGCGTTTTCTATTTGCTAGATTCTATGTCAACACTACCGTTGACAAGGCGCTCCCCTCTTCGCTCGCTTTTTCATCAAAACTTGGCGATTGGGTGTAGCAAATTGTTTATAAGGAATCCCAGGTGATGTCTCAATTGCCACAAGTCGAGACATGCTTCTATAGCATGTGGAGCTTCTAAAGTAAGGAATTTTCACAAGAAAAATAAGGATCGGCAGGATCCTCCTCATGAGGAGGCCGTCAAACCCTCTAAGGAGATTGGAATGCCGGATAGTCCTCTCTTGGATGAGATTAACTCAAAGACTATCTCTTTGGTGGAAAAGAGTAAAGAGAAGGAAGCGGTGGTGATTTGTTCACCTGGGCATCGACATTCGTCCTCCAACAAAGAAAATCATAGAGAGAATTCTTCGGACAAGAATTCTAGCGATCCTCTCAACTTGAACCACGATCTTTGGATGAAGAATCCTGCCGGTAAGAGACTTAATCCGGGTAAGTCTTCAGATGCCAACTTGAAACAAAGTTCCTTGAAAATATTTAGATTCAAACCACCTTGAATTGGTGGTCCTGTTTTACAGGGAGGTTCCACCCTAGTTTTGTTGTTTTCCCCGTGTGTGGGAGTAGTTGTTTGCTGCTGTATCTTTGCCCTGTTGCCTTGTTATCCTTGTTGTTCCTTGATATTTTTTGGATGTCATTGGTTGTTCCTGTTGTTTCTTTGTTTTGGGTGTCATCACTCCTTTGTATATCCGGTTCATAGCTCCGGTCAAAAGCGTTTAATCAAAAATAATATATAATAGTTAAATAAACAAAGGACAGATCAGTGATAACCATAGGAAAAAACCTCTGGTGCATAAATTAAAGAGTACTTGTTCAAGCTGTAAATTGCTCTATTGTTTTCTTAACATGTGACTATTAATTTGGCTTGCCCAAATGTAGATAAGTTCTAGAACATCACAACTCAAAACAATATCCACAACAGGCCACAATGATGTACGTCTCTTGTATCACATTTTGTTTCCTATTGAACTAAGTATTAAATATGTAAGACATGCTCCGTTGTCTTCCAAGCCCGCAAGTACTTCCACGAGAGAAGTAGAAGATCCTGACATAGGTCCCTTAGAGAGTACATTCTATCATTTGTCCACAAGGGGCAAAATGAAATAGAAATACAATTTTCTCAAACTATAAATAGCAAGAACTCCCCAAACATGCATTTACCTCTTCTTATGAGTCCATGAATGCATTAACATATCCCATGGAACCCATCTTAGGAAATAACATGTCAATATACAGTTTTCTCTATAAATACTTAAAAACAGGACCAACGTACAACAACAGAATCACTATGAACTACCAAAGAAATTGGTTTGTAGCATGCACAGAAGAGGTTGGAATGAACTTCCTTGCTTTGTTTGACGCCATGCTTCCAAATGCCACTTTCAAACATGCAATTAAAATTAAAATCCATTCTATGGGATAATAATGGAGATACAACAGCAGGTACTCCACACCAATTGATTTCAAGCTCACTGATGACAGGAAAGGGAAAAAATTCAAAATTAAATGCTCAATCTATATTTTTTAATCAGAATTGTTGATCAACCCTTGCCCATAGATGAATGCTTTAGTTCCTTATAGAAACTGCACAGTTATGACCCAGTTATCAAATATTTGACACTATAGTCTTGACTCTATACTATATTGAGGAAGCATTGCCTAACTTTTGCATTTTAAAAACACATAATACACAAAGCATAAAGAATCAAATATTGCCTCAATTAGTTAGCATGATACATCACACCCCAATGTGTATCCCTAATGTTTTCCATGTTTACCTGCCTATGAGAATATAGTTCTGTAAGACCACCAATTGAGGCAAGAGTTTTTCAAAAAAAATTAGGTCTCCTCTCCATTTCAAACTACCTAACCGATATTCCATTCATGTTACACAGGATAAGAAAAATTAAAATAAAAATATTAATTATTTTCAAAATTATAAGTTTAGCACTAATTATTTTGAGGTGCGAGAACAGTAAATACTTACAACGGAGGTATAAATTTACAGCATGGCTTAAAAATCCAGTTCCTGGAACTCCATTTAGCAGGGATGTTATAGGGACAAATGACATAGATATCACATCAGGAGCAGAAGGTACTGTTGTCAGCCACTGATGGTGACTGACAGAATGCTCATGACCTCCTCTCCTCTTATAAATCTTGATGATATCCTGCAGATATAACCCTGATTTATTTTAAGCATTTTAAGGAAAAGTAAGGACATTGTTGGCAACATGGTTTTGAACAGATAATAATAATACTAATTACTGCACACCAAACTGAAGTGCATTACGCGTATTGAGAAAGGAAAAACATTACCTCTTTGACTGAATGAGATGTAGAGCCATTTGACTCCACAAACCTGAGATGGTTCACATGCATTAAAGGATCTGCAACCTGACATATGGAGATCAGCAGTTCAGTTCAGGATTCATACAAATACAAACATATCCATACAACTATTGAGAAATGAAATCCACACTACAAGAAGCAAAAGCATACTATACATCAAATGTTTCATCAGAAATGACTTTAATTAAGGGCCCCACAACACAAAAAAAAAACATGGGCTATTCACAACATTTCAGATGGTAAAGGACCAACACAGAAATTCTAAGTTGCCAAAGAAATAAATTTGAATGAAGAGTTTCTGAAAAAAGGCTAGGATTAAGAATACCACCCAAATGTTGCTGAAGAACATAGTAAAAATAGTCACATAACCAGCTTACCTGCCAGCACAGAATATGGGAAAAGTACTGCATTACAGCAGGAATTTTTGCTATTGGGATCCTTTCTCCTCAAAGCACCAGTCTCATAGATATTTGATTTGTTAAAAAAGAAGGGCGTAATGGTATCTCAAAATGTATATCTTAGATATTTGACAACATAATTGTAGTCATATATTATTAAAAGAAATTTACTTACATTTTTTTGCAGGCGCATTTTATCCTCTGAGCAATGGTATCTTGGAAGTTATAGCTCAGATATTTGACAACATAATGCTAGTCTTATATATTATTAAAATGAATCAAGTTGCTGACATTTTTGTAGCAGGGGCATATTATCCTTCACCCGTATGATCTAATAGCAATACCTAGATGAGAAAATATTTGAGCCATAACCTCCATAGGAGGACAGACAAAGGATTGTTCATTGTTGACAGTAGTCAGAACTCAAAAGTATCTAGGATGATCATATTGTGCTTCATGGCATTTTTTGATCCCTGTTGTAACATGTATAACTGCAACCATTTTGTATGCTTGGAATATTTAAATTTAATATTTTTAATATTTATTAATACTTATAATATGTTATTATAAAATAATAAATTATATATATATAATTATCTATATAACATATTATATATATTATATGCTATTATAAAATAATAAGTTATATTTTAATATAATATATTAATATTTTTTAATTCATATTTATTATTTTTTAATTATATATATATATATATATATATATATATATATATATATATATATATATATATATATATATATTTGTCGTATCTAGCCGTATCCATATTGGGGGGTCTTGAAAATTCGCTGTATCCGTATCGGATACTGTACCCGTATTTGATAATAATTGGTGAATGCAATATTCTCTCTCAACTCATAATAGATATAACATTCAATTTTAGAAGCCCAAGAAAATAAGATTGCTCTAAAAAGGTGGACACGAGAAAAAGATGGTTTATTCTGGGATCAAATTCAAATGATATAGATGGACATGAAAGTAAATGCATGCAAATAAGCAAGCAAGCAAACCATAAGAAACAAAGATGGCTATTCAGCCTTGGAACAATACATAAAAAGGCAAGTGAAACCTGCCCTAAATCCAGTTATGGAAATTGAAGGTATGGTCACAAGTCAGATGTCACAACCTAGTTCAGACATCAACATGATGTCACATCATGATGAGCCAAAGGAATAGGTACAAAGTCCATTCCAAGATGTGGTTACCATTGCAAAGAGAGACAAAGAGGAAGGTCAAGTTGTCTTGTTGGTGGAGACATCAGAGCAGCAGGAGCAAGTCAGTGTGGAGCAAATTAAATTACAAGTTATTTCTACCACCAGGTCAGATATGGATGATATTCTAGTTCTTGAGCAGTATGAATTCCAAACTGATGAAATCTGAAATTCAGGAGCCTGAGGAGCAGGAAGCTGAGCAGGTTAGGTGTTACATGAGCAAGAGGCTTTGTGCCATCAACTCGCTTAAGCGTGAAAAAAGAGAGTTTCCAAAGTAAAATTTTATGTCCCTTTCAAAATTCTCAAGTTTCTTTGTTATGCCTCCCATGACAACTAACATGGCAGAAAAGAAGTTGTCTGGAGAAAGTTTATTCATGATAGCTTCACATATCCAAAGTACATTTTGTATCAAGTTTGAGAGCTTTTTTGGCCTTGAAATCCAAACAACCACCGCTCAAGAAAGAAATATGCAAATTTTGAGAAGGGTTTCAAGAAAGACAATAACTCAATTCTTGCAGAGGGGGAAAAGGCACATTCTTTGAGGTTGCACAAGGGCACAAACGTTAGTCAATGGTACAAATATCAATATGAAGAGTACTAAACATGGGAAAGGCAAGTCAATGGTACAAATATCAATATGAAGAGTACTAAACATGGGAAAGGCATATTCGGAGAAGAAGAGCACTGGTGTCAAGGCACCCCCAACATTGAAACTAGGATGTTGTACATGCATTCATGCCTACACCAAGGTCAAGGGCAGGATGCCGGCACCAAGGACCAAATGGGATGGCACTAGCAGGGTGTTAATCACCCTCAAAAATGTCAACAATACGGTGGAAGACATCACAAATCAGACCCTGACATCAACCAGTCAGACCCTGATGTCAACAGGAGGTCTAACAATGATGATGTCAGTAGTTGAAGGGCAATTCAAACATTTTTAAGAAATCATGTTTTGCAACAAACAATCCTTAAGTTGGGGCAAAGAATGTATGTAGAAACCTACATCCATGGTGATGATCCTCTAGAAGTAGAGATAGGTTGCCGATTTCCTAGATTGTAAAAATACCTCTAAAATAGCCCAATAACCTACCACGTCTAAATAAAGTAAACAAATATATTTGTAGTTAACTACAAGAATTAAACTATGGATTACTGTACATTGTGTCCCAATCAATTCATAGAAATTACAATAGAGTAACCTAGAACCTTTTCCTAACAAAGCTTAGAAGATATAATTTGATCAATCCTATAAAGTTAACCAAGCTAACATGCTGGATGCAAATTGTAAGTCAATGACTTGCATAAATCACACTGCAAATAAAATGTATTTGAGTTTCAAATAATATTCTTCTCCTCATTATCATTTTTGGCCATAGGAAAAAATTTCTAAAACCCTAACCCTGTCTGCTGATCTGCCATAGACCAATTCCTTGAGCGCTTCTGAGCATCAAGAGTCTCATCCTCACAATGCAATGAAGGATGTTTTGGTGGCTGGGGTTAGCAGGCATGCACCCACCACCCCCAAAATCCGATGGATTCTATGTGCCCCTTATACCATTATCAATCCTGAATGATGGAGAAATTGGCTTGCATCTTTGTTTCAGTGTTAGGTAAGAAGGCTACAGGGTTTGGTTAATTATTTTGAGGTTGGATTTGTTTGCAAATTCCAAGGTCTCTAGGCAAATCTAGTTGAGCTCAATGCTTGGGTTACCAAGTTTTGGCAGCCTCTATCTCGAAGGTAATAGTTTTATATCCTTGCACTCAGGGTTTCTTCATTGTTGTTTGTGATTCTCCTGAGGATTGACTCGCTCGTCTGAAGGGGGTCTGAGGTTTTGGGGCTCAACCATGCTTAGCATAAAGCCATCATACCCCAATTTTATCTCCTCGTCTACTTCATTTGCCCTCTCTCCAATTTGGAAGTGGCTCCCAAATTTACTGCTCCACTTTTGGCATCGACTGGCCTAAAATCCATCAGCAATGCCATGGGCAGATACATTTGATCGACTCTTGAGACGCTATTGTGAACCCTAACCACTTGCACAAGGATTCTAATGGCAGTAGATTTATCTAATGGTCCTGTTGTGACCAAATCACACATCACCCCATTAGGAATAGGGACCCCCCTTTTTTTTGAGCTCTGAGCTTTTCAGTGAGTTTCCAATGAGTTTTCAATGAGTTTTGCTGAGATTTTAATGATGTCCTGACTCGTTTTCCTTTGCCGGCTCGGTAACAATTTCCTTGCCTATGATCTTTGGTTCACGATTAAGGATAGATAAACTTGCAATAATGATCAAATCCTATCTAGATATTGAGTTTTGAAGTGAATCCTTCAGAATGTTTGAGACCCTGAAAAGACTAAGACTAAAGCCTGAAATCCTGAAAATCCTGAAAAATGGCTAAGTCTGAAATCTGGTGAATCCTCCAAATTCTATATTTTGCATCTTAAATCCGGTGGATTCGGGACCTATCTCAAACATCCTGAAAGGTATATTGAAAAATATTTAAAGTATAAGAAATTCAATCTCTAAACTTATACTTAAATATATTTTTCAATATACCTTTACTCGCGCAATCCTGAAAAATACTTGACGAAGTCAGAGGATTCAAACTTTTGATCTAATGCGACTAGACACTTAGATGACGCAAATCTGGGCGCAAAATCACGAAGCAGAAGACATTTGAATCAGAGGATTTGAAAACTCCATCTAGTGCGCCCATCTAATCCTTCATTCAGTGCGAAAATATCAGAGGATTTGAAAACTCCATCTAGTGCGCCCAGACTAAAAGGTCATTTCGGAGGAAGAGATGAGAATTTCAACGCCTTCAACCAATGCGAAAGTGAAAAAACAAGTCTTAAAGCGAATCTTGGAGCGAATTTTAATGAAAAGGTCAGAGGATTTTCATCCTTGAAGTGATGCGCCACCAAGAAGGGAGAAGTAGGTTTGAAGTTTTGGAAATGTCTAAGTGATGCGCCAAAACCTAAGGATCTTTTCCCTCGATCTAGTGCGCCAATTCCTGGGGATTTGAGTTCTTGAAGTGATGCGCCTAAAGCATGATCCAGTGCCACTTCTAAAGCATGATCTAATAAGACACTTGAGAGATAACTCTAGAGGAATCTAAAACATGATCTAGTGCGCCCAAGCAATTTTAAAGATGAAGTTTTAAAGAATCAAATTCAAAGCGCCATCCACAGGATCCTACAAGGCGATCTAGTGCGCCCACACTCCAAAGGATTCTTAAGACCCTATCTAATGCGACTTCCTAGAGAGATCACTCCAGAGGAAACCAAAACATGAAGTAATGCGCTCAAGGGACTCCAAAGATCATTTTTCCAAAGCTATCCAATGCGCTAGAGTCCAGGGAATCCAAAGCGTCTAAGTGATGCGCCAACATCATAAGGTCTCCTTTAAGGTAGAATGAGAATTCCACAGGATCCTACACCTTGATCTTATGCGCTCACCCTCTAGGGGATTCGTTATATTTGATTTGATGCGATTTTTTGAGGGAAAATTCTACAAGTTCCAACAACCTTTAACCAAGGCATTATTCATAAGATTTGGAAACTTGAAGCAATGCGCCAATAGCAAGACTATCCAATATGCAACATCAAGGTAAAGTGAACTTCATGCTAAGAGGAAACCAAAACATGATCTAATGCGCCAAAGTTTGAAGACTTCAAAAGGGGTATCTAATGCGCCAAAGTTTGAAGACTTCAAAAGGGGTATCTAATGCGCCAAAGTTTGAAGACTTCAAAAGGGGTATCTAGTGCGCCATCTTCTAAGTTCCTTATCCAAGCGTTCAACAAGAGGAAAACGAAACTTCATTCCTTGAAGATCTCTAATTGCCCTCCATCTAATGCGCCATATCATGAGGAGATTGAGACATCTAAGGTTTGGTCTTCAAGGTAAGTTTAGAGGTTTCCAACAAGGTCATCCAATGCGCCATGTGTGAGGAAATCTAAATAGTGATCTAGTGCGCTAGGCATCTAAGGATTCTACACCTCCATCTAGTGCGCTACCTACATGGAGACAACGAAATTTCATTCCTTAAAGATCTCCAACTAGTGATCCAGTGCGTCAACATAAAGGGGGAAGGCTGAAGTTTATTTTGGAAGAATCCAAATTGCCTAAGTAGTGCGCAAGATCAAGAAGAATTCTAATCTTTCATCAAATGCGCCATAAAGGAGAAGAAGATCTCATGTTACCTACCAAATGCGCCAAGTATTAAAAAGATTTCTAATCCTTCATGCAATGCGAAATATCAAGAAGAATCCAATCTTTCAGCCAAAGCGCCACACATATCAAGTCAAGAGGATTTCGGTTCTTCATCTAATGCGAAAGATTTGAGAGGAATTTGATGCCGTCATCCAATGCGACACTCTTGAAGATTCCCTATCCTTAGTCAAAAGGCGAATCCAAGGAATATTTAGAAGACTCTATACCTTCATGCAATGCGAAATCACTAGAAGAATCTAAACTTGAATCTAGTGCGACTTACAACAAGAGGATTCTAATCCTCTAACTAATGCGAAGCATGAAAGGAGAACCACAATTGACTAACTAGTGCGAAATGTTGAAAAGAGTTTTAAGACAGCAAGACAGCAAGACAAGAGGATTCTAAGAAGGAGACTCCATTAGATCATCCAAGGCGAAATGAGGAGAGATTGTTAAAACACCATCCAATGCGAAATATGAAGTGAAACTCGAAGATCAATACTTGATCAAATGCGAAGTTCAACAAGGAAATCAAATGCGAAGTCAAGTGCGAATCCAAAGAAGGCCTCGAAGACCTCCATCCAATGTGAATTGCCAAGGAGAGTTTCAATACTTGATCTAATGCGAGATTAGGAGGATGATGAAGGAAGAGCCTTATGAAACAAAGACAAGAAGATAACAACATGCTGATCCAATGCTGTTTTAACGAAGAAGACATTCACACGAAGACCTCAACTAATGCGAAATTCCAAGAGGATTCGAATTTCTGATCTCATGCGCTTGGAGGAGGAAGAAAACGTCCAACAACAAGAAGAAGAACATCAAAACTTTATCCAATGCGTTCACAAAAGAAAGAAGTTTCAAACATTTAATGATTGTTGCCTTCGTGAAACGTGAAATTGCATTCATTTAATAAAGATCAAAATTAAATTAAATGTTTGTGCATGAGGTCGGCCTAGGAAGAAGGAAGGTTTTTTAAAGTGAATTATATATATGTGCCTCATTTCTTTTTCATTTGATTTATTTTCAAGAGCAGATTTGTTCTCCAAGAGCAGAATTTTCTTCAAGGAGCAGCCACAAGAAGTTGATTTTAGAAGATAAATTTGATTTTATCAAATTTTGTCAAGTGGGAAATCAAATTGCAAGGTATCAAATACAAAACAGCTCATCAAGTAAGTCTGATCTGAGTTTTTTCTGATCTGATTTTCTTATTTTTCTTTCATTAGATGCCTTGAAATTGTTCAAATATTGATAAAATTCTAGAAGAATAAGTGGATTTTTATGATTTTTCATAGATTTTCTAAATTTAATAGTAATATTTCATAACTATAGAGGAAAATTTCATAATTTAATCTACTAAAGTTGCTGAAGTAAAATCTAGATTTTGTTTGCAATCACTTATTCACGTCAAGTCTGCAGAATAATGGCAATGACTTCCAAGGAACGACAAGCCAAGATCCGGATGGATGCCAAAGGGAAGATTCCTGAATCAAAGCTCGTCTCAAGGTGGACAAATGTAAGCGATACAAATATGGGAAGCAGCAACTTGGAAGATATCAAGACAGTCCTTGAAGAACCTAACGGAGGAAGCCTCGCTCGAGCCATCATGAGGAGTGGAGCCATTGAAGCTGCTTGTTTTCCGCCAACTTTGCCATGTCCGGAAATGATCATCGAATGTGTCAAAAAGTATGATGTAAATACAAGGCAAATCATAGCCAAGGATGGAACGATACTAGCCTATTTGCAAAGGGAAGCAGTCGAGGAGACTTTCAACATTCCAACCAAAGAGAGGATGATCAGCATCTCAAAACAACAAGGCCAGCAGGAGTATGATGTCGACACCAAGATAAAGTTACAAGAGATAAGGAGAGAGTGGATGGCCAATCCAGCCATGAAGTTCAACATGAATAATCCTCCACAGTTCCATAAGTCAGATTTTCATCCGGAAATTGGATATCTAATCATGTTTTTGAACAGAATGACAGGAATGCCTCAATCTGCTACCTTTCAGCCGTGGATGTACTCTTTCATCAAGTCAGTTCTCAAAGGGAAAATGATTGATTGGGCTGGACTTATCAGTCAAAGTATACATGAGCAGTTCCTCAGTTTTGCTAAAACTAAGACTTGTTATATGAGTTCCTATATAGTGTATCTTCTTGCCAGAAATGAAGTCTACTCAGGTTTAACCAAGAAAGGAGAAGTTGGCATTGGACCTAACAAATTCTTGTCACATCAATGTTATCCTCAGTTGCACCTGAAGAGTATTAATCATTATACAAGGTTTAATGATGCATTTGCTATGTTCATAATGAAGAAACTGAGGGGAGAATTTCATAAAAGGTTGTCTAATGCAGCGAGAGAATTCATTTCAGCATATGGACACTGGTATACTCAACATGAAAGGTACACTTACCTAAGGATCCAAGGATTCACATCATATCCATACAGATTGCCAAGGTATCCAACCAACAGGATGGTAATGTTAGAAGTTACAAGACAACTCCTAGAACTCATCAGGTTGCAGAAGTTGAAGAAGAAAGGAGGAATCCAATTTCCACTTCGTCTTGGACAAAATCTGGAATGTCCATCTTTATCAGCCGCTGAGTATTCTGAAATAGAGCTACAGGCTTATCATTTGCAGACTCATGGCACCAAGAGGCCTAACTTTGACCCTTTCCAAGTTTGCTGGAAATACAACAGAGAATTCAAACATATCAAGCAGTTGGAAGACCACTGGGCCAGTGCCCAAGATGAAGATGATCTCCGAACTCTTGAAAGTTCAAGACTCGACTGGGATTTAGTCAGAGCCACCAAAGCATTCAGGATTCCAGACCAGTTCACCGAGGATGATACTATGCTAGTAGATGAATTTGACAAGATAAAGGATTTGCCTTACACAATTGATTGGTCAAAGAGAGATGCATCCGAAGAAGATTTGATAAAGCCGGTTTTAGCCATGACACAAGTGTGTATCAATCAACTATTGCAGGAAATGAGTGCTGAAAGTCGAGATCTCACCTACAATAAGATGGATGAAGGAGAACCCAAGCAGCATAGTACACATAGCCAACCACAACATAGTGGGAATGATCAGAGCAATAATTCAGCTAGAAAGAGGAAAAGACCTAGTCAAGATCAAGGGGAATCAAGCCGAAGACCTCAGAAAAGGAGTAATCCATCTACTTCATCTAATCCACAAGAAGGTGTTTCAATTGTTCAAAATCCAATACAAGAGATAGAAGTAATAGAAGAAGTTGCCTTGATTCCATCAGAAGAAATCCAATCAAGCCCCACTGTCATAATAGAAGAGAATGATGATCTTGGTCAGGATGAAGTAGGACAAGCTGAATCTGATGAAGAAGTAGCTCGTGTTCAACACAATCAAGCTCATGAACAACGAGATCTTTCTACTTTCCCACCATGGTTGAGACAAAGGATTGAAGAAAGCACAATTGTAGAGACTTATCAGCCTACTGCAGTTGAGGAATTGCTTGTAAATGTACAAAAGAATAATCAGAAGAAGAAAGCAACGATCCTTTCTAAAATCACTCAAGATTCTGCTGGAAACAGAGAGGTCCACATAGCTGTTCCTAGAAGTGATAAGGAGATAGAAAACATGGCACCTGAGGATTATAATTTGACTACAATTGGCATGGGTCCAATCACAAGGGAACAAGTCGATGAGGAACTACAAGATGCAGTGAATAATGTGAGAAGTATGTTGAAACAAGAAAGAGAAGCAAGAGAAGCAAGGATAAAAGTTGAACAAGATTTTAGTACATTGAAGCATTACATCCAACAGGTCATGCAACCTATTCAACAGAAGGAAGCTACTGCAATTCCTCCTTCCATTCTTCCACAGGAAACAGTATCCCGAGTTGAGGACATGAGAACTTCATCCCAGATGATGAAGGGATGGATAGAAAAGACAGAAGACAAGGCCTATATTTACCTAGAAGAAATTGTGCAAGTGTATGACAGAGTCATTAAGCTCCAAGGTCGAGTCCAAGCTTTATTGGAAAATTGTGCTGAGTTCAAACCAATCAAAGAGCAATATATGCCACAACTCAAAAGCTTAATGGAAGCTCCAGTAGAAGATTTAATTCATAATAAGGTGATTGACAGAGATACTCCACATGACTTTGTCACTTGGTATTTCTCCTTTCACAACAAGGGGCAACTAGTTGATAAGATTGAAGTAGATATGTCCAGGATAAGAAGTGTTCTTCTAAGAACAGAAAATCATATATATACTGCTTTGACAAAGATTTGTAATCCTTATGGAAATGTTACTATTGAGAACATGAAGCAACAAGTTAAGGCATTCTACTTTCAATATGATGGACTTGATGAAAGTCAACTAGATAATATATTCACACTTGCATATCGTCTTGGGGAAAATAAGTCTTGGATAAACGACTGGGAGAAGACACTTGGAGTCTATGAGGCAGATGTAGCAGTGGCAGAAGGATCCATTAAGGCAGCGACAAGTGTACCAATGGAAGATATTATTCAAATTGTGTCCAGATTCGTTGTATCTCATAGTACTACTACATAGTACTCGCCTTGATGATGTGGCTTCCTTATCCTCTTGGAAAGCGTGCCTTTGTTCTCTCTTTCATGACTTCTTTCATTTAATATGAGTAACCTCCTGTATTTAATAAAGTTAACCTCATTCATTTAATAAAGTATAGTTTGTTGTAACTACTTGTGATGTGGCTTGATCTGATCCGCTGATTTCGCCGATCAATCTTGACCCTTCTCTCCTTTGAGGACTATAAAAGAGCTCTCATTGCTCTCATTTGTAACGGTTGGAAATTCTGAAATTGTTGTAAGAGCTCTCTGAGATAATAAAGGACTCATTGATTTGGTGATTCTATTTATATTTCTGAGTGTTTGCATGGTTTCAATTTTCACACGAATATTAAGTTAAGTTGCAAGTTTTCTTTTTAAGTATAAGTTAGTTAGTGAAAGGTTGTTTTATTGCCTTGTAGTGAAGTCTTTACAATTGAGCGTCAATTTGATCTTTATGCTTGTTGAATTCTCATGAGCATAATTGATTTAAACATCTTGCATACCTTTGAAGATAGCACCTCTCTTGTCTAGTTGTTTCATCTTGGCGAAACAAGATTTGGTTCGACTTCACCTTAAGCAGTAAACGTCCTTCCATTTAGGATTAGATTAGTATTCCTCAACCCTATATCTTTTGCCTTTTTTTTTTATCAATCAGTTAGATTTAGGATCAGAACGTCCATTGCTAAATCATACGCGTCAGTTGCAGTACTTAGATTCCCTAGTGTTCACTTCCAGAGTCTTTGAAATAACAAGTTGAACAATTGTGTAAGTCCCTTTGTTGATTAACAGCAGAATCATACTTAAATCATTGAGCTGTTTCCTACTGAAATTGAAACATTATTAGAAGAAGGAACCTTGGAGTTGTCTCGTTTGATCACTTGGTTTAGCATTCGAGAGGCTTTGCTCAAGAGAGAGTTAAATACCTAGTATTTTACTCTATTGTTGACTTGTTGAAAAACAACCATCAACAGGTCCTCCAAAGGTGATTAAGTTGCAAATTGGTGAAAAGATTTGGATCCAAGCTGTGGATTATGAGAAATTTGTGAGAAGGTTTGTGCCTAATTTTGCTGAGAAGACTAAGGCCATCTCCAAAATGTTGAAGAAAGGACCAATTATACAATGGAAAGGAAAACCTACAAAATCATTTTCAGGAATTAAAGAAGCTTTGAAACAAACACCAATATTGGCTAGTCTAGATTATTGATTATTCTAAACCCTTTCAGCTGTTTTCTTTTGCTTCTTTCCATACCATAGCAGCAGTCCTATTATAGAAAAACAATGAAGGTTATGAGCAATCTATTGCTTTCTTTAGCAAATCTCTTCAAAAGGCTAAAGTAAAGTATTTAATCATGAAAAAGCAAGCCTATGCATTGGTCAAGGCCATAAAGAATTTCAGGCCATATCTCATTGGTGCTAAAACAGTGGCATATGTACCTCATTCAGTAGTAAAAGATGTCTTCACTTAACTAAGTTGCCGGTTCTGGTACGGGAGCAGATACGGGAGCGGGGTTTTGGTACGCCGGTACGGCGATTTTTTTTTACTATGGGTACGGCTGGGTACGGCTGTACTATATATATAATTTAATATTTATAATAATGTATAATATATAAATATATGATATATTATATTATATATTAAAATACATACATAAAATTTAATATTTATAATAATGTATGATATATAATATTATATTATATTATTATATTTATATAATAAATAATATATAATAATATAATATAATATAGAATATATAATATAATAATATTATATATTATATTATATTATATATTCTATATTATATTATTATTATATAATATATAGTATTTAATAATTTATATAGTTATTAGTTTTTTAAAATAAAATTTGTAATTTAAAAAAAATCTCAGAAATGCGCTTGGGAGTGCCTGGGAGCGCCTGGGAGGGGCCTTGGCACCCCGGGTTCCTTGTGGGTTCTCCGTCGAAGAACCCACAAGGAACCCCCGGGTGCCAGGGCCACTCCCAGGCCGCTCCCGTCACCACTCCCGCTCCCAACCGGACCGGTGCCTCTAGGCAAAGAACCCGGTAACTTAGCTTAACAAGAAGCATCACATAGAAAGTGTAGATGGATCAATAAGATCCAATAGTTTGACTTGGAGATTCAAACTATAAAGCTTGTCAGAGGCCAACGACTTGCTAGGATGATGACTGAATCAAATTTGTAGGCTGCAAAGGTGTATCTTGTAAGTGATGACTCGATGAGTATGACCCATTCCTTGTGTCTTGAGAAATGATTCTTGGTACTCTGATATTGTGTTTTATTTGGTAAATATGACTTGTCCACCTAGCATGGATGCAAACAAGCAAAGAACTTTGAACCTTGCTGCTCAAGAATATATTCTGTTAAAGGGTGAGCTCATGTGGAAGAATCTTTAAGGAATGTTACTCAAGTGTGTGAATTCAGAAGAATACCAAAGAATTATGTGGAAGAATCTTTAAGAAATGTTACTCAAGTGTGTGAATTCAGAAGAATACTAAAGAATTATGGATGCGTGCCACCAAGGGGCATGTGGAGGACATTTCATGGCCAAGACTACTCCTCATAAAGTCTTGAGGGCAGGAATTTGTTGGACCTCTTTATTCAAAGATGTAACCAAAATGATAAGAAAATGTGATGCACACTAGAGGTTCTCCGGAAAGATTAAGGCTGTAGGTGCTCTACCCCTTAGAACAATTTCAGTTGAGGCTCCATTCCAACAATGGGGCATTAATTTTATTGGAGAAGTTACTAAGAAGTCTAGTAACAGTTTCAAATAGATCCTTGTAGTCAAGATTGTTTTACCAAGTGGGTTGAAGCCATCCCTACAAATAAAGCTACGGCTAAAATTGTAATGGATTTCTTACTAACATTGTTACCAAGTTTGGGTTGCCTTAGACTTATTGCTGATAATGCTATGTGTCAGGGTGCATGAATTTACTGAATTGTGCAGCAAATATGGGATCAATATTACTTATTCATCTTCTTATGACCCTCAAGGCAATGGACAAGCTAAGTCCAGTAACAAAAACTTGATAAAGATCATCAAAAGGACCCTAGAGCAAAACAAGAGGAGATGGGATGATGAATTGAAGCTTACAGTCTGGGCTGACAGTTTCACTTCCAAAAAAATTACTGGTAGAAGTCCTTTTGAATTGGTATATGGGGCAAATGTTGCATTGCCTATAAATTTGGAGCTGCCTATGTACCAACTTGTGCAACAAATTGATGAAATTGAAGAAGATTCAGTCACTTAGAGGATCAACCGAATAACTGAACTAGATGAAACAAAAAGACCAGCACATGAAAGAAATCTGACACATCAATAAAAAGTCCAAGTTGTTTGATAAGAAAACGAAATAGAGAAATTTTCAACTCAATGACCTAGTTTTAATGTGGAATGCTGGGTCTGAAGATAAAGGCAAGCATGGGAAGTTTGATGCCTTGTGGTTGGGCCCCTATGTCATAGAAAATCACTGTGGGTAGGAAACGTTTTATTTGAGAAGTTTTGATGGTGAGTTCCTAGAGCTGCATGTTCATGGGCAACATCTGGATTCTGAAGCACTATTTCTCATAATGGAACTTGCCGGTAACTCTTGTATATTACTTTAACTCTTCATATTTCTTTGTGCAAATATGATTGCTTGTGTGCTCATAAAGCAGTGTTTGTGTGTTGTTGTTCTCTTGTTTGTATTGTCTTGTCCATTTTTGTTTGTGACCTTGTCCCCTGTTTTCTTTGTCTGGTCTACTTTCTTGAAGACGCTTTCTAGATTCTCACTACACCTACAAGAGATGCACGCCCCCAACTAGAACCAATGTTGGCCCCTAACATGACATAATTTAAATAAGGTTTTTTTTCTGTTTTGTGGCCCTCTGTGTTGATAATCGATCTGAGACGTTTTAATTAGGGCTCCATATCGTGCTTCTATTAATTTTCATGTTTTGTGCCCCTATGTCTTGACTCACTCTTATGAGAATTCTCCATGTTTTTATGCCTTTGTCGAGCTTCAAATTTGCAGTCATGGTAGCCGGGTTGGAAATGCTCAAGTCCTTCACCTTTGACCCATGCACTTTATTTCTATTTGCATGGTGACTTGCAATAGGTAATTGCATGTAACTTAAGTGGAATTTTTTTTTTTAATTGGGATTTTTAACCATCCTCAAATCATACTTTTGCAACTAGTTGGTATCGGAAGCATAGTCTATGCTGATATCTCTTCGGCTAAGAGCCAAGGACTAAGGGGTATCCATTCTACCAAAGTCACCCAAAAAGATCCCAATTCAAATCCCCCAAAGGTGCAATAAATAAGTGGAATTTTTATGTCTATGCAATGACCAAGTACTGGCCATAGGCACATTAGCAGTGGACTTGGTAATATTGTTGCAATTGTCCAAGCATTGTGATGTGGGAGGGTTAGTCTCACATGTACCAATAGAGTGAAGCATTTTAGTGTTTTGTCCTTGTCAAAATTGTGTGGCAGGGTCAAGCTTTGATTGTGCCAATATCAAAAACGTCTCTATGGCTATGTGACATCATTTTATAGGCCTCAGACCATCGGAGGGGGATGGATACATGGATTCTATGGGCATGTTGCAACTCCTCATTGGTATGTGGTGGCCCCGCTTTGTCTATTCAACAAAGGTTTGAAGTGGAGTGTACACTATAGCTTGGCACACATGTTCATTTCTCATTACACCGCAATGAAATGGTAAAAGATTGTGTGGCACACATCTTTGATCGTGGCATTTAACCCCCAAGCCATTGATCTTGAGAAAATTGGCACAGACCATCAGATTTGCAGACTATTTAACAAACTCAATAGTAGAGATATAAGTGAGGTGGCTGCTTTCAATGCACATTTGGCCTGATATGTCACAGCCTCATTGGCCAAAAGGAGAATGTGTGGATGACTCATATGGGTGAGTTCCATATGGACTAATGGAGGACTGCCACATGGTCCTAGATGGCGAGTGTCATGGGGTCATCTAGGGCCCTTGTTTTAATATATATGTGCTCACAAGCTTTTATTTGATAGCACAGGGTTTGTATGGGCTGCATGGATAATATTGTGGGCCATGGTGTCAAAGGGATAAAGATAGATGGCTAACTCAGATGGGTCTCAAAGGTGAAGAGCTAGTGGATACAAAGGTGGGGAGTCTCCTATATATATAATCAATGAAGGCCCACAACTGTTTCATGTCTTCATTAAGGTTGAATGTGGATAACGTGTTTGTTTTTCATTGCTCCATGGCTAAACAGTGAAAGGTGTGGGGCAATCACATATACCCTCCCCAAATTGCCCTTGGCTATAGATCTTTCAACTATCAACAGAAGTCATTGATTATGAACCGAGACTTCATGAGTCAGGGCATTGACCTGAAAGGAAGGTGGTAGACATGCGGTAGTGCAAGATGACTTTTATTGATCGAGAGGCCTGTATGTGCGACTTCTAGGGGGTCCACTCCTACAGCAATGAATGGTGAATGGCGATGTGTTCATTTCCTGTTGCTTCATGACTAAATGGCTAAAGGAACCGGTGAGCAACTTTGTTCTTAGCGTTTAGCCCTCGACCGTTGATTGTTTGTTGATTAATGTGAGCCATTGATCTAGGGCCAAAGTTCAAAGGCATTAATCCAATTTTAGCAACTGTGGGGTTTTTAAGCAAAGAGAGACAGAGGCATGGGTTTCCCCTAGAGTAAATTTTGCTGCAAGTGGAGTCGAGTGAGTAAAGGCATTGATTGCTAGATTGATAAAGATCCCTACGGTGTTGCTTGTGACTAGGGAACAACATGATGGGCTTTTATGGAAGAATATCCAATCTTGGCCCCATGTTCTTGATTAATTGAGGTAGCTAGGAATTAAAAGAAACAAGAGAGGGCCCATACCATTAGTTGAAATTGAGAACAAGATAAGAGTCCTTATGATGTGGGCTATGTTGCAGACATTCGTCAGGCACCAAAATTCCATGAGATTTGATTATTGCAAATAGTAAATATACAAATTGAAAGGAGATTTCCCTGGAAATCAAGGAGCAATTGGGCTTTAAGGAATGTTTTGTGGTACTCTTGAATATGGGCATCATGTGATCAAGGTCTACAAGCACCAAAATTCTTCTACCTAAGTTAAGTGCACTATTTGTCTGCAGAGAATTCATTGTTGCAACAAATTTATTGAATACCCAATCGAAATGAAATGTGATGACAGGGTGCACAAGATTGAAACATGTGTCAAGTGTAGATGAAATTTAAGGCAACATCAATGGATTATATTTACAACTTCTTTTGATGAAGTTAGAGTTGGTTGGATCTTTGTTGATTGAAATTCACTGTGTCTTTTAGTCTAGACTCTAATATGTTCTAGGGTGTCAATCTTTTAGTTCAGGCTTAATTTCTTGTCTTTCATTTATTGTAATCTGGTGAAGATTCTTGCATGCAGAATTCCTCTCCATCATCTGAATGCCTCCACAGTTGTCTGAAAATTTCAAAGGATAATACTGATCTCTGGGGCTACATTTGCTAGTCTATTATTATTTGTGATTAGTTGATTGTCGCAACAACTGTAAAAATCCTTCAAAATCTTTAAGGGTACTTTTCATAATAGAATATGGCCTTTGTCTGATCAAATGGGGATGGTTAAAGTAGATTTGGTCATTTGATGTTTCTTGTGTTTAAATGAAATATGAGATGTTGGATGCAATACTAGTTTTCTTTTTCTGATTTGCATAATGTTTGCATTTGATTTTAAAGCTTGTCTTTGTCACCAATGGATCTTTTGTGGTACTCTTGAATATGGGCATCATGTGATCAAGGTCTACAAGCACCAAAATTCTTCTACCTAGGTTAAGTGCACTATTTGTCTGCAGAGAATTCATTGTTGCAACAAATTTATTGAATACCCAATCAAAAGGAAATGTGATGACAGGGTGCACAAGATTGAAACATGTGTCAAGTGTAGATGAAATTTAAGGCAACATCAATGGATTATATTTACAACTTCTTTTGATGAAGTTAGAGTTGGTTGGATCTTTGTTGATTGAAATTCACTGTGTCTTTTAGTCTAGACTCTAATATGTTCTAGGGTGTCAATCTTTTAGTTCAGGCTTAATTTCTTGTCTTTCATTTATTGTAATCTGGTGAAGACTCTTGCATGCAGAATTCCTCTCCATCGTCTGAATGCCTCCACAGTTGTCTGAAAATTTCAAAGGATAATACTGATCTCTGGGGCTACATTTGCTAGTCTAGTTGATCCTTCCACCATTCAAAATTCATTCATTCTTTTCATTAGCTTAGTCTAGTAGTGTTCTACCACTTTGCATAGTCTACTAGTCTTAAATTCCACAATATCTTATGAGAACATATACTTGTTAATCATCTTTAGAGGGTTATGTGTTAAGTATGATTTTGTAACTGAAGTCACATTGGGGGAGAAAACACTATTTGCATCTTTAGTTGCATATATAACCTGATTAAAATCTGCTTTTTTATGAGATCTATAGATCTGCAAGACCAGTAAACCAGTATAAGGGGTGTCTAGCAACAAATATTTGGGATGTCCTTATGCACGGGGTGTGGTTAAGCTGTGTGACCTAATATGTTTTTTACTTCTCTTTAATTGTCCTATAAAAGATCTTTGGGAATACCCTCCTTGGTCCTACAAAGCCAAAAGTGGAGAAGAGTTGCCCGCTCTTGTCAATTGGCCCACAGTTGCCTACAAACTACCCATGAGTTTAGCCTCATCAATCTAAACCAACATAACTCCTTAGGTTTAGGTCTTGAGTTCATTCTCTAGGATTGTTGGATATAATTTGGATCACCAACACATGGATTGGCAAGGTCTGGTTTACTCTAAAATTGGCCATTAAGCCAAAACCCAGGGGTACAATACTTGAACAGTATATAAAGTAAATGGAAAGAAATTATCGTGGGCTCTAAAGGGGGGCTCGCATATGCCAAATTGACATCTGCTTTGGCCATGACCTAGAAAACAACCTTTGCCAAATTGCCTTTACCTAATTCCCTCTTTGTAAGAATGGACAACATAATATATAAATTTTCTATATCAGCCAAATAAATACAAATTCTGTTATGTTTTTTACAAATATAAATACACGTTAAGGTGCCAAATACAAAATTAATATTTGCCTTAACTCTAGTTATTCTTCACCAATTTATGAAACACATCTAGATTGTCACTTTGCATGTCATATCTTTGTTCTTTGCTTCCAAGTTTATGCAACTAGGCTATCAAAAAATACTAGAAGTACATCAACTCAGTAATAATAATAAAGATTTAAAGAGTGAAAACATTCTTACCTTGTCTCTTCGGGAGGTTTCCTCAGATTCAAAACTCAAGCGACCATTGCCATCTGCAAATCTTTCATCTGCTATCCTCTTTAACAATTTCTGCACATCTGTTGTTTGAAGACTTGAAGTGTGCTGTTGTTTAACAAAAATCACATCTTTCCCTCCCATCTTTACTCCAGTGATAACATGAGTGCCATATTTGTCAATAAATCTGAACAGAATTCAGTGTAATCAGTGTCCATGTCCCGTTTGTTAAGAACTAGTAAATTTTGAATTACATACATGCCAAGTTAAAGCAAGGACACCCTTGAAGATAAGAAGGCATTCAACAAGCAAGATAATAAAATCGGCAAGAATAGCGAAAAAGAACTATGCATTTTTTAATTGGGTAGAGTTTCCGAGGAACATTTATTAATTGGGTTGAGTTTACTAGGAAACTAAGTGTTGAATCAAAAATTAATGAACTCATTTAGTTTGACTTCTAAACTATCCTAGGTTGAACAGTGCCATAGCCAGGACATATCTGGATAGGCACAACAATCCAGACTATGAAGAATAAAAATCTGGAAAACACAGAGCATTAGAGTTCAAAATGACACCTCTGAGAGATTATATATTTCTTACAAATATATGTCATTTAGAGAAATAAGATGTTGGAATTATTATATTTTCCCTCCCTCCCTCCCACTGTGTGTGCGCACACATGTGCACCATATCTGTATCCTGCTAGCTTAGGTTAATATTAATATAGATCATTTTTGGGACTTTTCAATTCCATTCTCTGGTTTTTCAGCGTTCAAGGTTGCTTCAAAATATCAAATTTTCAGTTTTCAACAAGACAGGAAGAGATAGGTTTCAGCATTTCAGCTTTAAGATCTTCAGAACTTTCAAATTTTAAGTATTTGCTAGCTATATTGGAAAAATTAGGAATGGAAACATACTGGTGGTATCAAAAAAAGTTCATGTCTGCAACAGGGAGCACTGAGAGTCACTTCATATCAACCCTCATTTAGAGGATTATTTGAAATCAAAATTGTATTCAATGGAGGAAGTCATAAGAAATGCTTGGAGGGCATAAGAGAAACTGTGGATAAAATTAGCCAAGCTTTACAGTTTTTGAAAGCCACGGTTGACTATTGAGGGTGTAGTCAGAGCAGTAGAGAAGATGGCAATCAAAGATCACAGAACAGAGAAAGGGACTGCTGTGGACAAAAGGAGTCAAGCTCTATATTATTCAATGGCCACAACTGAATGATGAGAATGTAGTCAGAGCAGGGGTGAAGATATCAATTAAAGTCCCAAGAAACAGGTAAGGGCATTGATCATCATGATCATTATCAAAATCCCCTAGCAATAAATATTAGAAGAGGATGAAGTTGTGAAAATTAATGCAACCAAGAGAACCAAAAATTCCATTATGTTAACCAAAAGATACTTGAGAGAATTCTTATTCCTAAGCTTGGTAGCAAACTCAGAGGAATTAACCAAGGGATTGACTAGATAAAATCTCTAGCTTTTTCCAATAAGTCCTATGGAAGAACACTAGAACATTCACTTTTCCACATTAACAGCCAGAATTTGAATAGCAACAAATGAGTGAAGGCGGTAAAGACAAGGCTGACTAGCTAGCAATCGCCACTTGGGATCAGCTTGCGACTGCATGTTGTCATAATTGAAGGCTTTTATACCCAAGAAGATTGCTTTGTGACTTCCAAAAACATAAAGAAACAAGTTTAGGTGACATCCTATCCCAGATAATTCTGCCAAGCTAGCTTGCTTGTGGAAAATATTCCTCCACAAAGGGTGGTTGGAATATGCATTGCTGGATTGAAAGAGTGCTGCAACAAGGAATGCGTCAAGCTTTGAAGCCTTTCACCCTTGAGGAGGCCTTTCAGTAAATAGAAGCTTATTAAGAGTTGGTCAATGGTTATTCTACAAAAATATCCTTCTTCAAAATCTCTTGATGCAACAAAGGCCCATAAGGTATAATAATACCTAAATCCCACTTGTTTCTATGGCTAAATATAATAAGTAGTCTATATTAATATTATTTAAGTTAAGCTTGAAAATAGTTTGTTTTAGATGCAACTACAAGTAGTGTGAGTTGTGTAGTTACTGATCTTCCAGTAGAAGATTTGAAGTTGGTAATATGCTTCTAGATAGGTCTCGTGGAATGCAGACACAGAGGGGTCGCTAACCCTCTAGACCAAGAAACTTCTGATATACCACATCTAGAATGAGAAAATAAGATAAGTGCCCCAGTAGCTGCACATGGAGGAGGAATGTGGTGGCCAGTCTTTATCCACAATTTAGGAGAATGTACCCTTACATAACCAAGAGGAACCCTGAGGCCATGAGTTCAATGGCACTGAATATAAATGTATTTTTAGTGATTTGATTGTTGCTCTTGACTGTTGTTAATTTGAAGATTAGCTCAGATCTGTAAAGCCAATCGATCCAAGGGTCTGACCGATGAGAACTTGACCCTAGCGATCCAGCAGATTCTTTAAAGAAGGATCTGGTGTAGTTTGATTTAGTCAAGTGAGTTTAATCAAAAGCTACAACATCAACCAGCAGTGGTAGCATTGACTTTCCTGCAACAACAGTTTGACTGAAGAACAGAAACAAATTTAAAGCTTTGACAGAGATATTAGACTATTAAGTTGACTTCTTCAAAAGGTATGAGAATAACATCTATTTATTGTTGACTAAAATTTTACTTTAATTGCAAATTGCTGAGTATTCTACTGGTGGGATTAACTTTGTGGAATGTTATTGCTAGCACTTGCCCCTGAAAGGGATAACTAATGCCCATAATAAGTGAAAGATCTATATAATTTTCTACTGCCCACAAACAATGATAGATCCAGAATAACTGGATAACTATGCTCCAAGACAAGTAAAAAGTTCGCAGTAGATAATTCTGTCCCATTGGAGCAGAGGCATTATAAATTTTAGGATGAAATGAACTGGGCTTCAACAAATTATTTGAACTATTTTATATGTTATCCAATTTAGAAGGGTGATGGAAATGTAGTTGGTTGTAATCCCACATTACCGATGCCTTATGTAAATGAACATCAAGGCATACCCAATCTCTACTGACACCAAATCTATTGTGTACCGTATCTATTGTGTTGATTACCTACTTATGGGATGTAAGTGCTGTAGACATTAGCTTTGCATCTTGTTCTTGGAAACAGGTCTTGGAGTGATAATTCATAACAAAGCATAAAAATACTGCAGTTCCATATTCAGCATTTCCTATCCAAGCTACCTAAGCTACTGCCATGCACAATAGTTAAGACTAAACCAATTTGCAAAGAAGAGATACTTGTTGAATGTACCATGGACAAGAGACTTGTATGTTACAGGCTCCATAAAATATGAAAAAAAAAGAAAGTAGGTATATATTCTCAAGTGATTTGATTTCCAATAAGAATCACATTTGCTGTTGGTTACTGTCGTTTTCCTTATCAGATATAATATAATGTTAGAATACACTTTGTACGCATGCATTTATTGCTTATGTTAATGTAATAACACCACATTAGTTACGTCTAACAAATAAGTTACAGCCACCTTGTAACTTCTCCATTCAATAATAATAGAAGCCACACTCATTGAAGTGTATGCAATCCAAAACTCTCAAACCCCGTGCATTCATTCTTCCAACATCTGGTATCAAAGTGAGGAAGCCTTGTGAAGGGTATGCTGATCCAAGGCAAGGAAGCCCTATGAAGCGTATGCTGATCCAGAATGAAGAAGCCCTTGGAGAAGGAATGCTGATCAAGAAGAAGATTTAAGAGGGGGGAGAATTGCTGCCAAAGAAGTTCTGTCCAATCACTGTCAAATCTTTGTCCAAAGAGAAAATTGCCATCAAAAGGAGAAGGAATCTGCAGTCAAAACCATTGTCTAGTGAACAGTGGCATAAGATATGGATGAACAATAATTGTACAGAAAAGTGATTGGGTGCAAATCAATAGTACCAATGCTGTGTTGTATGGATGAACAGTGATCCGGTACTTTACTTTTATATGATTCTTAAATCTGTTTTGCTATGTTTCTCTGGTTGAAAGCCAATTGTAATTTGCTGTTAAAGTCTCTTGTTAAGGGCTAATTGTTTAAAGCCAAGTGAATTAAAGCAGATTAGTATCAAGGGGTGATTTTCACAAGGAAGTGCACGGGTACTGAGTTTTGTTTTTGTAAATCCTTTGCAATTGTTTGCTGCAAACATACAAAATTTAGACTATTTTTTTGTGAAAAATCTTGCATATCCTCAATTGTTTTGGTCTAGAAGTTTTCATGTAAACCCTAGGTTGCACAGTCATGTCCAATATACAAAATCTTGTCTTGCTTGAAACCCAAAAATTGACAAGGCAAAACTTTAATGTTTGGCATCACAAAATACTCAACATTGCTGCAAACATACAAATTTTATACTCTTTTTTTGTGAAAAATCCTGCATTAGTCATTGCCAATATACAAAATCGTGTTTTGCTCAAAGCTTAAAATTGATAGGCCAAAACTTTAACGTCTGGAGTCACAAAATACTCGCCATTGCTGAGTATAGTAATTATGATAGAATTATCCTAAAAATGGAAACTAGAATGGCTTCAAATCTTACAAACTTTAATAACCATCATAAAGAAGCCTTGTTGTTTATTAAAATTGTTCGTTTCTAATGACTTGATCCCAAAAGTTCAGAATGCCACATTCACCATGGATCTTTGGGAGAGTGAGAAACAAATATCAAACTTTTGAAAAAGGTAAGATCATTGTTGAGTATAGGAATTATGATAGAATTATCCTAAAATCAAAAACCAGAACAGCTTTAAATCTTACAAATTTTAATAACCATCATAAAGAAACCTTCTTGTTTAATAAAATTGTTCATTTCTGATGACATGATCCCAAAAGTTCAAAATGCAAGAGTTTGAAAAACAAATATCAAATTTTTGAAAAAGGCAAGAGTCTTGTATTTGAAAAAACTATTGTTTCATATAAAGTTGGGTGAGGATGGATCACTATCAAAGCTTCTACTTAGGATGAAAGAGACCTAAGAGATCAACTCTCTTTATCAATACACCAATAGATGAAAATAACACAGTTACTCTAGTCATCAATAGTTTGCCACCATCAATTGAAATTTTTGTGGAGTTTTTGCATGTCTATTGGCAGAGTCAAACTCTCACCTTTGAAAAAGTCAGATTGTTTATGAGGCAAAAATAATGGAAACAAATGAAAATGGCTAAGTCCAATTTTGGATAATCTGAAATTGCACTTGCTACATAGTACAAGGGTAAAGTGAAGAAAACTTCGACTTCTGATTCACAATCAAAACACAATGTGAAATGCTATTATTGTCATTTTGGACATATGAAAAATAATGCCACAAATGACAATATGATCTTCCCATAGTTTACAAACTTGGCGAGTTCTTGCCAGACTCATGAATTTTTCTACCCAGCGAGTAACTTGATGGGGACTTGGGCCAAGTCAAGGCATAATAACTCACAAGTTTCCAATGAGTTTCTCGGCAAGGCTTGTCGAGTTTGTGTTTTTGCAGACACTTGCCTACTGAAAAAAAGGGGGGTTGGTTTGTAAACGATTTTTTTTTCTCATTATCAACTTTGGCAGGTGCAAATGCAATAGAGCAAAGTGATTGTTGACTGATTGAAGGTGTGGCTTGAAGATTTAATCAACAATTAGAGTGCATTTATCAAGGTACGTCCTTTTCTTTCTATTCTTTCTTCTACTTTTTCAAAATTTAAACCCTAAACAATGAAATCCTTGCTGTTATGCTGCTGAATTTTTATATTCTTTTGATTCTTCCCACCCTCGCTGTTGTATTTGTTTTGTTTTATTTTTCATTTTATAATCTTTTTTTTTTCTTTTTTAGAAATTTCAATTTCAAATGAATGAAAACCTTATTGTTACACTGCCGAAACTTTTTTCAATGTCTAGAATCTATAGTGTGCAATATGAGGCAGTGGCACAATGACCTATAATTATTGCAGATTCAATATGAGGGGAGGTATCAAGCGATTGAAATACCACCTTGCTCAAATTGTTGGCAGGGATGTCCAATTATGTAACCAAGTGCAGGAGGAAGTGAAGAGAGAAATGAATGCCTTACTTTTTGATTATGAAGAGAAGAACAATGAAAGAAAGAGGACAAGGGGAGTGATTGCATTAATGATGAATTCCACAGCCACCCTTGAATCATCATCTGGAGATTCTTTTCTTGGCCCATGGATTTGTCATTCATCCACTGAGGAGAGTTTAGCCATCTAAATTCCCCACCTAATTTTTTCATTCCTCACAATGCTCTAGGCGTACACTCTTGGCTTGAAGGTACCACTTGGAACCAAGAGAAACAACATGAGGCAAGCATGGCAGCTACAAGTTTTTGGTCCTAAAATAATATACCATTTTATGTGGCAAAGAGACCATATTGTGATGGATTAGTAAATGCATTAACAGTTGCCAGTGTGCGGTTTAAGACTCCAACTTTGTATGGTTTTAGTGACCTATTGTTAGAGTAAACCATAAAAAATAGCAAAATACACAGCTTGTAGTAGAATATTAGAGGAGAATATGAAGAAAAAATGGCTCCAATATTTTATTGGATGGCTAGACAGGAACAAGACACTGATAAACTTTTTAGTGGTTGAGTGGCACACTTTGTTCTTAAAGTTAATAAATGCCTCACACAAAGTCAAGAATGTTGAGGCTTTGTGCAATTTGTTGGAGGGGATGATCCAAGAGGTTGGGGTGGAGATTGTTGTCCAGATTAACACAAACAATGCAACAACATATGTAGCCACATGGAGAGTTATTCAAGAGAGGCATCCCACCATTTGTTGGAGCCCTTGTGTAGCCCACTATTTGGATTTAATACTTAAGGACATCTAGAAGATTGGATGGATCAAAAATGTAGTTGAAGATGCTAGAAACATAACCAAACTTGAGTCCTTAGTTTGATGAGAGAGCACATGAAAGATGAGGAGCTTGTGCAATTGCGGGTGACATGATTTGCCACAAACTTCATCACTTTGTAGAGCATTGTAGGGGTAATACCTTCTCTGAAGTAGATGTTTGTGAACAATACCTAGTTGGACTCTCCATATTCCAAAAAGCCAAAAGGGAAGAAAGCCATAAGGATAGTTGTTGACGATGTGTTCATCAAGAATGGAGAGCAGATACTCAAGGTATGTAACAAATTTAATTTTTTGTATTTGCTATATTTTTTTTTTTTTTTGTTATTGTTTTTTAATTTTATATTAACTTAAAATTTAATTTTCAATTTTTTAGGTGAACCTTTGGTCAAGGTTTTGCATTTGGTCGATGTGGATAACATGCCAATTGAGTTATCTCTATGAGGCCATGGATAGGGCCAAGGATGCCATTTTGCATTATTATGGTGGGAACAAGAGGAAACATGAAATCATTTGGCGCATTATTGATCGTAGATGGATGAACCAACTCTACCAGCCAATACATGCCATGGTGTACTTACCTAAATGTTATGTCCCCCTTTTCAGATTAAAATAAATTAATAATCCGAAAAAGGGGACATGACACTAAACCTCAAATTTTACTTCTCTAATAACTTTTAACGCTAATGAGGACGTCATGGAAGGTCTTACTACATGCATATAGAGGATGACACCAAGCAAAGGCTTTATAAACATAATTCTAGATGAGTTAGAGGTCTACAAAGGTGCAAAGGGGAAGCTCTTTTCTTCACCTTTATGCATTCAAAAAAGGGAAAACCAACAGCAAAGTAAAAAACAAGTAGTTATTTAATCACACACTTATTTGATAAATGTAATTTTAATTTTACTTAATAATTATAAGTTTCTAAATGTTATATTTGTCGATTTGTGGTGGGACATTTTTGGTGTTGGAAGACCAAATCTTCAGAGGCTAGCTATTTGTGTTTCGTCACAACCCTATAACGCTTCTAGGTGTGAACAAAATTGAAAGCCTATTTAAGAGCATTCACACCAAAAAGAGAATCGGGTTGACCCAAGAGTGCCTCAATGACCTTGTCTTCATCCAAGACAACCTTTGTATTCCAACCAAATAGGTGAAGTGTCCTTCTCATGGTGCCATCAACTTGGATAGCATTGATCCATATTTAGATTGGATTGTTGAAGATTTAGATGATGTTCGCTGACGAAGATCTCACTCAATTGGAAAGAGATGTAACAGCAACATAGGCATTGGAGGAAGACATGCTTGAGGAATCATTCACTCCTCATGATGATTCAGATTTACCTTCTTGTTTGAGGTGAGATAGCACAAGTACTAGGAGGAGGAAGAGGAAGTTGCTGATCGTAGTTGACTAATTTAACTCTTATACAATTATATAATGTTTGAAACACATGGATAAGACCTGACGCCAAACAAAGGGATAAGGTCCCTTAAACCTTGGCTCTTGGCCGAAAGAGAATAGTTCGATGTTGACCCACACTTTCAAATTTTGAATTTTAAGCGTGTTCAAGAGTAAGATGTATTATGACATATAATCTCTAAACTATGACAAACTAGTAATCAAAATAGACTTATGTGTTCTCTAAATTCATTCTTTGTGCATCTCATTGATGCAGGAGCATCCATACTCTCCTCTAGCTTGATAACTTCGGTCTTATTTTCCTTTCTTTGTGTTGCAGGTCCTGGATTTCATTTCTTGCGAAATTGTGCATGAAACTTCTTATTTGTTGGACGTGTTAAGTAATAGCAATCTGGGGTGTGGTTATAAACGCTGAAGTAATTCTTATAGATGGAGTTTACTTGATCGCAACCCCTCTCCTAGCTGGCAGCATCTATTAATTCTGACAGACAACAAATTTGGACGTGCTACTGTTTTATTTACTACTGGTGTTTCATTTCCACAATGGACTATTTATGGCAGTCACTAAAATTGGTCGTGCCCCTTGCTTTTGGTGTTTTCCCTATTGAAAAATGGTGGCGACTTGGAATATTTATTGTGTGGCAGCAGTTAGAAATCTCCTAATTTTAGCAACATCAACTAAGGAAAAAATGATGTTGTTTCATTCCTTTGTCCTTGTATATGTAGTCAACTTGGTATTTTGGATGGTAGCATGGGAGAAGTTGAAAAGTAGAGAGTTCTAGTCGAATCGGGAGAGCTTTCAGTGATCGTAAGACTTGTAAAGGTGACTTTAAGTTGAAAAGTAGTAAATTTCTAGTTGAATTAGGAGATCTTTCAGTGATCGTAAGTCTTGTAAAGGTAACTTTCAAAATCTAAGGTTTTCAAAAAAATATTTATTTTGAGTCGTGAGAATCCAGATGTAGGAGTCTGTGCTGGCACATAAATTCTGTGTTCCAGAATTATTCTGCGCAGAAAATAGAAGATTTGGTAGTATTTTTCTTTGTGATTCAGAGTAGGAGTCTCATTCACTCTTAGGGCTGAGTAATCTGTTGCTGATCGTGCAGGATAGAAGTCATGGTAGCTGCTGTTTGTAGGCTGATAAACGATACAATTGATTGCTGATATATAATCTTGTTGCGCTGGGCAAATATTTTTCTGCCAAGATTATGTTGCAGGCCTGTAAGTGATAAAATCTGATTTAGAATCTTTGCAAATGATGTTTTACCACTTCATCAGTTGGAATGTTTTCAAGTTGTCAAGTGTTGATAGTAGTTTCTTAAGAAATTGTGCTTAAAATTATTAACATGTGTGTGAAGAGAGCTGTGGTATCAACTGCTCTTCAGTAGGCAGCTTGATCCCGACTGCATCGCTCATGCATTAATTTAAGTTTTTTGTGTATTTATGTAGTTTTTTTTTAATGAATTTTTGCCAAGTCTAAGTTTTTGAACTATAATTTATCCCAATAAAAGTCGCAGGCTCAAGCTAATGTGGCAGTTGAGCAAGACTCCAAGAAGGAATAGTATATTTTGGCATCTTCCCAAGATAACAGTGATGCAACTAGTTGTTGGTTCTTTGTTTCTAATATATCTCAACATTTCACTTGCCACAGAGACTGTTATGTCAAGTTTACTGCTGATTTTAGTTCTACAGATTTTGTTTCATTGGGTGATGGTAGAACACATGCAATAGAAGAGAGAGAGTATGTTTGAATTGCTCTCAACGATGCAGTAAAATTTATGGTGAGGGACGTTAGGTTTTTTCCGATATGGACAAAAATCTATTGTTTATTAGTCAACTAACAAAAAAAACCTGACATTGTTGTGAAATTTTGTGGAAAGAAGTGTATTGTGACTAATATGAAAGAAGTTAGAATGGTTGCTCTGGGGAATGAGCAAGGTGATTTATGCATGCTAGTTGATCTTGTCATAGTTAGTTTGCATGCCTTAATTGTGGAAGACAACAGTAGCATTTTGTGGCATGAGAGATATAGACATCTCAATCTTCAACATTTAGCCAAACTAAGCAAAACCAATATGGTCCACGGATTGTCATCTATCCAAGATAAGCAGGATATATGTGTGAGGTGTTTGACAGGTAGGCAAAAATAAAAGTCGCTTTCTACTAGAGGGGCATGACATGTAAAGGGGGCTTTAGATCATATTCATACAAATCTATGTGAGTAATCTTGGAAATCATCAACAATCATCAATGAAAGGTACTTTCTATTGTTGGTTGATGTTTAAAGTAAAATGTGGGTAGACATTCAAAAAAATGTCTGATTGCTTTGAAATTTTTGTCAAGTTCAAAGCATTGGTTGAAAATCACATAGATGGATCAAGACCCTCAGGTATGATAATGGGGACAAGTTCACTTCCAAGTAGTTTCAACACCACTACAAGAAAGCATTCGGCGACAATTGACAGCCCAATACACCCATCAACAAATTGGAGTGGTTGGGAGGAGAAACAAAACTGACATGGAAACAACCCGGTGCATGATGCACAACATCGGCATGTTGTATAGATGTTAGGGAGAAGTAGTGAACAAGGCAATATATCTCCTTAACAAAAGTTCCAATCAAGCCTTGTAGGATGTCACACCGTAAGAACCTTGGTCCAAGATCAAACCAAAGGTAACAAATTTTCGTGTTTTTGATTCAGTTGTATGTGTTTTGGCTCTTGATAGCAAAAGGAGTAGATTATAAGAGCTTCAAATATTTCTTTATTGGTTACAATGAACAATCTAAGGCATATATAGACTCAATATTTCCACTCTATGTCACAAGGTTCACTGCATTTAATCTAAAAAGTTCAAAATTGGTGAATGTAAAGAAAATCCAAGAAAATCGTTTTAGTTTGCCCTAAATTTCGTACAAAAAAGGGCTTAGGGTTTTTTATTAAATATATTTTAAAAACATGTTTCCGATTAGATTTTTTTGGATCCAATATTTGTGAGAGTTGACAGTCTACACTTGTGGGTGACTATACCTAAAAGTGATATTCATAGATGAAGTGTTGAGATTAGTAGCCACTTGTTGTCGCAGACATGGTGACGTTGTGGCCAGTCATTGTTGCAGACTATCATGTTGACTCATTGAGTGCCTGTAGTGAGTTCGATACTAGTGTGGAAGCAAAGACAACTCCAGGAGGTGAAGTGTTCAAGAGATTATCCTAGATTCGTGTGAGCTCAGCGTTGAGGCAAAACTACTACAAGTCTACAAGAGATGATTGTGGGAGGCAAAGGGGGGCATCCGCATTGCATTATGTTTGATTTTTAGGTTTTGTTTTGTCTTTATTTTTGTTTTTAGGCTAAGTTGCCA